>VWZI01011167.1:7407-82099 GCA_013396835.1 Psilopogon haemacephalus | reverse complement strand
GGAGGGAGGGAAAGAGGGAGGGAGGGAAAGAGGGAGGGAGGGAAAGAGGGAGGGAGGGAAAGAGGGAGGGAGGGAAAGAGATGCAGAGCACATCCTCAGCTGAACATCTAATTAAGCTGTTGGAGCACACTGTAAATAGTTAGGAACCAGGCCTTCTCTCTTTTCCAATACCCTTTCAGAGACACAAAGAGGTCAACCTGTGAGCACCAGGCTATACACTTGCCATGGTACTCTGCTCAACAGGATTTCTTTTTTATGTAGCACCTAACATTCACCTGTGAGCTTCACACTCACAGGCCCTGGTACTCATGGGGAACTTCAACTACCCTGACATCTGTTGGAAGNAAGGAAGGGGGGCCCAGGAAAGCTGGTCATTGCTCAAGGATCACTTTCTCCAGGCCCAGGAGCAATGCATCAAAAAAAAGAGGAAGGCAGGTAAGAACACCAGGAGGCCTGCTTGGATGAATGGAGAGCTCCTGGACACACTCAGACACAATAAGAAAGCCTACAGAGAGTGGAAGCAAGGACAAGTAACCTGGGACCAATACAAAGTCATTGTTTGTGCAAGCAGAGATCAGGTTAGGAAAGCTAAAGCACAGCTAGAGCTGAATCTGGCTAGGGACATCGAGAGGAACAAGAAAAATTTCTTCAGGTATATAAGTGAGAAAAGGAGGACTAGAGAGAATGTGGCACCCTTCCAGAAGGGAAATGGAGAGCTGGCGACAAAGGATATGCATAAGGCTGAGGTGCTCAATGAATTCTTTGCCCCAGTCTTTAGCAGCACACAATGTCCAAATTACAGAAGGCAAAAGTAAGGACTGGGAGAAGGAAGACCTGCCCATTGTAACTGAAGATCATGTTTGTGAGCATCTAAGGAAACTGAACATACACAGGACCATGGGGCCTGATGAGATCCACCCGTGGGTCCTGAGGGAACTGGCAAATGAAGTTGCCAAACCACTGTCCATTGTATTTGAAAGATCATGGCAGACTGGTGAAGTTTCTGCTGACTGGAAAAGGGCAAACATAACACCTATCTTCAAGAAGGGAAAAAAGGATGACCCTGGGAACTACAGACCAGTCAGCCTCACCTCTGTGCCTTGCAAGATCATGGAGCAGAACTTCCTGAAGGCTCTGATAAGGCAAATGGAAAACAAAGCAGAGGTGTCTGATGGCAACCAGCATGGCTTCACCAAGGGCAAATCATGACTGACAAATTTGGTGGCTTTTTATGATGAAGTCACAGCAGTGGTGGACAAGGGAAAGGCAACTGATGTCATCTACCTGGATCTGAGCCTTAGACTCTGTCCCATATGACATCCTGGTCACCAAGCTGGAAAAACACAGACTTGATGGGTGGAGCACTCACTGGATAAAGAATTGGCTGGATGGTCGCACACAGAGAGTGGTGATCAAGGGCACAATGTCCACCTGGAGACCAGGGACAAGTGGCATCCCTCAGGGGTCAGTGCTGGGACCAGTGCTGTTTAACATCTTTGTCAATGACATGGACAGAGGAATCGAGTGCACTCTCAGCAAGTTTGCAGATGACACCAAGCTGTGTGGCACAGTCGACTTGCTAGAGGGCAGGGATCCATCCAGAGGGACCTGGCCAGGCTGGAGAGGTAGGCCCAAGCCAATTTCATGAAATTCAACAAGATCAAGTGTAAAGTCCTGCACCTGGGTGAGCGCAATTCCAAGCACAAATCCAGGCTGGGTGGCGAGTGACTGGAGAGCAGGTCTATTCACAAGGACTTGTTGTGACACAATGAGGGGTAATGGGCTTAAACTGGCAAAGGGGAGATTTAAATGTTAGGCAGAAGTTCTTTACAGTGAAGGGGCTGAGAGACTGGAACAGGTGTGCCCAGGGAGGTTGTGGCTGCTCCCTCCCTGGAGGTGTTCAAGGCCAGGTTGGATGAGGCCTTGAGGACCCTGTTCTAGAGGGAGGTGTCCCTGCCTATGGCAGGGGCTGGAACTGGATGATATTTGAGGTCCTTTCCAACCTAGGCCATTCTATAATTCTCTGATTTTTTAGATATATTCTTAGTCTACTTCTATTTTCCACACTAATCACATTTTCACCTCCCATCATTTGCTGTAATTTCTATCATGTGCACACCGTGACCTTTCCCCAGTGTATGTAATCTGTATTTTAGTCTGTAGGAATCATCATAACCCATCTTCACTTAAACAGCATTACAGTATGAAGATCACATTCCCATGTTTCCCCTTAAGCATGCTGACCACCCATTCTCAGTTGGAGTTCAGTGCACATTCATTTGCAGACTGAATAATTAATACAAATCTCCACCTCCACTGATAAAAAGCAATAATTTATCTTGAGCATTGATTCTGGATGACTCTTCGTTTTGCCAATGCTGAGACAACTCCTTTACTTGTCTTAGTTGGCAATAATTGATGATCAATTTGGAATATACAGATATGCATATTGTCAAAACTGCACAATCCTGAGATAATCATTCCTCAAAATAAAATATTCTTTCAAGTTCCATTAGTACAACCTATCATGAGAATTTAGGGCAAACAAATAATAACCACTTGATTTATCAAGGATTATTCTTCAGTAAAACAGAATTGAGGTCAAACCATGGGTATGCTCCATGCAGCTTTAATGCACACAATTGTACCAGCCATTCCCTGCCTAGAAGAAGGGTTGTAAGACAGTCATATGCAAAGTCTTCTTTAAAAGTGCATCTTATTACCCAGTGTGTTTAACTCCAGAATGCAGTGCATAATACTGCCAGCTATTTACTTTTCACTCGTAGGTACACCTTGTGTACACTTCCACAGCGAAATTTGTTCACAGTACATACATAGGATGTTCTTTCAGCTTGTATTACAAATTGTCTGTCTTTGTAGCACATTAATCTCAGTAGACTCAGGCTGTACAGGTTATCTAGGTTTCTTGTAATTTTCACAATTTCTTCCTCGTTGTATGCTTATTATTCCCTAATTTTTTTCACTAACATTTGCTAAGCTTTATCCTTGTTCCTGCATATACGCTGATCACTTTTGCTTTTGGCAGTCTAAGAAACAGAAGAAAACAAAACAAACTACTTAGGAAACTTAAAATATCTTAACAGTGAAAAGTCAGAAAGTTAAGAGAATATCAGCAAAAGAAAATTGCCTCAAAGTATATAGTCAAGTCTTATAGGTAAACTTAATTCCATTTCATAGAAGTAATCATTTCTCTAGCTTTTTGCTTTGGTTGGTTTTGTTTTGTTTTAAATAAACAACCTACCAAAACAGCCACCCATATACAGTTTCTTCTATACAGGACAAAGACAAAAAAAAAAAACCCTCATTGTCCCAGGGACTCTGCACAATAAACTGGCAAAGCACACTTAACAACAGTCTGAAAATAAACAGATTGATATTTTCAATAAGCAAACAGCATTAACTGGCCCTTTGGGAATAAAACAGTTCTGCAATAGATTTAATTAAATGTGTTAATGAAGCTCCACTATAAAAACAACACAGAATAATAGTCTGAAATTATGCCTAAACTCTAATAAACCATTCCAAATTTTAACAAATGTCTCATGGTTATCCTCAGCTTTCATTTTGGATTTCAGAACTCCAAAGAATGTTTATTTTCACATTAAATGTTTTGGATTTTTCCACTTCAACTTATTTACTAGGTTTGCAACATGAAAATTTCAGAAATTACTTTAAAATCTGCTTTTGAAAGGAAGTCTTTATTCTAATAATTTTTTAGCAGACCCATATGAAGTGGTTTTCTGCTCTATAGTGACATGCCAAAAGAAGGAAGACTAGTGACTCCAGGTGAGCAGAAGTGCAGTGGGATAATCTGTGTAACTGAAGAGAAAGGTCTCATGTGACTCTGCAAGGTTTACTGCAGGCATTTACTAAGCCATCTTACTCTAGGATGAAAGGAATATAAGATGGGCATGAACTGGATCCAAAATGCAGAACACTACTCCATATGCAGGATAATAAAGAACCAAGCCTGAAACACTCCTAAAACTTCTCCTCTTAAGAGGGGTTCCAACATTTTCTTTTCTACAACATTAGCTTTCAGAACTCAGCGTATTTAATTCCTTGACTTTCTTAAAATCATCAAAAGGGCATCCAGTTACTAAAAGAGCAATGGAGTGAATTTGATTTCAGATCAGAATTTATCCCAGGAATTTCTTTTGGAAAAGCAACATAAGGTCTTTCCTAGAGGAAAAGAACTGGATGAAAACAAAAAAAATTACATGTGTGTACATAAATGCATGCATGCACAAAGAAAGAAACCAGACCAAGAATGTGTGTGTCTGTTTCTCCAAGAAATTAATATTTATATATTAGCTCAGTAAATTCTCCATACTATATATTAAATTTAAAAGTTCAGAGACCATTCTCAAAATCCTTCCCTTGACTAAGCTGTTCTGCTCACAATGTCACAGTGTCAGAAACCATGTAAAAGAGGTGCAGATTATTGTTCCCTACAGAGAGCAGGTTTAACGAACACAGGGTTCAATCCTCTCCAACAGAAATTATGACTGTGAAAGAAGAAAAAGACTGTTTCAAAGATCAATTTTCCAGCAGAAGGCTCCCTAGGCAGAAACAGAGCATTGTAAGAGGATAACAGCATTTTAGTATTTACAGGAACTACTTTTATTAGGTAGAGTAAATAAAAAAGAAGAGATATACTAGATTCAGAAGCCTTTTAAAAGAATGCATTTCAATGATGCTAAAACCTAAAATTACTTCAGAAGGTCAAGTTAAAACTTCTGTAGTCTTGTTCTCTCCCAAGGGCATGCTTTCAAGTGAATCCCTCTAAAGCAAAGTCCCCGTTGTCAAGTTTGGGTTTTTTCTTTTCAGAAAGCACAGTGGCAGCCTGTTGTAAATGGTAAAATGTATGACCTCCATGCAGTTGATAAAAATTCCAGGTCAAAGCATGCTTGAAGATTCTTTTTTATACAATAAGTAAAATAGTTGTAGTCAGTTTCTTCTGTCTCCAAAGTTTTTCCAAATTTTTGTGAATCCACACCAATACTGCTTCTTCCAGGCAGGCACAGAGAAATACAATGAAATTATAAGATAGGCCTTTCTCTCCAGTGTAACAAACAAAACGGGTTTCTTCCTCAACTCTTTGTAAACTGCAGAGCACCCATCTCAGGCATATCCTTCTACGTTCCAGGACACCTGCTTCTTAACAGGCAAAGCAGGGGAAAATAAAGTTTGTTTCTTTGCCAAGGTTTAGTTTTTATCCTTGAAGCACTTTGGATTCTTTTACAAGAACAAACTTCAAAGTCTGCAAAATATTACACAGCAACAACTACAGCTCTATTTCAAATGAGTCTACATTATATGTTTTCTAGAAGAATCCAATTTTTTTCCCCCTCCATGTCTGTGAAACATTTAAAAAGTCTCAGCAGCAAATCCTCTAATCACTTAAGCACAAACCATTCTCTTTCTCTAGCAGAGCTGTGGTTACTGACAGGTCCCTTTGGCTTCCTGTATTACCATCTATGGATTTTACAAGAAGTTACTGTGCTGGTTTGAGGCTAATTGGACTATTTTAATGAGAGAAATTTGGTTATTGGTTGTGAAAATAATGATGAAGTCTATATCATTCATTGGTTTGCTGAGAGGGAAAAAAAGCCAAAAAGCAAAATTTATCCCACTCTGGTGCTTCTATTTGCACTGCTGCTTCTATTTGCTTCCTCCTCACTCTGCTCTAATATCTCTCCACTAATCTTGGCTAACAGAAAACAATGTAAGCTTTGGTAGCTGTTTTGTTTGTCTGTCTGGAAAAGTAGAGGGAGAAAGAGAGAGTAATTTTTAGTCCTTCTGGGCAGTTTTACTCCTGTCTGGGAGGAAGTCTGAATTTCAGTATTATTTCTAATTTGTCTATAACTGTAAATACTTGCAAATATATTATGTATATATGCTTGTAAATGTTGCTTTGCTGTAAATATAGCTTCATCTTAATTCCCAACTGTCTGACCTAGTCTGGTAATTTTCAGTAGTGGGTGGGCCGGGAGGGAAAGTTCCTAACCCACCACAGTTACAATGGTACATTTTAACACAACGTATCTAAAATGGGCAGAAGAATACAAGCAGCAACAGCATTACAAAAAATCCTTTTCTCATCATGGGTAATATAAAATTGTCCACCGGATAAAATAGGATGAACATGAGCAATTGCCTGTTTTCCAGTATTTCTGTTAAGCATTTGTAACTAAATCAGTTCTCTCCTGCTCTTTCAAACTGTACTGGGTTTAGGCTCGCCCCGCTGAGCTCAAAAGCCCAATAAATACTCAATTCAATTTGGAAGAAAAAAAATATATATAGACTTTAACAATAAATAGGAGGTAAAGGGGTTTTACAGAAGGTGGGGGAAAAGGGGACCAGAATACAGGGTATGGAGAATGAGAGGGATTACAGACGGTAAAGGGAGAAAGGGAGCAAAATACACAGTAACAGAATACAATCAGTGAGATGGGAGTTGAGTCCAAACGCTGGAATG
This sequence comes from Psilopogon haemacephalus, assembly GCA_013396835.1. Classification (NCBI taxonomy): domain Eukaryota; kingdom Metazoa; phylum Chordata; class Aves; order Piciformes; family Megalaimidae; genus Psilopogon; species Psilopogon haemacephalus. The sequence goes on along the minus strand of VWZI01011167.1, from coordinate 75,597 downwards.
GATGATTGGCAGGATGCAGGATTTTGATGCTGAGATGCAGTTAGTTAGAGTTCCAAAGAAAATGGTTGCTATCCCCACACGTTGGCTGGAGAGCACGTGGTGGTCTGGCAGCAGAACAGCAAGGAGCTGGGCAGGCAGGCAAGCAGGACCAGAGAGAGAAAGAAGACAAGCTGTCTCCTTTTACAGCAGTCCTCGGCAGGAAGTGGGAGGGGGCTACACCTGATACCTAGAAGAACGTCAGACCACCCCCAGGGAGGAGTCAGAAGGCTCCAGGTGGGCTTAACCCTCTATACAAACTCAAAAGGAAACCAAGCCATAACAAGATTCTCCACTGCCACACTTTAAATCACCTCTACAGGAAAACATAAAAGGAACAAGGTGCTCTATTATTCATATTCCTTGTATCATAAAATGCCTATAGAACTAACAGTGTAGACTGTTCCTGTTTCAGAGACAAAGCATTGAGGAGGTAAGGATAAGAGGCAAACAGAATATATCATTAAAGCCACTGGAATGGTTGCTATCCCCACACGTTGGCCAGTATCCACTGAATGGAAAGGGAAGATAAACCAGTATCACGGAGCTTGGAAAAAATTTCATAAGCTACATAACCTGCACATACACAACCCCTGTCTCATGCTCCTTTCCAGAAATCTTGATCTAACCCTTGTATTTCAACTACTTTATATAAGATTAACACTTTATAGACCAGTCTCACGCAATGTTTAAAAGTATCGTTACAGAGGCTCTGACTTGCAAGACAGAACACAGAAGATAAGCAGAATCACTACTAAACCCTGGCTACAAATTGCACTTTCTAGGAATTTAGGACTAGATGTGAAGACCCTTGCAATGACTGACTAGGGCAGAGAAAAGCTGGTAGCATGACAACTAGAATTTTCCCTTCAAAATATTTATTTACATGAAAACAGCTTCATTATTTATTTTGTGCTTACAACTAAAAAAAAACAAAACCATACTTTAGGACACCCTCTGCTGCTCTTGTAATTCATCAGAGAAACCATGCAGCCAATAATCCTTAGCTGTGTTGTCCTCTAAAATCACCTGGATAATAGTTAATTATAGTTATTGAACAGGATAAATAATTTTAGTATACATTACTTCAATGGAAAAAAAAACAAAAACCAACAAAAGTCTCCCAAAAGCCTGCAAACTAAGCTTTAGTTAAGCCCACCTACCATTTCAAGACTCTTTATGGTGATTATTTATAGAAGCTGGTCCAAATGGAGACAAAGCTCTCCAAGCACATTTCTGCTGTCAGTTCTGATTCTATATGCTTTAGAAATTTTTTTCAGAACTACGCCTGAACTCTGGTTTTAGTAATAGCTTTGACTTTCATGAAAAATAATACAATGTTGTAAAAGGTGTAAAGAAATTTCAAAATTCACTTCTGTCATAGTTTTTTTGTTTAAGAGTGCAACAGACCAAGATTATCTTACTTTCCTCTTTTTCTAAGGAAAAAGGGCGGTAAAATAATAACACTCTCGCTGAATTGGAGAAGAAAATAGAGAAAAGGTTGTATTTTAAAATGTGCAGGATTGATGTATTTTAAAATGTGTACAGCATACACAAATCCTTAACACCTAATACAGATACAGGATACATGAGAATTCCTCAAAACCTTCCTCCCAGCCAAACCATAAACTACCAAAACACCAATGCTCATTTTCTCCCATCCCACACTGCCTCCCAATTAGGCCCAAGCAGGCTGAAATTTACTGTGTCCTGTGGCCTAAAGGGTACTGCTTACGTAGTTACGTAGTTACCCAGATAAGTATCCCTCCAGAGAGTTTTGGTGGTTTGGCACTTTCCCACCCCTCCACACTTTGAAATAACCCAGGCTAGAACTCAGTCAGCTAGAAGTTAATAAACGAAGCTTTGTATTACAGCTTTGCACAATATACAAGCAGATATTTACAATATATTACAGATATATACAGTAAAAAAAATGGTAACACAGAAACAGCACACCCCTCCCAGAGAGGGGAGTCCCCAAGAGGGGTTTCCAACCAACCTACCACCTTCTCCTCACTACTCAATCTTATCCCAGTACCTCTTACATGCCAGGTAGTGTGGAAGATCAGCCAGGAGGGTTAAGAAGTAGGAAACTGGTTAGTGGAGTTACACAGATCCAGCTAGAAGGCAGGGAGAGAGAGAGATGCAACAGCCCAAACGGATCAAACAGCTCTAAGCTGTCTATATTTTGGTTCTAACTCTTATACCAACTCAGTAAACAAATGAGTGGAGTAGAATCAAATTTAGTTTTTCCTTTCTCAGCCTATAATCTAATTTCTCATTAAAATCCTCCAAACCAGCACAAAAGTTGAAAGGAAATGGGAGAAAAGAGAGAGAATTGACCTTGCTGCTTACTTTTTAAATGTTTGCAGGATTTATTTGGATTGAATAGCAAAATTACAATATTCAAGGCCATCCAGTTTGCTCCTTAGGATGGATCTTGGTCTCTAGTTTTCTTGGGGGTAAGTCTGGGATAAGTTGTAATTCCTCAACCCACGAAAAAATCACAGCAATACCAAAATGCACTTGTGTAGTAACGCACTCAAACCCCTTCTTTCCCTCTCCCCCTTGCAGAATCTGGATGAGAGAAAGAGAAAAGCATAGACAGGAGGCAGGAGAAGGCACCTTTCACACACAGGGCCAGGGCCGGTGCACATCAACCTTTCCCTATGCCACACATTCTTTGGCAAATCAGGGATGCAATAGGTTGAGTTTCCTGCTTCTTTTTGTGACGTTATGACACAATTACTCTGAGATATTGAAATGGAGTGAGCTGAAAAGTGCAAGCTTCTTCCCTCTGTAAAGCTTCTCCCTCTAAGCAAGGTGCTCCTTCTGCTGTAAAGCTCCCTACCTGCACAGCTCCCTTGCTGTGAAGCACTGCCTTGCTGCAAAGTGCTCTTGAAGGCTCTATTTGGCTTCTTGCATCATGTATTGTGGATAATAATTGCAGTTCTGGAAAGCATCCTAAAACCAGGAGACCATAAGAGGAACTCTCACAATTACAATGCTGCCTTGTGAGTAAAACTGGAATATTTCTGGGAGTTTCCAGGGAATTGCCTGCCTCTTGTTGGTGGGGAAAGTTCACTTCTTGTGAACTTATCTTTTCCCTGTTTTGTTATTGTTTATATACATACATTGTGGAAGTATTTTCTGATTGAACACTCAAATCTGTAAATTCTTCTAACTTTGTCTATGCTTCCATGGGAGCAAGATTTTTGGATTAATAAATAATTTCTCGTTTTATTAATTTTCCACCTCATCCCCTCTTCATTTCGTAGCAACTCGTGCAGCCAATGAAGTTATGAAAGTAAAAGTGATTTCATCAAGTGTAGTTCCAATCTTGAATCCTTTTCTGTCTTTCTCATTATACAAAAACCTGTGCATAAATTTAGCCAGCTACTTAATAAACATATATATACACAAACTACTTTCACAAGTACAAAATATCAAAAAATTGAGGTAAAGCAGGACAGATGCATGTATTTGATTCCAAGAGCTGTGACAACAGAAATGCTTCACTTGCATTCCTTTGCAGAAAACTACTCTCTTGCACTGACATTCACATCTATCAGCCAGACTTGAGATTTTATTGATTTAGAAAACCAAAATCCTCAGATACCTTAACTACATGAGCAGCGGTGATTCTTGAGCTCTCATGCCAGGAAGAGCTACAGATGCTCCTGCTGAGATTTGCCAGTGACATTAAGTACTATGAACACCAGTCAGCCCCTTAGAAGATGAGAGAGCTCATTACCCTTCCCTTCCCCTTCAACCTTTGGAGCAGCTTTGAATTCAACTACAGAGGTTAGGTAGGAGTAAAAAGTGATGTTCAAAAGCTGCTGGTCAATCAGCTTTCTGCTTTTATTTGTCAGGAGGCACAGTTTGAACAGAGTTTGGCACAGAGTCAGACCAGACATGTATGGGGAAAGAAAGCTTACCCTTCCGCCAGCCCAAAGGGAAGTTGAGCCCACTCAGCATTGCAAGACACCATATTCACTCCCATATCATAGCTGTTCTCGCACCCTAGCCAATTAGATCGTACAGGGTTGACATTGATCTCATTCTTACCTTTATTGCAATAATATATCCATGTGAACTGCAAAACAATTATCCTTCAGTGAGACAGGAGAGTGTCTGGCCATGAACATATTTTAACTGTCAACAGCCACCTCTCAAGTTTGCAATGCTCTGGAACGTAGTTGAATAATCAACCACTTAACTAGAACTTACTGAATTAAAGAGAGCTGTCCCAACAGAAAATTTGATGCTCCATTTCTGATGCCATTTCAGAAAAGGTATCACTTCACTTCAGAAAAAATGAAACAATGTTTTTGTATGACAGCTGTGTGGAATCACATTTCAGAGTTACATGAGCCTCTAGCTATTTATTTTACTTCTCAGAAGCACAGTTTAGCATCAAAGGAAAAGGATTTGCCAATTTATTTTTTTCCACAGTAAAGCCATTCTTCATATTTAAAAGCCAAAATCTTTTTCTAAGCAAAATCCAAGCTTAGAACAAAAAACAAACAGAACAAACAAATTAAATATCTGATAATGTTCAATTAATCTAATCTTAATTCTGTGTCACATTTACCTAAAACAAGTGAGAAGTAAAAGGATCAGTTAAGGAGACAATACATTGATTTTTGCCTTTTTTTTCATATTATCCCTTGGAAATCTAAAGGGAAACTCCTAAAAAATTTGTTCTCCAATTCAATTGTCAAACCCTCCTTCCCATCTCAGACAGAACAAGTTACCCTTAATTTTGTACATTTTCATTTTCTTTCTTCTTGTAACAGATGTTGAACAATAGCAAGATAAAAGAGAAATGTCAGCCACAGGACTGAATTGTTATACAGTGTTAAAGAGGAACGGATTACTCCTATGAATGATTCAATCCAAGACAGTTTTTAGAAGCCATGAATCTTTACACACTCAAAGTAAGAAATAAAATAAATAAAACTTTTAAAATAATTCTGAAATTTATAACACTTAAATTGGACTCTGACAATGCTGTTGGAAAATCTTCACTTTTCACTGATCTACTTATCACAGGCCTCTACCAAAAACACAGCATCAATGATTTGATGTTTACCTTTCACCAGAATCAGGCTCCAATCTAGGCACTCAGTCCTTCTGAGACTCAAGGGCCATTTTCAGAATAGAGGGACAAATTGTCTAAGAGCTAAACACATCAGTATCCTTCTCCTAGTTGGTCCAATTAGACCTTCACTGGAAAGCTTCAGTGGTAGTTTCAGGAACTTCAGTTCTTAGCTATATAGTGCATGCCTTTAAAGGAAACCTCCACAGAATACAAGATACCAATTGCCTTATGCCATATGGAAATTTATCTATTTTTAAAATCATCAGAAATAAGAGATTATTTTTATTGCCCTTTATGAATTTTCCCAAGCATTTGCTCTCAATACTATTTCCACAGCAATAAATTCCACAGAACTGTACATGGCATGAAAAGCCTATTTCCTCATCTCACTTCCAAACATGCTGTCTTAACTTAGCCTCTGTGTTCTGATGTATGAAATAAAGCAGAAGCTGACCATTTTTCTCTCTGATTGTGTGCTATGTTGTTTACAGCAGGGGAAACAGGAAACAAAGTGATGACTTGATGTCAATGTATGATTTTGTCTTCTCACCATCCCAACTCTACATCATTTTCTTCATCATTAAAACATCTCTCCTTCTCTCCATTTATATTCTTGTTCACTCATGTAAGCAATCAGCACAGCTATCACTTCAGTCTCACACATGGACAAAATTCTTAAGCTACAGAGTGGGAGAGGAAACCAAGATTCCAAATCCTCACTAATTGTGATTTTCTGGCTTTCGTCAATTTACTGGATTAACTCACTCCTCTAATAGTCCACAGATTTCTTCCTCACATCACAGCTGAGTCATGGGATTTTCATACTCCTAGGATAAGCCTACTTAGCTCTTTTTTAGTCCATGGGATACCCCTTACATCTTTCTTCCCTTGGTCACCTCAGTATCACGAAGGGGAAAGTAATGATTCTAAGGTCATTAAGTCATGCATAAAAATGTCATAAGAGATCAAATCACACCAATGTAATGAAAAAGAAACCCCTTCTACAGTTCACATAGACTTCAGTTTCCCTTCTTGATGATTATCAGAGAAGCAGTATACAATTGGGCTGATAGCTGAGGGGGTGGACAGGAGGAATGAAATACAAATAAGCCAACTCCTCTGATACACAAATTGATCAATCGTGGCAAAATGTCAGCTGATGACATACATTTACTTTTGTATGGTCATATACGATTATTAGTGATGCAGTTTCAAGAGGCTTTCAGTTAGAGGAAAGCTGCCTGAGAGATAACTCAGGCATGGGGGAAGAGGGCAACAGAGATAATTTAAAAGGGATATAATTTCAGTGCAAATGAATTTGTTTGACAATTTGTTTCTTGGCCCAGTCAATCTTTGGAAATAAAATTTCTGCATTTTGTCTACAGGCTGCCAATAGTGTTGTTTTGCTAAAGTCTAGGTCACAATGTTAAAAAACATACCAGTGCAAGAGTTTGCACACATTTGTTCAGCATCATCATTCATGAGTTAGTAGTAATAGAAACAAAGTTTTCTGCTATGTTCAGGGAGCTATCATACTCAAAAGTGGATCTCATATATGCAGTAATTGAACTGCTGCCATCTAAAGAATTCTGAACCAAAATTTAACTGCACAAAGGCAAAGTAACTCCTGCATTAGGCATCTTGTACTCAGTTGTATGTGACTGCATAGAAACACAGTACTAGAAGAAGCAGGATACAAAATTCCTCTTCTCTTGTTGCTGAGATGCTTTGGCAAAATAGGTCTGGCTCTAGGAAGCACAGAATAATTACAGAAGGCACTTGATAGTCTATGGATGGAACAAGTAGTGATCTGAGATAGATTTTATGGTCCTGCTTCGGCAGGGGGGTTGAACTCAATGATCTATTTGGGTCCCTTCCAACCACTGACGTCCTGTGATCCTGTGATTTCTGTACCTTGCATTATATGCTATAGAAGCTACTGAAGTTACCCTAGCACTGCTGTAGCAATCGTTAACATTTTATCTTTGCCCTGCTAAACAGTAAGAAGCAACAGAAAAAGCAACAAGTGGAAGAGATCATCACAGACTGGAAAAAAGCTTGGAATCAAAATCCCAGATAAGAATACCCCACACAGACATTGGCTCTGTATCTGAACTCTCCATCTTATGCCCAACTCTAATCATTACCAATTTCTTTTTAATAGCCTGTGCCTTAAGAATTGACATGTTATGAGACAGTCATGACCTAAGTAAAGTCCAAATAAATCATTCATCACTGCAAAACTCTAGAACAAGCTGGTACTTTCCCAGAGAACAGTGTTCCTCTAAACACACATTACACATAAAGAGGAAACAGAAAGCACGTACTGTAGGCTTTCATCAATTGTACACAAACGAAGCCTTTGATAATCTCTGAATAGGCTGAGATCATTATGCCTAGGGCCAAGAGGCTCTTAGAAGTTTAAGATCTCATTTTCCAAACTTTTGGTCAAAGGCTCTCTTTAAGTGCAAGGGAGAAAGGAATAATTTTTCTTTGAATATCGACATGTTCACAATACGCCTACTCAAATCTTTACATGAACTATCTTTTTCCTTACCAGATTCAAACTTCACAACTTCAAGGTCTGGACCAGGAGGTGCTTACTCACGACTCACACCAATAGCCAGATTTTCTGTTAGCCATTTCCTTTTAATTGTTCCTGGAATAGCTGGCCATTTCTCAGGATCTGTCCTTCCTGTCACTCAAACCTACCAAACACACTGCTTTTTTTTTTTTTTTTTTTTAGAAGCACTTGTCCTTAGCACGCNTTTTCAAATAAATTGACTTTAAAAGCATTAAAATATTCTTATTCAAATCCAGGAATGTAACTAGAGGACCAAGGAAATGCCCACCATGTTATGTCATGCAGCCCACACAAAAGTGTCATGCTTTTGATCTAGAGGCACACCAACATCCAACAATCATGTAGTTAGTTTAGGTTAAAATCATGGTGTTCATTCTGAAGAGGAACAACTGCTTTTGAATAATGGAGTGCTTTTAGTCTAGTAAAGTTTTAGCATAACCAGTTTAATCTAGCAATTATTTTTAACTCCTTGTCCTTTGAAAGCAAACCTTAAGTCAGTCTGAATTTCTAAGAATACAAATATATCATAGTTTTTGATGTGGTATTTTAGCTACTTCATCAACTCTGGACAATAAAATAATAAAAATTTAATTTGTTGAATTTAGTATCACATTCTTGATACCAATTATGAAAAGCAGTAATTTTGCTAAGCTATTTAGACTTTTGTCTAGACCTACATTAGTAGTCCAGGTCCCAAGTGGTAATAACTGGTAAGCAACAAAAACTTATTTAACACTAATATCCTGTCATTCACATTAGCAGCTCCACAAATAATTGAAGCCCTTCTCATGTAAAATCTTGCTAGTTTAAACGAGTTCTCTCTGAACAGGTAAGGACTAAAATCCTTGAGTGATAGGGACATCAACAGAAGCCTTTACAAGCATTAAAACAGCCTGATCCCTAGGCATTACAAATGCTGCTTGCTGATGGTTGAAAAAGCGTGATTTTCTGACTCTGGATCAAATTATTGAGTTTCGGCTTGTACTTTCCTACATTTACTCAACAGACCGTGGTCAGTTTTACCATGACCAGCTAATCATTTCAGCATGCCCTGAGAGAGTTTTAACAAGCCATACTTTAAGATCAATCAATTCCTTATTTTGTAAGCAGACAACTTACCAGCAAAGTTTGATACAGTCCCTTACAGAAAATATCATCAGCTGTTCACTTGTGAGACAAGCCTAGGGTTTTTTGAACCAGATCTTTGTTTCTGTCTAGTCAAATGGTGGCTAAATATCAAATGACATAAACCAGAGCCAGCAGGGACTGATGTGGAATCCTACATCACCTCCTAATCTCCAGGTAGGTACAGTTTTGCCTAACCTCTTAGCAGCTATTTCTTTGACTTATTCTTAGAAGACTGTATTGATGAGCTCCCATAATGTCTCCATGGAAACAGCGAGTTCCTTTTACCTCAGACACACCCACCTAGTGAAAGACAGTACTACTACTACTTTTTTTAGACTTTAAACACAATACATTACTAAATCTGGTAGTACATAAATTCTACTCTGTTTCATTTTCTCCTGATACAATTACACTTTCTGCAAAGGTAGCTGAGTAGTGGCATGTCATTTAGGACTTGCCCTACACTACCTGCAGCAGTTGAGCCCTACAATATTAAAACACTCACTTTTTCTTTTTTTTTTTTTTTTAAACAGTGGATTTTATTTGTAGTGGATTTTGTTGGGGTTTTTTTCTGTCAGAACTGAAACAAAAGTTGCAACTTATTCCCCATAACAAGGTACAAATTTTAGGGACTCTGGAAGAGAAAACCCTAAAAAGGGAGTAGCATCCTAGAACTTAGGACAGTAAGAATAATTTTTAGTGCCTTATCTTGAGCTAAATCTGAGCTACAGAATGTCACTTCCAAACTAAAGATTCTTTTTGGTGATACTTCAAAGAAGAAAACATAGTCAGTTTTTTAAGTACTGAACCACTTCTGTCAAGTTATCTAGACTAAAAAAAGTTAATTACAACAGGAGGCAACTACAACAGCTGTCACCAAGTCTAGAGCCATGAGAGAGGCGTCTCCCTAGAAGCCAACTTAACAATATTGAGGTAAAAGCACCACTGTTCCCTTCTGTGTGAAGTGCAAGGCATTTGACATCCACTCTACTTCCTTCAATAAAGCCTTCTTTTTGCGTATTCTCTATTTCCCTTAGCTAATGCATAGCGAAGTTTCTCTAATTACTGTTCTTAAAGGAAAATTTAATTCATAAATAGAAATTCACAGGTAAGGAGGTAGTGCCTCTTCTCAATTCAACTGTAAACTAAGTAATCAAGATGAGAATAAGAGATTCAACTTCCTAGTGCTCTCCTCCAGCAACATTTTCCAAGTGCATAACAAACTAAAAATAATATTTGTATGGGAGAGAGATCTAACACATTCTGAAAGTGTCCTAAATAAGATCAGTTTCTGTACATAAAAACAGAAAAAGTGAAGCTTGTATCATCCTACTACTTCAGACTACAAATAAATTACTTTAAAGAGTGTTTTCTTCTTCCTTGACTAATTCCTGGTCTTATACAGACATTGCATAATAAAACACTAAAATACTTTCAGCATGCTTAAAGACAAAAGCTATAATTACTATTCCTTGACTAGATTATTAAATATAACACTTAAAGTGAGATTTTAACATTCAAAACTGTAAAACTAAACAGAATATAAGCTAACTACCATCACAGACCAACACTGTTAGGTTTGCTTGGGGCTTTTGGGGGTTTTGTTGGAGGGTTTTGTGGTTTGGGGTTTGCTTTTGTTGTTTGTGTGGTGTTTGTTTGTTTTGGTTTGTGTTTTTTGGTTGGTTGGTTAGTTTGTGTTTGTTGGGGGGGGGGTTTGGAGGATGGGGTGTCTTCTCTATTTCAAATTTACTGAGCTGAGAGGGATCAATCCTTGATCTAATAGGACTCATACTAAAGGATCAGTCTGGAAAGTGTTTAATATTACATCTCCTTAGAGATTATTTCAAAGAAAATGAACCATCTACTAAAATTATTAAAAGGTAAATGAAAATACATTTTCACTGAAGATTAACTGAAAACATTGTGAATGCAATAAAACTGAACTGATTTTCCTAATGCAAATAATTACTCCATTTTCTTAATTTGCATTCTTCATTCAGGTCTTTTTCTTAGATGAAACTTCAACCAATTTCTTCCTTTTTTTTTTTTTTTCCTTAGATCAAGCTAGGATCACATACTACCTGCCCAAATGTGACTCAGATTCACTAGAGCATAATTCCACAAAACTATGACGTCAAGTATCTTTCAGATAAAGTAACTATATTTCACTTCTGGTTTTACCAAGTTGTCTTTGGTGCACAATATCTTAATGCTTATGGTTTTGTTTCTGGCCATAATATCAGTTACTCATACTGATAAATGTTAAATATTAGAGATGTATGTTGTAACCTGTTTATAACTTAGTAGAAAGACCAACTTTCAAAGGCATTTAAGTCCCTAAAGACTAAATAGAGAACTGAAAGAACAGGCTTACATCCCAATCTGCAAGAGCTTGAGCACTCTGAAAATATCACCATTTGCAGCTAAGCTATTGAAAAAGTTCCTTCTGTGCCAGCTGGTGTGGGTAGATTCTACAGGAACTTATGGGTGCGACATGTTAGGAAACAGCAAGTCAAAAAGGAATAAAAGAACATACTGAGAAGTACATTAAAATCTCCCCAGAATTGCTACTCTGTGAAGATTAGTGGACGTCTTGAATCTATAAAACCTGATAAAAATCAACACACCAAGGCTGCCAGCACATACTGGCATCAATAGGAATGCAGCTTAGAACACCTCCAGGACTGTAGTGCCCACTACATGTAGACAGGCGATAGGACCATAAGCACACACAATGAACTAAAAGACCTTCTGGGTATTTCCTGAATATCCACTCATAAGTCATTCCTGCACTGGTGCTCCTTTCCACTCGAGTAAACAACTGTGGTTGACTCCCAGCTGTTGCTACAACCAATGATTATGAGCAAGTGTGAGAGAGAACTGTGTGAGGAAATAATTGCATGTACTAATGTGAATAATTACCTACTTAAAAACAACAGCTCGGTTCTATTATCCACAACAGCTGAATTAATAAAAGATGTTCCAATTTATACTTGTGATCTGTGTCTCCCCTATCACAGAAACTAGTTCATAGCATTCACTGTTCTGGTGCTCACTGTATGAATGGCTCTACTTCTACCTAACAGAAGCAAGTACTGTTAGCATGACCATGAAAGCTTCAATGGGAAGAAAACACATTTTGTTATTTTACTTACTTGGTAGGGATATAAAGTGACGCCATTTGTTCTGGACAAAGACCAAGTGCCATCAAGGTACTGATGAGCCTGGATTGCCATGGAGTTGAGAACATTACCATTGCTGGGGCTGGTGGCCATTTGAAAGCTGACCTTGGCTTGGTGTCCAGGAGAGCCATTTTTCTTCTCCACCCCATTGACAATTCCTAGACTGTTAGGTTTTCCACTGTGTTTGTTTGCAACAAAGCCTGTATAATTAGATGTAGCATAAGAAGCAGGCATGTATGTCCAGTCCCGGGGCTGCAGGCTGCCCATGTGCCTGGGACTTACTAATGTCGGGATATTGGAGAGAGGTGGAGGAGAGCCTGGTGAGACATCATAATGTTCTGAGTTGGCAGCTTGCTCTAAGGTCAGCACCATCTGAATGGCCTCTTGCTTCAACTGGTTCAGGTGTGTGGCACAAACATCACATCTGTTGTCCTTCTCATTCCATGCTTTACGAATGGTATTGGGGACTTGGAGCTTGTCATGAATCGAAGAGAAACCTGGGTCCTAAAAAATAATTAATTAAAAGAGAAAAAAAAAAAAAAAAGAAAAAGAAAGAAAACACATTAGTAAATCGAAGGGAGAATGGGATAGGAGAGAAATGTTGACCACCATAGTGATACATGAAATGTACAATCAGCAATAATAAAAAGCCAATTTAGGAAATAAAGTTAGAATGAAAACAAAGGCCACTAGATACACTCAACATGTGCCAGCAGCAGAGCTGAAGGGAAGAAAAAAAATAGATCGTGTTGGAAATAAATAGTTCTTTTACTGATAAGTGGTAAATATTATCATTTCACTGAAAGTTCCAATGCATGGCAGAGAGAATGAATTAACTTGCTTCACACCACTGCACCTAATTTCTGGCTTGAATGAAATCTATTCTTATACAGGTGAAACCAACAGGAACTCCACTAAAACCAGTGGGCTTGTAGCAAGGTTCACAAATTCATCCACTCATCAATTCCAGCTTTTGGTACTCAGAAAATTCAGGAAACACTCTGCAATAAAATATAACTTTTAAAAAGCAACATTTCAAAGCTTTCCTGTGACTAAAAGGAAAACAATTAAAAAATAAAAACTAAGAAAATTTAAAACCCACAGAAGTACTATCACTCTCCCAAAATAATTTTCAGAATTCAAAACAGATATTTGATAAAAGTTTAAGACCTTTTCTGCATTTCACTAACCAAGAATATACTTTTCAGTCAGAAAACAAAAACAAAACAAAACGCCTTTTCTGTTCATGAAATGATCGACCACTGCTTTGGGTAGCTGCTAATAACATAACATAAAATAATTTTATTTAAATAATAGAACATGTATAGGGTCAGTAATTTGTAAATAGTAATTTCCCTCTTGAAAAAGTATAATTTGAGTGCAAAACCATGTGATCAGGTTTAAAACCACTTGTCTCATGTCTTTAATGTGTATGTCTTTGAATATCAGTGGTGATCTCCACAGAGCAATTCCACCCTGATCTGACTACAGGCACTGAACACTGGCCTAAATCACAGTGGTTCAGTATGCTGTAGAGCCAAACAGCAGTCTTAGCAGGAGTTTATCACCAGACCTGCCACTTCTTACGGTATCATGCATTTTTAGAAATTGACAGCAATAATGGGTGCGTTACACAAAGCAAACAACTGTTACATGGTGGAAACATTTCTTGGAAATTTCACACCATGTTGTTGTGGTTTTGCAGATCAGGCAGACCAGACTTCACCTTCTTCTCCTTAAGTTTTGGAGACTTATGGGTGGATTTTCTTTTGAAAAAAAACTGAAATCAAACTGGAAGGGTGTGGGGGCAGAAATCACACAAATAGACACCACCCTTATCAAGGAATTTGATGAATCCCATGCCACACAAGATAGATAGGTCTCATGTCTTAACAGTTTGGTTGTTGAGGGAAAGAATGGGTAAGGGGTACAACATAGGGAAGAAGACAGTTTGTCGGTAAAGGGTCATATTCATTATGATCTGTCTTTATTATACACTGAAGCATTTTATTTTCACTGTTTAACTACCATGAACAGCTCCTCAGCATGCTGTGATTAATTGATTCATAAATCATGGTGCCTCTTCATGCACAGCAGCACAAGAGCTCAGAGTTCTAGCCCCAGAAGCCCAAGAGTCATATAAGCTGATGAGAAACAACAGGAGGCTGAGATCTGATCACGCCTCAAGCTGGTCATTTCTACTTTATATACAAAGGGGGTCAGAGCATCAAAGTGTGCTGGGAAGGCGGGAACTGCATTCTATACCAACCCTCCCCCCCATAACCTTCAGGAAAGGGATTGGTGGAAATCAGGGAGAAAAAACAGGATGCAAGTGATGTCAACCCTTATTTTTCATCCCAGACCATAACTAGGTCAACAGATCACATCAGATATAGACACCACATCAATGGATCTGGTTATACAGTGGAAAGACTCTCCACTTTTCCACAGTGAGCTAGACAAAGCTACCTACATAGATGAAGTGAAGGAAGTCTTCTTTTCCAGGCTGCTCCACATCCATCCAGGAAAAATATTTACCAGCAATTCCTTCAGTTAGCTAGCACCAGAGAGCTAGTTGTTCTTGATAGTTAACTTCTCTTAGGCAACTAGGCTTGAACCCAGGTAATCATACACAACATTCAGATCTAGCAGCAGCTCAGCATGGAAATTCCCTGATACTATGATAAATACTCCAAGGAAATAAAGCCTTCTCTCTAAAGTAAGCAAACGTCAGCATGACATAAATATTCAAGTAGCACACCAACTCTAAACAGTGCCGGACAGCAGTGAATTCGGCTTCATCTCAGTGTTAAAACAAACATCAGATCATTCTCTGATACAACAATAAACAGAGAAAGGGAGAAAAGGGGGAAAGCAAGACTGTTCCTTTTCAGAAACAGAAAAGAAGAAAACAGGCACAACCTGAACTGACACTCCCAAGAGAGGCCCTACTAACCTGTCAGAATCTACTCGACAGATAGCTCAAAACTGGATCCAAGTGTGGAACACTAAACAGAAAAGCCTACAAGACAACAAATAAATTTGGAGAAACTCAGCTTCCAGAAACACATTACTTACACTGTGTTCTCAAAACAAAGCTGCTAACACCTTAAAGAGTTTACTTGTGCCTGGGCAGCCACACTATAATTTCACATAAAAATTAGCTGACAGGCTTGCAAACATTTAATAGAAAAGAGGCCAGAGTTGGACAGTCATTACACCTTTGCTTGAAGAGCAAGGAAATGCAGTTACATAGCATTTGGTTTCACTATTTAATCTGGAAGTCATTATTTGCGCACGTTCCCCAAGGAGTGCTTATTAGTTCAATAAACAGTACTCTGCCCCATAGGCATACAACAGTATCTTATCCCATATGAATCAGTGATGGGCAAGCCTCACTAAACAACAGGAGTTGGAGAAATACTCGCTACTACAGACACTCACTGTTGAAAGTAGTGCGGTCTAACAAACTCCATATTCTGTTGCATGAGAGCAGATTTGCTTGCAAAATTTCAGGTTGCCATTACAAATACCATTTATATTTTGGCACTTATTTTCAGTACTGACAGAAAAAAGTACAGTGACACTGAAAACTGAAATAAAACTTTAAAATCACAAAATCATTTGGTTTCAGTTCAGGGCAAAGGTTCATGATGCTTTCTCTTATTGCCATAATGGTTCACCCATCTTTAGTATAAACAGCATTACTATAAACTCCTTTTCCTAAAATAAACAAATGAAGGCATGTAAGAGGTTTGAAAGCTTCAGGAGATCAGTCACAACATGATCCACTGCATAAATGCACAAGGCAATCAATAAGAGTGTACTCTGAGCTTTGTTGCAAGGGGCTTTTTTATATTACCTTTGAGTTTTCAAGCTCAAGTAAACACCAGTGCCAGCTATGTTTAGTTTTTCATCTTCTCCATTGTAGCCAGATAGTAATTAATCCTTCACCTATGATCCTGAACAAAACACTCACAAGGGAAATAAGTTTTGATTTTTTTAGAGATCCATCGTAGGTATGCAGAGGAATTCTTGCTTTACTCAGTGGAGATATAACTGGTGAACAGGCACTAGTTAAGAAACACTCAAATGCACAGACGTGTAGAAGGGCAAATGCAATCCTGACCTCATACAGGAGGAATGTCACTACTATTTGATCATGTAACGTAATGCAAAAAGATCCTCTTCTGTATCCCTTTGTAAACCTGTACCTTGCTATATAGTTTTCACATTTTAACTCAACCACTATGGAAACAGGTTGGAAAGAGAATAATCCTTTCTTTACTGCCACCCAGCTTTGAGCCCATCTTCCTCAGAGAAAGCAAACAACTACTTTCATCATGAAGCACAGTTTCACACATACATATATAGAATTCAAGGAAATGAAAGAAAGCAGAGCCCAGCTGATGGATAGAGAGGCAGGCAAGAAACAGTACAATGAATGTACAGTTTTATGTTACATGGAACCTAACTGATCATAGATTGACATACAAATACCTCATACACGTGCTACTTTTTGCAAACAGAGCAAGCAGACACTAATATAGGACATACTCTTCAGGTTTGTGCACAACTGTATTTGATTTGGTCAACTATAACCTATGCAAGTTACACATTACAATTCTGTCATTACCCTACCTCAGAGAAAATATAATGCATCTCAAGACTTTCTTGTCACATTGTATCCTTCAACGTCAATATTATTCATTGCTCCACAGAGCAAAGCAAAGCAGTCAATATTAATCAGAGGTTAGATGCTCACAAGATTCAGAGTTCTTTTGTTTCTGAAATTGTCCAGCCAGCAACGACTGCTGGTTTGTAATCCATCACATAAGGTGAGGGAAGAAGTAGGAAAAAGCAATTATCAAAGTTCTGCCCAGGAAGAAATGCGTTTTCCAGACCCTCACTCTCCACAGGTAGAAAGTAAAAGAACTAATTAAGAACCATTAGCAGGAAAGAAGCCTTAACCCTGATAAAAAACACATGTTTTTCCATGACTCTACAAACATCTCTGCTCTACATACAGTCCCATTAGTCCATGCTTGATCTCTATTTAGAAGAAATAATTAAAGATAAAAAAAGAGGAAAAAAAAAACCACACCCACACATCACAAGAACAACAAAACCACCAAAACAACAAGCCACTCTTCTGTTCTCCTTTCTCTCTCAAGATCATATTTTCTAGCCCAATAAAAAGATTATACTTGTAACTCTACTTTCCAGAGGCTGTTTTCCAAGTGTCTCCGCACCCTAACTTAAACATATCCTATCATCTTTTCGGCTGCATTTCAGAGCCATAACAGTTGAAAAAGCTCCTCACTGTTACAATGGCACCACTTCTACTAAAGTATGTTCAAACAAACCGAACTCAGTGGGAGTTTTCCCTCAAAAAAGGTAGCAAGACACATACTACAACTATAAATTAGTTCCATCAAACTGACCTGAGAACCACTGGATAAAAATCAGCGCTGCATAAAAGTCAGTTAGCTTTGCTAAATAAAGACAGACTCATCTGAATTACATAAAGGTGATAAGACCTCTACTAGCCCAAGCAATGTTTTGGTAAATAAAATCCAAGGCTGCACATGAGCAGGATGGGCCGTGAAGTGGCCTCCCTTTTTCTATTCTACACATAATAACAAACATAATCCTCTCCATTACAGAAAACTCCCCTCTTGCCTAGCATGTCTTCCTCACATAGCCCATCCATTACAACTCCCAGATGAGCAAATGAAATTCTCATCTCCTCTGCTGGAAAAGACAAACACATTTCCCTTTGTCCTTCCAAAACTTTCTCCCTTCCCCAACAGGAATGTCTCCCCCACAAGAAGAAATAGTTACAGCATGTTGGGGAGAGAAGAGAGGAGACAATCCTGAACTGTGAGGAGGGAACTTTGTCAAAGTAATGAAGTAAGGTAATGAAGAAAGCATAAAGGAATAAGAAAGAAGCCTTTTAAACTAACCTGTTTGCAGAAAGCCCTTTATAAAGAGGCTGTCTTAGCAACTGCAGCAAAAACCTCTGTAGCATTTTTATATCTCACCTCTTTAACTATAACCATTTTGTCCCTCAAATTTGAAGAACAGCTTTCTGCTGCTCACTTGGGTCTTTCAAAAAGGCCATGAAAATGCTCCTTGTCCTACAGTATCTCCAGAACACATTGTGGGGAACAGTTCTTTTCACAGAGTGGGAGGAAGGAAAAATCAAATCTTAACCCTACCTGGTGTAGCCCTCTCCACACTACTATTTTCAAGGCGTTCTTTTTGAGCTGGCACATAGTATTGACACTTGGACTTCTATAATTCACCATTTGTCACTACAAACCAGCCACCTTGCAGACAGGAAAATGTGCTGCTTTGGCTTAGGCTGTTTTCTTATCTGAAAGACACAGAAAGTCTGAGCAAGGCTCACCTTACCAACTGGCAGCAGCAGGAAGCAGAAAATATAAAAACCTGGGAAAATAGGATTAAAAATGGGGACAGGGGACAGACGAAGGAGAAAACCAAAAACTGTTTTTTAGTTGTTCCATGGATTGGCTTATGGCTCTGATGATGGATCAGCACTGATAGACTTACAGCTGTACACATCTGGCACACAGGTGTTTGTTAGCATTTGATAGCTAGACACCAGCCAGATTTTAAATTGAGTGGGAAAGAAGAGATGAAAAAGCAGCAGGAAAATCCAAATACATATTCAAATACACAAGCCCTGCCTGATGAGCTCTGCTATGCAGTTGACTAGACCTCTGCAGACCAGACTGAATTTTTGGCCACAGCACACAGGGTATGCTGGGGGGATGCTTCTTCTAGCTCTATGTGGTAAACAAAATCAGCTGTTGTCAAGGGAGCAGAACATGTCATCTCCTTTTTTTATAGCACAAAGAACAGGAGAAACACACTCATTATTGCAGAAACCTCACCACTTCTGCATGAAAAACCAGCAGCTCCATTCTGTCCTTCTTGCCTTGTATTTTCCTGCCGGAGTGTTGAAGGATGCATTTGCTTTCTTAACCACAAGAGCACACTATGAGCTTGTGTTCAACTGATGATTCACCTTGACCCGCTAGTATTTTCTGCATCATTGCTATAGACAGCCTTGAGTCATGCATGAAACCCAGACGTATGGCAGACACGTTATTGTCCAGGTTCCTAGTTATCCCACAGAACTCAGTTGCTGTTGCTTCCTCTTCACACAACTGGGGGCAGCTATAAATTTGACTTAACTATTTCTGGAATTAGATGCTTTCAAGAACTTTAAAACTGCTAGCTTAATCAACCAAATGTTTATACTTGCTTCTCACCACAGGGCAAATGCGATAAGGCTTTTTTTTTTCGTCCTTCAGATTGCCATTCACAAAGACATTGTTCTTTATTGTTTATATCCTGTTATGCACCCTTTGAAACCCATCTGGAGTAATCATGAAGCATAAGTGACCCAAGATTACATGGGCCAGACCTGTTTAAATACTGGAATAACATTAGTTTTCTTTTGATCCTTTCAAACTTACCCATTATTCCAAGATTTGATAAACATAAAATCAACAGATCACTTGAACCCCCTTACTCTAGTATGCAGGCTACAGGAGCAATTACTGTTCTGACGCTCCTCAACATTTTTAAAGCTTAGCTAGCTTTTTGTGTGAGAACAGCATTACAGTTCTTTGATCAACACCAGCACTGAGCCACTATTGCTACTGTAATCGGTGGTTTCTCAGACAGCTGTCACACCTGAAGAATGGTAACTCAACATGACAAATGTGAAGGTCCGGACAGTATTTGCAACATCTGTATACTTCCTGCTTTTCTGATTTATAAAGGAATTTGTAGCTAGCTGAAACCTCTTGTAACTGGTTTTCAAACATGAGAATCATATCTCTTTTAATTTAGGTGAACAACTATTAGGAAAAAATTGTGTTTATTAAATAACTTAGCATTCTCAAAAGAGCTATTAAACAATTCTTATCACACCTATTCAGCTTCAGCATATCTATAACTAACTGACAGCAGGGCATTAAATATTTTCTGTCCTATTCAAATAACTTTTGAATCTCCACTCCCCCACCTCCCCACCACTTCTTTTCTTAAACTATTTTTATGCCTCAACTAAGGCTTTTCTCTCCACTCTAAGAAACAGTAGTATCTTTATACTGCAACAAAATTATTCCTCTGAGAGGCAGGGGTGGAAATCAATAGACTGATACAGGTAATTGGTAGCTTTTACAGCTGATGACTTTTGTACGTTTTCAAGTCTGTATTTTCTTTTGGTTTTGGTTTAGAGGTTTGTGGAATTATTTTATTCACGCAGTTTTTGGAAGCATTTTTACCAATTGTTCTACCTCACATTGATATTCCAACCTGGTTCAGCAGAGCTACTTTCATTCATCTTGTATATGCTCTCATCAAGCAACACTCGGTCACAGCCCCTTCTCTAGTTTCTCTGCTACTATCAGATTTCCATCCCTCTCAACCTGACTGGACAGGAGTTGGGAAGGTCAAGGATACACATTGACTAGAATTAGAACACTGCAAGCCTTAGTGCAGCATTAATGACTGTCAGATAAGACTTGAAGATTTTACTGCAATTTAACAAAGCCACTTTGACTTTCATTACACTGAACATGAAAACAACAGACAAAACAAACTCATCATAATCTTAACAAAACTGCATGTAGAAATAAAATCCTGTCTACTTTATTAAAATCAAATGGACTTTATCTTTGTGCCATATGAACAACATGAATTAATTTAGTTCCTTACCACCAGGAAACTATACCACAAAGACAAAAGTCACTCTACAGTAATAAAGTTTCTCCCACACACATTCACAGTCAGAGGCACATGGAAAATTGAACCGCTTTTGCTTTTTCTCTGTGTTTCTATTATTTTGCATTAAACAGATGACACTTAAAAACCTGTCATTTGGAAACAGGAGCTCTGCACTCATTCCCAAATCTTTGTATATATGGAACACTCCAAGCTGCATACAAACATACCTACTATTCAGTAGCTGCTACGCCCCATACTAGTATTGACTGAGAGTTTCTACCAGCATTTTATCCCAACTGAAGAACGAGTATCTCAACATCTGCAGAGGTGTTACATGTCTTTGGAGTTAGTTCCTTCCTGCAAATGCATTCAGGATCAAACAAGTGGGCAGTGTGAAAGCTGGAGTGTTAGCTAAGGCTGTGGAGAACAGTTGCAGATCACCGTGAAAACTGAAATTACAGGGGGGGAAAGAGGAGATCGCTGCTTGAAGCTGATGGTGCTAATTGAGTGGCATCGAGGAGGAGAGGAGAAATTAGAGCAATAATCTGTGAAAGATTCTATTTTTCCAACTAGTTTCTGATACAAGTAATTTGGAGGTCTGCTGGTGGGGTCAGCAAAGATAAAAGTAACCTAAAAGAAAGGTCACAATATCTCTACTAATGTGTCATATGCCACCCCACTTTCCCAAAAAAGATTTTATGCTGTGTTTTAAGTGCACAGAAATTGCCTAAGAGCATCTTGTAAACAGCTCTGAGTTTTGACAGCACCTGTCTAAAACATGCTCCTTGATACATACCAGGCTTGGAGCAGGATCTGCTTTTAATAGTAATTGCATACTACATGCTCAGTGCCACTTTCTCCACAGACAGCTAATGTTCACTTACTGCCTACCACACAGGATCTCACAGTCTCACTTGAATATGCTAAATCTGCTATTTACCATCTCCTTCTTGCCCCCAAGACATTTACCCACAAAAGGCCTGGTCTACTTGTTCCACCCTCAGAATTCTTCAAAAACCCATCATGTCCATGATCAAACTACATTTCAGTGACCCAGTCTCTAGAAAACACCCTTTACTCCTCAGACTTTTAGAGAAGCACCACTATCCTGTTCCTTTCCTGCCCACACTTCATTCCCTGGTTTGCATGGCCTTTTGCAGTTCAGCCTCAGGCTTACCAGCTTTATCAGGTGCACAGCTCCCAAATCTAACAGATCACTTTTGATTCTTCTCCTGCACCTCAGCCATAATTGTGTGCACTAATTTCAGTTTCAGGTTAATTGATACAATACCACTTCAGAAGTGCATGATGTTATTAATTATTTATATTAGGAGTTGGATTTGTTTTTTTTAGTAATGGGAGCAAAGAAAAGAAAAATCCCAACACAATCCATTGAAATTTTACTCTAACACTTTTACATTATCTCACAGTGAGTTGTTTGCTTTTGAAAGCTCCTCAGCTTTCATGTAATGACAGTAACCAGATAGCTGTTTCCATTAACAAAGTTATATTAAGAGCTAATTACCAAATTGTCTAATTATGCATTTGCTTAATTTATTTTATGCACATGGAATCACTTGTAATTATTGCCTGTGATCCCTGGAACCCCTGCAATGAGAGGTAACTTATCAAAGAGTTTTCTTTGGAAGTGAAATCTGTGTACATAGATATACTTCTCCCTCTAATATCTCACTACTTTATTTATCTGATATCCCAATGTTTTACACATTTCTCATGTAAAATAGTTTAGATATTTTGATACTTTTGTACAGTCATAGAAACAGTATTACAAACAAAATGCACCTTCTCTTAGAAAGTGCTGTGTGCTCTCAGACTCCATGCAGTCAAAGAAATCTAAGAGTGTTAGAGCAGCCATGAAAGAACATTTGTTTCACCGAGTATCCAGGGCAGGAAGCAGGAGCACACCTCAGCTTTTCATCTGTGAATAATTTAAGGAACAAAGTTGTTTGCAAGTTTCCACTCCAGTTGCAAGATTAGCTTATGTTTGGTTAGCACAGTACAAATATTTGGGGTATGCAAAAGGGAGAAAGAAGGAAAAACAAGATGCTGAAAAAACTAAGGTAGGAAAGAAGAATTGGCCAGTTCTTAGTGGGAACGGAATTACACTGCCGTAACAGTCTTACATACAGTATGAGGATAAACTGCCACACATGGGACATCTTTTTGGGAAGCAAATCTCCATTCTCCAGCCTTGGAGCAGTTGCCCTGTTTTAACTATGCCAACAGCTCATGTGGTAGAACGTGTGTTATGACAAGCCTATAAAAGCCTTATTCTCTTCAGTCTCCTGCAAACATACTGCTAAATTTCATTAAGCTGTGTATGTGACTTTCTACATAAACTAATTCCTACATTTCAGAATGTTTCAACTTCAATTCAGCAGACTCTGCATCTGCTGAAGACATTACAGATCTGTCAGCCTGACCTCAATGCCATGCATGATAATGGAGCAGATCATCCTGAGTACACCTACAAGGATTGCCAGGGGATCAGGCCCAGACAGCGTGGATTTAGAAAGGGCAGGTCCTGCCTGACCAATCTGATCTCTTTTTATGACTGAGTGACTCACCTGGTGGATGTGGGGAAGGCTGTGGATGTAGTCTACCTGGATTTCAGCAAGGCCTTTGACACTGTCTGCCATAGCAAACTTCTGGCCAAGCTGGCAGCCCGTGGCTTGGACAGGGGCACTGTGTGCTGGGTTAAGAACTGGCTGGATGGCAAGGCCCAGAGAGGGGTGGTGAATGGTGCCACATCCAGTTAGCAGACAGTCACTAGTGGTGCGCCCCAGGGATCGGTTCTGGGCCCAGTCCTGTTTAACATCCTCTTTGATGATCTGAGGGGATTGAGTTCACCATCAGTAACTTTCCAGATGACACCAAGTTGGGAGCAGGTGTCGAGCTGTTAGAACAGGAAAGTTCTGCAGAGGGACCTGGACAGGCTGGATAGATGAGCACAGTCCAACACCATAAGATTTAACAAGTCCAGGTGTTCCAGATTCTGCACTTTGGCCACAACAACCTCATGCAGTGCTACAAGCTGGGGACAGAGTGGCTGGAGAGCAGCCAGGCAGAGAGGGACCTGTGGGTATTGGTCGACAGCAGACTGAGTATGAGCCAGCAGTGTGCTCAGGTGGGCAAGAAGGCCAATGGCATCCTGGACTGTATCAGGAGAAGTGTGACCAGCAGGACCAGGGAGGTCATTCTGCCCCTGTACTCAGCACTGGTTAGGCCACATCTTGAGTACTGTGTCCAGTTCTGAGCCCCTCAATTTAAGAAAGATGTTGAGGTGCTTGAAATTGTCCAGAGAAGGGCAACAAGGCTGGTGAGAGGGCTGGGGCACAGCGCTGTGAGGAGCGGCTGAGGGAGCTGGGGTTGTTCAGCCTGGAGAAGAGGAGGCTCAGGGGTGACCTTATAGCTCTCTACAACTACCTGAAGGGAGGTTGTAGCCAGCTGGGGGTCGGTCTCTTCTCCCAGGCACCCAGTGACAGAGCAACAGGACACAGCCTCAAGCTGCACCAGGCAGGTTTAGGCTGGACTTTAGGGGAAAAAAATCTTCACAGAAAAAGTGATTGGCATTGGAATGAGCTGCCCAGGGAGGTGGTGGAGTGACCGTCCCTGGAGGTGTTTAAAAGGAGACTGGGTGAGGCACTTAGTGCCATAGTTTAGTTAATTAGAAGGATTAGGTGATAGGTTGGACTCAATGATCTTAGATGTCTTTTCCAACCTGTTTAATTCTGTGATTCTGTGAAAGGATTACACAGGACTTGATACTTTGTGTCAAGGGGAGGTGACAGACTGGGTTTGCAGTGTTGATGAATACAGGAAGACACAGGAAAGAGGAGAGGCTGTGCTCAGGCTGGAAGCTGTCAGGATGGTGCATGTGATTTTACATGAGAAGAGAGCTTCAATTTCACTCACTTTGGCTTTTGCAGATATCAAACCACCTGGTTTTGGATAATCCTTTACAAGGTAACCTAGAAGGCACTTGCTGTACCAATACTGACTCAAGCTGACACAGATGCACGATGCAAGGCTGTTCTGAGAGAAGATACTGGCCTATGACCATATGCTATGGGTCATTTGGCTACCAGGCATCTGGTGATTAGAATAGAATAGAATAGAATAGAGACCTCCAAGCTCATCCAGTCCAACCTATCACCCAGCCCTATCCAATGGCACCAAGTGCTCCATCCAGTCTTTTCTTGAACACCTCCAGTGACGGTAACTCCACCACCTCCCTGGGCAGCTCATTCCAATGGCAAATCACTCTCTCTCTCTGAAGAACTTCTTCCTAATATCCAGCCTATACCTCCCCCGGCACAACTTCAGACTGTCCCCCCTTGTTCTGGTTGCCTAGGAGAAGAGACCAACCCCACCTGGCTACAACCTCCCTTCAGGTAGTTGTAAACAGCTATAAGGTCACCCCTGAGCCTTCTCCAGGCTAAACAACCCCAACTCCCTCAGCTGCTCCTCATAGGTCTGTGCTCCAGGCCCCCCACCAGCTTTGTTGCCCTTCTCTGGACACATTCCAGTACCTCAACATCTCTCTTGAATTGAGGGGACCAAAACTGGACAAAGCACTCAAGATGTGGCCTGACCCGTGCCAACTACAGGGGAAGGATAACCTTCCTTGTCCTGGTGGTCACACTGTTTCTGATACAGGCCAGGATGCCATTGGCTCTCCTGGCCACCTGGGCACACTGCTGGCTCATGTTCAGCCTACTATCTACCAGCACCCTCAGGTCTCTCTCTGCCTGGCTGCTCCCCAGCCACTCTGTCCCCAGCCTGTAGTGCTGCCTGGGGTTGTTGTGGCCAAAGTGTAGAACCCTACACTTAGCCTTGTTAAATCTCATCCCATTGGCCTCTGCCCACCCATCCAACTTGTCCAGGTCCCTCTGCAGAGCCCTCCTACCCTCCAACAGATCAATACCTGCTCCTAACTTGGTGTCATCTGCAAACTTACTCATGCTGGACTCAATTCCCTCATCCAGGTCAGTGCCCAGCACTGACCCTGGGGCACACCACTCGTGACTGGCTGCCAGCTGGATGTGGCTTCATTCACCACCACTCTCTGGGCCCGGCCCTCCAGCCAGTTCTTGACCCATTTCAGAGTGGATCTGTCCAAGCCATGAGCTGCCAGCTTTGCCAGGAGCTTGTTGTGGCAGACGGTGCCAAAGGCTTTGCTGAGGTCCAGGTAGACTACATAGCAGAAATGTTCACGGATCCAAAGCTGTGGTAGTTTGTAGGGTCCTGGGTCCCCTTTAACAAAACCATAGGGCTGGAAGCCCATCCCAAAGGGATGGACCTGCTCATCCCAGACTATTGTGATATTGTTATTCTATTCAGTGTTCCAGTATCGTAACTTAAAAGGCAGCACCTGACTGATAACTTCCCTTCTCCTGCCTGCCTTTTCTCCTTTCCCTTCTTTGCTCTGGGAACTCTTTATCTCAGGTTAGTGGTGGAGGTGGCTACCAGCTGGCAGGGAATTGTGAGCTGTCTCATGTGGCCTGCTGAGGCCTCGTAGGCCCCAGCCAGGGGGGTTGACACAGTTTCGGCCTACCCTCAGGCCCACTAAGGGTGAAAGGGGTGGAGGAATCTAGGCCTGTTTGGGCTAACAGGTCTTGGTCTGATGGACCTGGCCTAGTACATACGAATGCTTACTCTACTTGCTTGCCTTTTGTAAAATAACCTTTCTTTAAACTTCCAATGGGTGTGTGGTATCCTCATTCTTAATCTTGGAAAGGGGTAGAAGTAATTTCTGTCCTTCAGTCCCGGGTAGCTTGTGGCCTCAAACTGGGACAGAAGCCAACTCTAGTTCATACAGAGCACAATATGATTGTGAGGGCTTTGGTCAGCCAGCTCAGAACACCAAGGCTTCTGAATATTTTCGGCCAGGAACAAGCAAGTTGGTCTCTTACTTACCACTGCCCTCCTCTGTGCCGGTAAATGCTCCATTTCAATACATATATTTACTGTCAGATCTGTAACACTGGGGAAGCTCTGGAGCACAGCTAATAACCCCTTCTGTTATTGTCAGCTATAAAGAAGAACTTCCCAAACTCAAAAAGTAGGTATCGTTTCAGTTCACGACCACTGAGTTTGCTCAAATGTACTCACACTGTGCAACCCCAGGCTGTCACAGTCTGAATCTCATCCTCTGCACCCTCACAAAGTCCTAAGCAATTCAAACAGAGGAAGAAATGACAGGGCTCAGTGGGAAAGTGTTCTCATCGAGGTCTCAAAGAAAGTATTCAGAGCTGAAGGAGGCAAAGCACTCCCCTCCCCACATTCATTCACTGTGAACAGAAGCCTCAAGCCCTTGCTGCGGGACCACAGGGGACAGGCATATAACGAGTCCTTGCTGCCAAACAGCACAATGTTGCTGGTCCCCCATGGCACTGATCTACAAGTGTGGGCTGAAAACATGCCTCACTCACTCTCACCACAGCTCACATTCTGTCCTGAATAAGCTGACTGCTGACAAGGCCAAGAGGGGATCAGCCTCTTGACTTGTGTGGTCTGATGGAGGCTAGAATTACAAATCTTTTTCCAAATAGGCCCCAGGTGAGCCACAGGATTAAAAAAAAAAAAAAAAAAAAAGTAATTGAGGAGGAGTGGGGAGAAAGCTTCCAGTAGAGCCTGGTAACACTACCCAGCCTCAACCAAAAGTACATTCCTCAGGTTACAGCATCAGCTGAAAAGCACTCTGACCAGTGGGAAAGAGAAGTCATTTCCAGCCTTTAATCTTCACAAAGACACTGATCATGGCTTCACACTATGATAGAGTTCCTTATGTACCTATTCATAGCATAATCAATAGGGAAGTGGGAACAGCATCTGTAAGCATCAATCTGTTAGTTCTAGAGGCAGCCACTACCTCTATGGCACTGCTTTTTGAATACACTAATGAGGCTACCCACCCGCTCCCTCAACTTGTAGGAGGTGCCTTAGATAATCTACACAGTAACCTTCTCTGTAAACTCACGCTGCAGGTTCTCCACTACTTGGTTCATCTCTATAGATTCAGAAATTAAACCCAGTAGAGTTATCCCAGTCTCCTCTTTAGACACTTTACAAGAATTTCAGCAACCATGAAGTAAATGTGTTATAAAAACTACGTATCTGCATAATTCATGCAATGGGTGGGGAGGAATCTTGGCTTTTGGGGTTTTATTTTGGGGTTTTTTTTGGTGGGTTTTTTGTTGGTGGCGGTTGTTTGTTTTTTTTTAAGTTGACAGACAAGCTGACACCTAGATTTAGATTTTTAAATTATATCAGCATCATTCTGGAAAGATGCATCAAGGAAACTGCAAAAGGAAAATAAAACCAGTTTTTACTCCACTGGCTTAAATTTATTTTTGTCTGAATAGTGTCCTACATATGCAGAGGGGAGAAAAAAAAAAAAAAAACCACTGTAAAATCCAGTGAATGGTGAAATAGAAAGCTCTCCTATGACTGCATTACCTTATTTTCCTTAGTTTCATCTCCAGAGTCTGAGTCTTGTTAATTTAAATATTATTGCCCACCTCTCATGCATGTCTCTACTTCTTCTGAATTCAAAGACCTGGACAGTTTCCTTTGAAAATTGTTTTGCTCTTTTGAAACAGACAGATATTGTGGTCTTAATTCACTTGTCTGGTAGAAACTCATCTCAACTCTTGAGGAGGGTGGCCTGAGCAGGGAGCATGTTTCTCCAGACCTTGCTGGACACTCATGTGTAGGCTGGTTTACACCAAGGCTGTTTAGTGCAGTAGCACCTCCATTCAGAAGGACAAGTGCCCCTTTTGACACAGGAGTGCAATTTATTTGGCTCTTGCTTATGCACCTCTGACTGATTTCTCTTACGTGGGAAATTATTAATTGTCATGAGACATCAACACAACCAAAACCAAGTCTCCTAGTTCAGTTGACCTAATTTAACACATCCAATACCAGTCTTAAGCCTATTCTTCATCCAATACATTGAAATACCTT
The DNA here is from genome assembly GCA_013396835.1 of Psilopogon haemacephalus. NCBI lineage: Eukaryota > Metazoa > Chordata > Aves > Piciformes > Megalaimidae > Psilopogon > Psilopogon haemacephalus. The sequence goes on along the minus strand of VWZI01011167.1, from coordinate 46,805 downwards.
TCAGGTCTCACCCTGACGTAATTCATATGTTTCATTTGCAGTTCTTAGCACATCAATCATAAGGCAAACAAACAAGCTGCTTAGGCTGCTAAGTGCAATATATGATACAGAAAGGATTTTTTTTTTTTGTGCAAAGCAAGTAATCTGCAATCTGGCAATTCCTCACAACCATAAAAGGCTGTAAGGTATCACAGGGAGGGATGTATTTTAGCTATAGTGCCTTGTAATGTGCAGCAACCCATAGAAACAATGTCCCTTTGTCTTCTGGAAAGGCCTGTTTATTTGATATTAAAACAAGCCTTTGAACACAGAAGCAGGTAGAAGAAACAGCTACGGTGACATTTTGAGTTGTCACAGCAGTTGTATGCAGAATGTGCCATGGGAGGTAAATGAGTGTCATACCTACGACTGAGCTGTAGGAAGGCATGACCAACAAACATGGTGCCTTACTACTCACGCTGCAGAACCCACAGCACCGTGTCACAGCTGCGGAACTTACTGACTTTGCCTACTGAGCCCTGATACTAGTAAAAAAAAAGGTTTTTCAAAAATATTACCTGTACTATTTGCTCAAATCTGATCACAGCATAGAGGCCCATGCAGATGAACAGATGGTGGGTGCTGAGCACTCCCTCTTCCTTCACTGCCTGCCCTTCTGACACTTTCCTGTCCCTCTGAGCTCCCCAGGGTTTCCAGCTATCAGAAGCTTTTCAGAAGTCAAGACACCACTGCAATATGTAACTGTCTAAAAAAAATTTTTAATTAAATAGAAATCCTATTTTGCAAAAAATAGCTGTAGACTGTTCTTGTGTCATTTGGATGGGGGAGAAAGGGAAGAAAAGCACAGTAACAAATTCAGATATTATGTGACTTACTCCATGGAACATATTTTCTTGATTATGTTTATTAAAGAGCTCCTATCCAAAACCTCAGATTATCCTAATTTGAAACACACTAGGCTTTGTAAAATGAAGAACTACTAACTAAATTAAAATAAATCCTGCAAGAGCAAGGGGAAAAAAAGTCTGCTTTTTTTATATCTACTTATAAGCAACTTGTATTGCCATCAGACAACAAGAGCAGGTTTTAAAGGTCTTTTAAGTGCTCTACACCATTTTAAACTCTCAGGCATAGTTATGCTCACAGTAATTCCATAGGACCAAATTCAGAGACTGCGTCTCTTTCCTTTCCCCCACTCCCCGCCTCAAAATCCCCAAGTTTTATTTTATTCCTCCACTCTTCTATAAATGTTGCACAAATATACAAATTTACTTTTTTACCAGTCTTGTTTTAATTAAAGAACCCTACCATAAAAGCTTATCAATGAATGTTGCACACTTAAAAAACGTTACAAGATTGCTGCTTGCTGAAAATTAGCTTCCTTTTCCAATTTCTCTGCTACATGGAGAAAATCATGGTCCCACTTAAAGTTAGAAAAGTTTAAACTAGGATAAGTTAGGTTCTTGTAGCATTTTATTTTCCCCTTCCAAAGAGAACAAATAGAAAACCAAATTACTGGGGCCCTCTTTTTTTTCTTTTTTCTTTTTTTTTTTTTTAACCAGGTTCTCCTTACATAAGCAAGCTTTGATCAAGTATCTGAGCAAATAAATACCATCCAGTCAGTTACTTGGTTCTGCAGTGTCAGCTTCCTCAAAACAGCTCATTAATATCAACTTCTCAATCAGGGCATAGTTTCAAAAGCTCTGCTTAAGACATTAATTTTTACTAACAGCTTCTATCCAACACCCTGCCAGCTCAGCTGTGCACATAATGAAGATTTTCACAAATAATTCAATTTTTACGTAAGGTGCAGAAACAATGCAATTAACAGGCAAAGGGTGTTAACCTGTGCTAAATACAAATGCTAATGAGTAGACTTTACAAAAGTGGGTATTTGGACATTTCATTCTACCTAACTTCTACTGCATTTACCACAGCAATATGCAAGCTATATGCAAGTATTTCAGATGTAAATTAAACTGTTGGTTTGCATCTTCTCCCCAGATGGAGAAGAACAGGAAAGAGAGTATCAACGCTTCTCTTGACATACCAGGCATCTATACCAACAGATGTCAAGCACAAATCAATATACACTCCTTAAAGAAAAAAAAAGTCAAAGAAATTACTATGCAACCGGAACAGGCTGCAGGAAGACTTAAAATTAATTTTACTAAGACTTGTCCTCAAGTTACATGCACAAAGAGTACATCTCATCTCCATTAAAAATAAGCAGCTTTTTGTAGCTTCACCCTGAAGAGAAGTCTTGTATCTTCAATTTTTAATCCAGAGATTTAGTCAACATTTTAGATATGGTAAGACACAGATCACTCCAGGTTTGACACTATTTTATCAGAAGTCATTACAAAGAGGGGAGGCATCACCAAGGAGCTATACTTCAGCAGCAGCAATGGTTCTGTAATAGTAGAAACATGTCAAACTGAAGGCATCAGGCATCATGCACTTCTTTACATGTGTCCATTTCAGTTTTTAATCTGAAAAAAATAAATCAACTTTTTAAGGCATATATATTTATGCCTTCCAAAATATGTTCCACACAGTACAGACTAGTTAACAGATGCCCCTCATATTCTGCTATTTGTTCTACTGGATTAGTTAGCCAGTTTTTGGTTGGTTTTGTTTGCTTGTTTTAAGAGTAAAAATGTTTTAGTTCTCTGCTTTGAACTCAAAGTTAAGCAAGCCACAAACATGCAGAGTAGGAATGGCACACTGCAAGTCATTCTTCCTCATGTTACTATACAGATTATCACTGCACTTGACAAGTGACCAAAGTACAGATATCTGGAAAAAGAGGAAGACTATACTAAACAAAACCAGAAGCAAAACCTCAACCTGAAACTCAGATCTTGCCCAGCTGGTGAATTAACTAACAACTGTGTCTGGAGTGAGCACATTTTTTTTCCCTGCCAACAGTCCCCATATGAATTGACGATATCAACTTTTCACCATCCAGAGTACAAATCATAGCATCCTATGAAGTAGACTGTTAATATAAGACCAGAAACTCAAGATAGGATACGGAAAACCATAGGCAGATGTGAATAGAATCACAGAATGGTCTGGGTTGGAAAGGACCTCCAAAGGTCATCTAGTCCAATGCCCCCCTGCAGCCAGCATGGGCATCCTCAGCTAGGTCAGGTTACCAAGAGCCCTGTCAAACCTCACTCTGCATATCTCCAGGGATGGGGCCCCAGCCATCTCCCTGGGCAACCTGTTCCAGTTGTAATCTACCACCCTCATAGTGAAGAGCCTGTATATAACCTCATACCATTGGCCTCAGCCCTCTCTCACAAGGCAGGATGTTGGCATAGGATTCATCATGACAGGAGAGATCAGACATAAAAGGTAGGTGTCTAGCTTTAAGGAACTCTTCCATGCTCCTATCTGACAACAGACTTCTGACCAATACTGGTATTTCCCAGTTTCTTCTCAGTACCTGACCATTTTTGGCATCTTTATCAGCTTCTGAACAAGCAAAGCACTTTTTAGGTGACAGTGATTTATATTGACTTAGAAGCAGATTTTGTTTCCACCCTCATTTAGAAATACTGTCCCCTTTTGGTGTGAATCTGCTATAGCTATCAATAATTACATGTGATGTAAAATAGTCAAGCCTCATTTTTATTTTAAGTATGTGGCAGTAGAAAGAGGACCTGCCTGTATGAGCTTGTACAGCCTCAATTAAAATTCAGTTTTAACTGACCTACCCAGAGAGACATAAAGCTAACCAGCCTTCTCATATCCCAAAGCAATTCTGAGGACCCACTTAGCCCTCCACTACAAAAATGTGTACATGCATTCTGCAGGATAAAGCCATATTCTTCCAACCAGCATGTAAAGCTGGTTGAAACAAAACAAAATAGAACACAGAACACACAATACATCGGAAAAATACCTACACATGCTACTGAATGTAAGACCACCACTGAACAACCGATGAATAGGAGTTAACACTGAAATTGTCAGTGTGCAATACAATATTTAGCTGTAGGGAGATGAATATTGCTCTCAGACATCACTATCTAAGCACTTTGCACACTAAAGCAGGAAGAGCAGAGTTGAAGAGCAGAAGGGTAACCTATAGCAGTACTAAGCATCAAGGTTCTAGTAGATGTAATAATCCCTCTTCCACAAGTGGGCTGAGTTTACTTAGCCATAACTCCTGCCTATGGCAGGGGGATTTGAACTAGATAATCTTTAAGGTCCTTCCAACCAAAACTCTACAATGGCAGCTCTGCCAGTTGAATACTTAATACATAACCAGGCACACTTCAAAACACGAAGTTAAAATTAAATTGCAATATACCTCTTTCAACTAGCCAGTGTATTCACCCTGTCTGTAAACTTAACCACATACTCTCATTAACCACTAGCTAAAATGCAGCACCCAGTACTACACCAACACAATAGGATATGTCTGGTTTACAGGATTTGCAGAATTTGGTTGCAGTCTAAATCACACATGGAAAGATTAGTTGAAGATAGACTGATTATGGCATAAGAGGATGTAGGAAATTTGTTGCCAAGCAAGCCACTAGCTCCATTACCAGCTGCAGGTCAAGTGAAATTCTGAAGTGGAAAGTTAATTGAGGAGGTTTACTACCAAATTGTTAAAAAGCACCCTGGAGAGTGCTTTGATGAATTGCTATTGGGGTGGAGTGGCTGTCCATTTTTGTAAGTGACTTTAAAGACATAAGTCTCTTGGTGCCAAAAATGAGACAAGCAGGGAAGAAGGCACAAGGAAGAAACATAGGAGAAATAGTTCCCAGCAGAAAAACAGCTTTTCACATACCAGCCTCTTCAAGTAATTTCTCTTGGCATCAGCAATACCTACCAAATGTGGGCTGAGAGCAAGCCAAATTGTTTACAAATTCCAGCTCAATAAGGGGATAACAACAGTAAAAATTTGGGGAAAAGATGAGAGGGTAGTGGCAATAAAAACTGAAACTCGGCCTGGTTTCTATAATTTGTCACTAAAAACTCATTTGTTTCTACAATGGTGAAGCCTTAGTACCTGGCTTTGGAAGCATGAAGTAACTCCTGTAAAGCAATTAGGCTCCCCATCAGCAGGGAGTCCCTTCACAGGACGTCACAAGAGGGCTCAGGAATTAAATCTGGGAAGGGTACATGGAATCTGGAAAGTATTCTTCAGTTTCTCTCCTTAAGTGAGGAAAGAAGCAGGCTAAAAAGTGTGTTTTCAGGCACAAAAAAATACCACCACCACACACACACATACACACAACTGTTGCTGCTCCCTTCAGTCCTGTTGAAAGGAGTCACTGTGCCAGTTTTTCTTTTTCTTTGTTTCTTTTTTTTTTTTTTTCAACAAAGCTAGCACAGTAATTATCTAACAAAGTACAAAAGAAATTGTAAAGAAACCTCAAAATGTGTGGGTTGAAGGCAGACAGAAAATCTTCAGTCCTTGGTGCCAAGCCGCTTTCATGCTTGCTTGTTATGCCTGGCACATTGCCAAAAGAGAGGTTTCATGGTGGTGGGTTTTGGAGACTATTTATTTGGGTTTGTTGTTGTTTTTGTTTTTCTATGAAAACTGAGTAAGTAGAGCAACGAAGCAAAACATCCTCTCCTGCAGTTCAAGAGGCTATTTACATTGAACATCATATACCTAGGCAGAGATACAGAGCTGTAAATCTTACCTAAAATCTAGGTGCATTATTTGTGGCAGGTCACATCTGATATTGCTCTATCCTATATCTCAACTATAAGACTGCAATGTCCACAGTTTCCCTGTTGACCCCCAGGCAGACTTCATTCTCCTTCCTCTCTCTTTCAACTACACAAAACCATCTGTGCTAGGGTGAAATGGCTCCCTGCTTCTGGTAAACAGCATTTATGGCTCCCCCTGGAATGCACTAGCTGTACCAAAGGAACATCATTTCAGCATCTCCATCCTTTACAATTCTAATAGCATCTGGCAGTTAGTCTCTCAAGTGGGGATAAAGGATGGGTACAGAAACACACCTCTGATACAGAAAGATTAGCTGTATAATAGTGGGTGGTTGTGGAGGATTTAACTTAAGTCCAGTCTCCAAGGTTTATTTTCAAACTTAAAGTGGAAGTCTTTTGCCAGTAACAAAACAGCAGTGAATTACCATCAGCTCTGAGGTTAAGTAGGTACTTTGCAAGCAACACAGAGTTCACAAATTTGTTTTCTATGACATTGAGAACACACAATCCAGCCAACTGTGTCTGCCTGGGCCTCAGGAGGCAGGGGATGTTGCCCCAGCTTTGGGACAATAGGCTGCTGTCAGATCATTGGGAAAAGTCAACAAGATTTCCCACAGCTAGTTAAGCTAATTTCACCACCATCACTCTGCATATATCTGCATATTCAGCCATAGCTCTTTCAGAACTGTGCCTATATTTCTACTTTACATGCTTTGACTTCTCTCAAAACCATAAAAATCTAAGACTCACTATTGTCCCTGTGCAAAACAACTGCAACAACCAGCTAATGATGTGCAAGCCAGGACACAAATGGGTATCAGACTGGTTTTTCTTGGGACACATTCACCACATTTAAACAGAAAACCTCAGTAATGACAAAGGACACTCTAAATCACAAATGAAGGACTTCCTTTTGCCTTCTATTGTACAAAATACCAGGACAGATCAGAGGCAAGCAGAAAATAGGAGGGCTTTTGAAGGAAATAGGTGCAACACTATTTTGTCATGTAACCTCCTGTTCTTCAACAAGTATTACTCAAAGAATGAATCTCTGAACAGACTGTAGGACAACAGGAATGAATGCATTTCAGGTATACTTGCAAGCACATCATCCACTCAACAACAGCTCTAAAGTCAGTTTTACTACTCAGTTAAAACTGGGCTCCTGCCTATGGGTCACAACAGCATTACGAAAGTGTTAAGGGTTAACCCCTCCTAGCAGGTGGTCTGGAACCTGACCCCAGGTAATCTTGGGTCCTCCTGGTAGGCATGGTCTGGAACCTGAAGCCCCCTAGGTGCAAAGGTTAGCCCACTCCCACCTCCCATCTACAACACTATAAAAGCAGACGAACTTCCTGTTTCACTCTGTCTCTGCTCTGCTTCACCTGATGAGCAACACCCTCCCTGCCCTCAACTACAGCTTTGCCACATGGCCAGCCAACCACGTGGTAGACCAACTACCTCCTGAATCTACCTCCATCATTATCTATCTGGTTTTGTATATTTTTTTAGCTGTTTTCCCTTCCCTTACACCTCTGTATACTCTCTTACCTTAAATACCCTTTATTTATTGTTAAAGTTATTTTTAACTTCCAAAATCAGCACTAGATTGTTTTCTGTGGGTGTTTTACCCCTTTCTGCTCTTTCTACCTAATTCTTTTCTTTTCAAAGGGGAAAGGGGGAGGCATCCTATATATATTATTGTTCTGCTGGGCTTTGGGTCTTCAGGAAGCTCTAAACCACAACAAAAAGTGACCAGAGATAGAGAAAAAATGTGGTTCTTGAGAATGAGACTTCCAAGAGAACACAGTAAATTCAAGAGTGACAAAATTCACACTGATGCTAATGACCAAAGAGTTCAGCCAACAGTGAAATTTTCACCTTGTCTTCAGATGCAGTACACACTTGTTTTTTAACTTAGAGCACATTAACAGTGCCATGGTTAAGAGGTGAAACCTATTGTTTCTCTGCAGAATTTGAGGATAAATTATTTCTTAAAATTACATGCATCTGAATGACAGTATTTTGCTTCTCTGCTTTTTGTGCCTCCTACCCCCACTTGTCTCAGTATTTATAAGGCATAGGTAACAGATGTTGTTTCTTACCATCATACCCTTATGCAGAATACCACTGTCTGAAGCACCAAGCAACACTGTTGCTCACTTGCTTAGAGAAAAGAAAAGTTGTCCCCTCATACAAAATGGCTTCAAAAGGATCAAACATCTCTGAAGTCTAGTTATGGATATTCTACCCCAGTCAGACTAGGTGACTTGAAGCTACATTTGTTATAAACATACTTATTCAAATACCCCAACGATATATTTCAAATGCTAAGATCTCCTACCATTTTTCCCAGGTATCATACTTGATATGTCAGAAAAACATTTCCCCTCACAACAAACTTTTCCTACAGGAAGTTTGCTAAAAAAAAAAGAAAAAAAAACAACAAAAAAAATCATCACTTAAAAATTCTGCTTGTACAGGCAAGTGGGGAAGGAAATCAGCAGTCCCCCCCAGTAGTTAGAGGCCAGATTGCACATGAGTAGTTTGCCCTCTCATGGCCACAGAAACAAGAGTTTCTTCTATAGTGCTCACAAACAGTACATTTATAAGCACACAATATTTGTGAGGTGGGTTTCATATCTAACATTAATATTTCCCTTCTCATTTCATCATAGCAAAATACATTTAATATTTGAGGTGCAAATTATTGCTGATTAGACATTATTTTTTTGCCCAACCCCCTCCCCAAGATTATTCTAAAAGGAGAAAATTAAGCTAGCCTGTTGGGAAAGAAAACCTTAACAGCATTTGATCTCACTTCCCTTGATATGTGAAACAAAAACAGTTACTCCAGGAGACTTCAAGAAACACGAAAAATTACAGGTGATGAATAACTCACAGGAAGGATGCATCAAGGAGCGTACACAGCAAACTCAATGCTCTGGACTTCAGAAGAGCAGACTTCAATCTCTTCAGGAATCTCCTTCACAGGGTGCAATGGAAAAAAACTGTGGAAGGACGGGGGGCCCAGGAAAGCTGGACATGTTCAAGGATCGACTCCTCCAGGCCCAGGAGCAATGCATCCCAAAAAAGAGGAAGGCAGGTAAGAACACCAGGAGCCCTGCATGGATGAATAGAGAGCTCCTGGAGACAGACACAAGAAAGCCTACAGAGAGTGGAAGCAAGGACAGGTAACCTGGGATGAATACAAAGACATTGTTTGTGCAAGCAGAGATCAGGTTAGGAAAGCTAAAGCACAGCTGGAGTTGAGTCTGGCTAGGGACATTAAGGGGAACAAGAAGAATTTCTTCAGGTGTATCAGTGAGAAAAAGAGGACTAAGGAGATTGCGGGACCCTTCCTGAAGGGAAATGAAACCTAGTGCCAAAGGATATGGATAATGCTCAATGACTTCTTTGCCTCAGTCTTTAGCGGCAAGTGCTCCAACCACAATGTCCAAATCCCAGAGGGCAAAAGTTAGGACTGGGGGAGTGAAGACCTGCCCACTGTAATTGAAGATCATGTTCATGAGCACCTGAGGAATCTGACCATGCACAAGTCCCTGGGGCCTGATGAGATCCACCCACAGGTCCTGAAGGAACTGTCAGATGAAACTGCTAAACATCTGTCCATTGTATTTGAAAGGTCATGGCAGACTGGTGAAGTTCCTGCTGACTGGAAAAGGGCAAACATAATGAACATTTTCAAGAAGGGAAAAAAGGACAACCCTGGGAACTACAGATCAGTCAGCCTCACCTCTGTGCCTTGCAAGATCATGGAGCAGATCTTCCTGAAGGCTCTGCTAAGGCAAATGGAAAACAAAGCAGAGTTGGTCTGATGCCAACCAGCATGGCTTCACCAAGGGCAAATCATGCCTGACTAATTTGGTGGCTTTTTATGATGAAGTCACAGCAGTGGTGGACAAGGGAAAGGCAACTGATGTCATCTACCTGGACCTGAGTAAGGCCTTTGACTCTATCCCACATGACATCCTGGTCACCAAACTGGAAGAACATGGACTTGATGGGTGGAGCACTGCTGGATAAGGAATTCGCTAGATGGTCACAGAGACTGGTGATCAAGGGCACAATGTCCACCTGGAGACCAGTGACAAGTGACAGCCCTCAGGGGTCAGTGCTGGGACCAGTGATGTTTAACATCTTTGTCAGTGACATGGACAGAGGAATCAGTGCACTCTCAGCAAGTTTGCAGGTGACACTAGGCTGTGTGGCACAGTCGACTTGCTGGAGGGCAGGGATGCCATCCAGAGGGACCTGGACAGGCTGGAGAGGTGGGCCCAGGCTAACCTCATGAAATTCAACAAAGCCAAGTGTAAGGTCCTGCACCTGGGTGAGCGCAATCCCAAGCACAACTCCAGGATGGGTGGTGAGTGGCTGGAGAGCAGCTCTGAGGAAAAGGACCTGGGGGTCTGGGTGGATGAGAAGCTCAACATGAGCCAACAATATGTGCATGCAGCCCAGACAGCAACTGTGTCCTGGGCTGAATCAAGAGAAGTGTGGCCAGCAGGGCAAGGGAGGGGATTCTCTCCCTTCACTCTCCTCTCATCAGACCCCACCTAGAGTACTGTGTGCAGTTCTGGAGCCCCCAACACAAGAAGGACATGGAACTGTAGGAGAGAGTCCAGAGGAAGTCCATGAAGATGATCAGAGGGCTGGAGCACCTCTGCATGAGGACAGGCTGAGAGAGTTGGCACTCTTCAGCCTGGAAAAGAGAAGGCTTTGAGGAGACCTTGTAGTAGCCTTCCAGCCTGAAAGGGGCCTACATGAGGGCTGGGGAGGGACTATTTGCAAGGTCTTGTAATGACAGGGTGAGAGGTAATGTGTTTAAACTGGCAGAGGGGAGATTTAAACCGGATGTTAGGGGGAAGATCTTTATAGTGATGGTGATGAGATACTGGAACATGATGCCCAGGGAGGTTGTGGATGCTCCCTCCCTAGAGATGTTGAAAGGCAGGTTGTATAAGGCCTTGGGCGATCTGTTCTAGTGGGAGGTGTCCCTGCCTATGGTGGGGGGATGGAACTGGATGATCTTTGAAGTGCTGTGTTGGTTTGAGCTAATTGGAGATTTGAGTGAGAAATTAGAGTATTGGCTGAGAGAGGTAAACAGTGTGTTACTTCATCAGAGTTTTACTGAGAAAGAAAAAAAAAGTTGTTTTTAAGAACTGTTCTGAAAACAACCAGATAGCAGACGGCTTCTGTCGGTTCTGAGCTGCGGCTGCTTCTCTTGCATGGTCTCCTTTGTCTCTCTGTCTTGGTAGCTAATTCAGAGTAAAACTACTAACTCCTTTCTATCACTAATCCCCCTGACCGATCTACTTCAGCTTATCTGCAGCACCAACTGGTGGTGAGATAAGACTGGGGAAGGGGGGAAAGGTGGTAGGGGGTGTTTGGTTACTCTCTCTTGGGGATTTTGGTCTCTGGGAGGGGTGTGGTGTCTGTATTACCTTTTCATTGTATATATCTGTAAATATCTGTTAAACCTTGTAAATATTTGCTTGTATATTGTGCATTGCTGTAAATATAAAGCTTCATTTTTAACTTCCAGCGTTTTCTGAGTCTTAGCCGGGGTTTATAAAAGGTGGGGGAGCAGGCAACTGCTGAACCACTACAAGTGCCTTCCAACCTAAACCATTATATGATTCGAAGACTTGTTTTGTTCTGTGAATGTGATACTAAGAATTAAAAAAATAGAAAAACAGCTACTAGATCAAATCACATTTTGGTTCTTTCCAAAGGCTATATTCATTCCAGTTCCCATGACGTTTTCCATCTGTTTCCTCCAAGCTTTGCTTCATCAAGTAAGAAAAAAAAAATGATGAATCCATAAGCAAATCAAATAATTTATCTGGGTTTGCTCATGCTACAAGTATTTGTTACAAAGTCAAAGAAAAAATTTTATTTGCCTGGCATATACACACTGTCCTGCTGTTTGCCCTTAGTCTAGTCTCTAACAAAGAAAAACACTTTTCTAAGAAGAATACAAAATTTGTTTTTCTTTCTTTGTTTTGTCATATGCTTGAAATGTAACAAAATGCCGAAGGAGCACCCACTCCAGCAGCCCAGTTCCTTTCAATGAGAAATACAAGACAGCCACCACCAAGAAACAGAAGGCAAGCAGCCCAGGACCTTTCCATGTCCTATTCTTTGGAAGAAATGCAGCAATGTGATGGGACCGCAGGGTTTTAGTAAAAACAGTATCAACTACAAGTCTTTTTACATCTGCCAGTTAAGAACTCCTCTGCCAATAGATTTAGCTAAAATTCTAGATTTAAATTAGAAATAATTAAGCTTTGAATATTTCTTGCACACTAGTGGATATGTTGCACATATTTCCAGTTTGTCTGCCCTTGTTTAATGACTAGGTGAAGAACTGTGCAATCAAATTTCCACAGGAAAAGAAAAATTGAGACAAATATAGTCTCTTCAAGTCATATATCATTTGCTTTTAACAGATCCAATACAGCATCCTGACAGTCATCTGTTACCAAACTTCTTCTGAAGACTTCAGAGATCACCACCACATCAGTTAACAACTCAAATCTTGTGGTGAAACACATTACAAGAAATATAACGCACAGCAATTCAAGGCTTCAAAAAGGTTTTCACTGGACAGTCCATGGCTTAATAGAAGAATCTTGAAGACCCATTTCCTGCCAGTTCCAATTGCACAGAGTCTTCATCTCTCCAAGTCATCATTTTGTAACAGCCCAGAGATTGAGAACTGACATTAGACAAGCACACAAGAAGTGTGGCTTTCTCTTAATGTGAGTGGCAGCTGGAGACAGTGCCACAGAACTGTACTGTTTTCACTCTGTTTATAAGTATGCTGTGAGCCACAGCTCAGGAACCAATGTCAAATTTATATCTAAGCAAATCAAAAGAAAAGAAGGCTTTAAGACTACACTCACACACTAAGTATGCTCTGCATGTTTAAGATCTCTTACGATAATGAGCTAGTAGATTACACAAACTTGCATGAAAATAATAAATATTGCTTAGCCAAACCACTTTGTGTCTGTATAAATTGACAGAAGTCTAGCCACAGATACTTAACAACACAAAAGGCAGACAACCAGTTCATCTTAACCTAAGGTAGCTAAATAAACGTTATGTTATGCCCACATCTCCCAACACTGCTGATGCCTCCATTCCCATTATTCCCAGAACATATCTTAATTAGTACTGCAAAAAAATAATTACAAAAATATTAAAAAAAAAACCACCAAAATGGAGGAAATGTTAAACTATATAACTAAGCCAGTTTTCCTCAAGCTATTACACTTCTATTAGTACAAAGTAAGTGTTATCCTCTGAGTAAGTATACCTTTAAGACTTAAAATTTTAGTGCCATTTTAGTTTTGTCACAAACCCAAATAAACTGTTTGTGAGCAGCAGACAGATGTTTTACCACTCCTCCATCTCTCCCTGAAGTTCTGGCCACAGTAAACAGGCCATGTAATAATTTTCATGAAGCAGATTGCTATTAAAAGAACAAAAGAGTAAGAACTTAGATCTGCTCTCCCTTCAAAGAAAAAAAAAATATTTCCCAGTTTCACAGGCTCTCCTGCCTGACACTGCTGCCAAGTTACAGAAGCAAAGAATACAGTTCTATGTCCAGTTTCCATTTCAGAGGAAACCACAAAACCTCACAGACACATGCAAGAACACATGGACCATCTCGTTTTAGATGAGTTCAAAGTTTTGTTCTGATGGTGTGTACACAGCAAGTAAAAATCTTACAGAAAAATAAATTTTAAAAAAGGCATAGCGTCCACTGCTATGCAGTTTAAAAGTGATAGCACCATAGGGAAAACAAGACATGTAGTCCTTTACCGAAAGTTATTTACAAAGTTTGCCTTAAAAATATATTTTTAAAAATTATTCAAATTAAAATAGCAATACAGCTATAACTAATATTAAAATAGCAATAGTTTTTAAACTAGAGTGAGTAAATTCTCCAACAGCAGATAAAATGGCAAAGCTCCAAACTGGCATTCTTTAGCAAAGCACAGTTAATCTCATTCTTCTTATTAATTATTTAAGACCCAAACTGATTACGTGCATCATCTTTTCTAACAGTAATTAAAATCAAAGCTAAAGTGGGTGTCAGTACACAGAATCAGTCAGGATTGGAAAGGGCCACAAGGATCATCTAGTTCCAAGCCCCCTGTCATGGACAGGGACACCCTACCCTAGATCAGCCTGGCCTTAAACACCTCCAGAGAATTGGCCCCAAACACCTGCCTGGGCAACCCATTCCAGGGTCTCACCACTCTCATGGAGAAGAACTTCCTCCTCACATCCAGTCTGAATCTCCTCACCTCCAGCTTTGCTCCATTTCCCCTAGTCCTGTCACTACCTAATAGCCTAAAAAGTCCCTCCCCAGCTTTTGTGGAAGGCCACAACAAGGTCACCTGGGAGCCTCCTCTTCTCCAGACTGAACAGCCCCAACTCTTCCAGTCTGTCCTCACAGGAGAGGTGCTCCAGCCCTCTCATCATCCTCATGGCTCTTCTCTGGACAAACTCCAGCATGTCCACATCCCTCTTGTAATAGGGGCTGCAGAACTGGATGCAGTACTCCAGGTGGGGTCTCACCAGGGCAGAGTAGAAAGGGAGAATCACCTCCCTCGACCTGCTGGCCACACTTCTCCTGATACAGCCCAGGATCTGGTTGGCTTTCTGGGCTGCTAGTGCACACTGCTGGCTCATGTTGAGCTTCTTGTCCACCAGCACCCCCAAGTCCCTCTCCTCAGGGTTGCTCTCCTGCCAGTCACTGCCCAGCCTGTATACATAAAAGATCTCCAGTTACTACTACAATTCAAGAGTATTCTAACAGTGCATCTTACTTTTGAACTTCATTATCTCAAAAGAGGAGGACTGAAGTGAGAGAGATTACTCCTAAATTGCAATGTTAATAATCACAAGTTCTACAAGGGGACTGGTTGTAATCACAGACAGCAAATAGCTTACAGAATACTTCCAAAGGTCCTGTAAGCAAAAAATCAGGATAAAGAGTTCCATGTTTAGATGCACAATTTACTACTTAGTTATTTCACATCACCTTCCAGTAATTTGTAGCTTCACTGAAGACATTTTTGCTTCCCAATCAAGCCATTGGTTGAAAGCCTTTGTAGTAGCCACCCATCTAAAGAGTGGGATCTCCCAATCTTTCTAAGAAAGATCAGTTATCAGCTGGTTGTCAACTTAATATGAAATACAATAAATCTTAAAGATGGGGAATGGAAATAGCAGCTAAATCAACACCAGTCCAAACAGCTGCAGGATACACTGGGTGGCATCCTCTCAGACTTGCACATAGGCAAAGCCCAGGACAAATTGAAATAATTTGTGACTAAGAATGTGGTGGTTTGGTTTCGCAACAAGTGGATATAAAGAAGCAGTTAAAACAATTGTTTTACTATCTTTAAAGGAAATACAGACTTAAAGTCCCGTTTAATACGCTGCAGAAGAGAGGTATCTTGATTTGTCCATACACAGACCCTCCCTTCCCCCAGTGATGAGTCAGGATTCACATAACAGCATCTTTCTATTCAAGCAAAACTTGATAGCCAGCCACTCAAGTGTACATTACTGTCAAATTCACTCTGATTTATGCTATCTTTACCTTATTAGTGAGAACCAAAGTCTGGTCCCTGGAATTTCAGATTTTTGTCTCTTTTTTGTAACCTGGAAAAATTAACACCTAAATAGTACTGACTTGCAATAGCTGCAACATTAGGAAAATATATTTATATCAAATATAGCATTGCATCAACAAGTTTTGTTCAGGTAACAGCCTCTAGATAATTTTCTAAGTTAAGCCAAGACACTAATCCGCAACAGTTACAATTTTACAAATCTAGCTGACATTTGTCTAGAGTACTCCACCTATGATTTTCAGAATTTATTCCATAATGCTTTGTAAGGATTGTACTCCTCAGAATAAGTATAATGACCTGACTATATCTGATGTGCAGAGACTAACTCTGACCTATACTGAATGACAGATATTGGTTAGGAAAGTCACTTGAAATATCTTCTACTGTCTGCCCATTTAAAGCATTTCCAGTATAAGCAATCAGTAATTTGAAATAAGATTTGTGAGAAAAGCTACAGATGTGATTTTCAAATTAAAGTTGTGCTTAAGCAGAGAAAGCAGAGAGCACATTTACTGGATTATTTCCATGTTCAGAGACAATGCAACATCAATATCGTGAGAATAGTTAAAAGCAAGATCATTTCAAGTTTTGCCTTCACATGTGGGAAGAAATACAGCTAAGGAAGAGAGACAAATATAAAGAAATCTTCTATCTCTAGTTTTTAATCTACTTTTCAGTCTTTGGGGAAAACATTTCCCAGAGAGAGAGAATACAAATCATTTCAGTTCTATTTCAAACTATTTACATAAAGAAATATCCACTGAAATAAGAAATTCATACCATTGTACTGAAGACTGTTAAAAGAAGCAGAATTCCTAATATTGCCTTTTGAAACATCAATTTTCAGGGTTGACAATTCAGTGAGCTGTAGTGGCAAAACACTGTTAAAAGCTTTACCACCAGTCCACTCCTTCCCCGTACCTCATGCCCCATATTACCACAGAATCTAACAAAAGCTTTAATGTTGGAACAAGTCAAAACTTTAGATACTGTCATGCTTTTTGTCCTCATCTAGAGTAAAATCCTCAAAAAAGCTTGTTCCCATAATAGTCCAGATTTTGTTTAGATTTCCCTTTCAAGCCTTGATTATTATCTCTGCCAGCAATACAGGGAACCAATACTGTAAACTCCATTAACTACTTGGTTATAATTTTAGATCTATCAGGATCTGCATTCATTTGACCAATTACTACTTTGCATGGCTGCTTGCTTATTTAAATGTGGACCTAGAGGGAATGAAAGAGTCCAAAGGTAGCCAGCTTTACCTAACAAGGCTGCTTTATTCTCCAAGATACGTAAAAATTGCAGGCAGCAGCAGAAGGAAACATTCCCATAAGAAAAGAGAAGAGACCTCCATTAAAAAATTAATATTAAAATATGCCTACCTGGAGACTACAGTCTTGGATTCTTGAGAGCATAGTTCATGGAAGTCCTATTGCTGTTGAAGACTTCCCCACAGAAAACTGAATTTATCAAATTATCAGAAATTGCTGTTGCTCAGATTTGGATTATGGTAAGTGGAATATCATATAGCTTAGTAAAGAGGCACCCAAAAGAGGGAGAAACAGTGAAATAAAATTAACAGTTTACCAAACATTTTTGAAAGGTAAATATTTGACAATAAAATGGTGGCAAATTCTGGCAGCTGACCCAGACTATTAAACCAGGAGACTGAGGAAGAAAGGAATCCCCTCAATTCAAGGAGATGTATCAGCTATATCTATAGGATATAGGTATAAAACTACAGATGTAAGATCTGTCGTTGCCTTTTTAGGGGTTGTTTTTGGTGTTTTGGTTGGGTTTAGGTTTTTTTTTTTTTTTCATTGTTGTTTGTTTTGCTTGCCTGTTTCTTTGTTGGTGTTCAGTTTTTGGTTTTTTGATTGGTTGGTTGGTTGGTTAGTTGGGTTTTTTTGTTCATTTTACAAACTGCATTAAGCTGTTCCTGAGAAACCCAGTAAGAGGTAGGAATCTTTGACAGAAGACTGGTCAAAATAACTGGGCTACACTGCCCTTCCCAAGCTCTTGTAAAGCTCACACTATCTTCCTCCCTTCTTATGGGACAGCAGGCACACTAGCATACCAGTGCAGGAGAGCAAAGCCAAAGAAAAAGGCAAAAAAGCAGTAACAGCAGCTCCACACCCTGACCCTTCCTCCCACTGAAGTCCCTCCTAAAAGCAGCCAGTTGCTTCCCCAGGGACATGTTTGAACACAAAAAGGCTTTCTTATTTTTCCAAGTTTCCAGCATCTCCATGTAGGCATTACTCCCATCTCTGTCAAAAGTACAGTGTAGGCCTATTCCCTGTAATTCATAAAAGATTAAGATTTTTATCAGGACCATTACAATCACAGTCCAACACAGCAGTTGCTCTGTGCTGCAGCAGCCCTTAGCACAGCAGCTATACAGAAAGTATTCTTGGGTGTTTCTATAGAAATAGCTGAATGCAGCTGATCCACACTGAGAACCATCCCAGGCAGATGATGCATCACTCTGCAAGAAACCCCAAAAGGCACAAACAAAGTAGAAGGAATAAAGTAAACAAGATTTTCTGTGACCCTAAGGATGATATTACAACTTTTTTTTTTTTTTTTAAGACGGAGCAAGAAGCTTTTCTAAATTACGTTTCTTGGATTTTATTGTATTATCTTCATGGCTCAGTTATTACACGTTAAAGGTAATGACTCTCTTCTGCAAGTAACCTAATACTGAACATGATTGATAACCCCTATCTGGGCTTCAGAGAACACCAAATTTCCTAAATGGAAGGAGGGAACTTTATCAGATAAGGTGAACTGGGAATAGCTTGAGTGGATTATATGCATGTACATGAAAAAACAACCACTAGGTTTTGCGTGGAACACACTTTCTTGAAAGTACCCACTAATAGCAAACAGAAAGGAAAAAAAAAACCTAGATCTTCAACTTGCAGGTAATTGTGCTCAGACTACAAATAAATAATAATCTTGTCATTCTTATCCTTTTGATAATTTTATACGCACACATATACACAAAAGACACACACAGGATGTACACACACTGGTACTTTGGAGTTAGTGGGAAATTCAGGTTCTGAACTTGTTCCAAGGGAAATGTGGCTATTTGGATTTTTCTTGTTCCTTTAAAATTATTTGTGTGGGATGGACTCACTGAAGAGACAACTGATGTCTGATTGCCTTGGAACAACCTAAAGCAACATGTTTATTCATGTGCTAAAGAAGCCACGGGCTAAGAGAGAAAATAATCCAGAGCATGTAACAGGAGAGACAGATTCTGATCTACCTACATAGAACAAAGTGTCCACACTCGCACAAAACTCATTTTTCTGCTAAATTTTACTACTTCCATCCTTTTAAGACTGTGTTAATTATCTCCACTGAAGGAAAAGGAAAAAAAGAAATAAAATTAAAAAGCCACAAGACTAGGGTTTAAGAAGGAGATGATTCTTCAGTGATTTCTCTCTCTCACCTGATGTCAACAAAGAAAGATTTGTCATGGTGTTTTTCATGTCCTTGTCCTTTCCCCTAGTAACTTTCTGACTTCCTAGCCCACCTACTCATTGATGAATTTCAATACTCATGCAAGCCTAGTTAAACTGTTTTGGCTATAGCAAAAACAATGTAGAAAAATTAAAGGCAGAAAAATATATAGCTAGTCGTTAAATTACAAATTATTCACTACAAAACACTCTTTGTGAAACAGTAAAAGCATTGTTTGTGATTTTGGAGTTTGTTTTGTTGGTTTTCTTCTTTTTTTGGTTGGTTTGGGAAAGGTTTTTTGTTGTGATTTGTTTTCAGTTTTGCCTTTTTGTGTGTGTAACTTTGACCAGATAATCCTTAAAAGGCACTATACAATCAGTTAATAGTCACCTAATCATGAAATCAAACTAAGTCACTGCCAAGAAACAGTTTCTAATATAACTGCAAAGCAAAGTAGATAGGTGTTTGTTGCTGCTGTCAAACATCTTTGGTGAAGTCATCCTGTGATTTCTAAAGCTATTTTATTCATTCAAGCAGTCCCATTTTTAATCCCCCCCTCCTCAAAAAAAAAAAAAAAAGTCCCCTAAATAGACTAGACCAATGGAAACATTTTGATCCAGCAGAACTTGAATGTTTGGCAAGGTTTTGGGAAATGTATTGTTCCATTCTTTCAGCAAGGGAGAAAAGGCCTTGCCCAGGAAAGAAAAATAACAAAGACGACTGGTTGGAGATGATTCCTTTCAGCCCTGTCCTTTGCTATAAAAGGAACCACCAATGACTGCTCACCCCTAATGAGACCTCAACAAGCACTGGGAGGGTAGCAGGGAGGCAGCAGGGGAGAATAGTATTTGTATGGGGCTAAAATGGTGACACAGCAGAAGGTGGTAAGGTTTGGTAACTGTACCAAACTTCTACAAGAGATAAACACTATGCCCACCCCTCCTCCTCACATGTACAGACAGTAAAATTGTAAAGACTTTTTTTGAGTGTTCTGTTGTAAGTGTAGGTCTTCATGGTGGCCTTATGATTTTTGAAGACTTGGCAACTTTTGTGCCAATCGTGACATAAAATTCTGGAAAGATTTTTACCTACTTGAAAATTTCTCCCAGTAACAATTGCTCAAGATAAGCCTCCATCAATAGACAAAAAATATTTCTCATTGCAAAACTGAAGGAATTATTTCAACTTCATTCTTAAATTTCCATCCCAAAGTCAAGAGTTTATAAATAGAATAAGCTCATGTATTTAAGTACTAGCAAAGGGAAATAAGACAAAAAATAAACCCAAAAACAGTTGCTTGGAAATACAGAGAAGGAAGTAAGTTGTTGCTGCAACTGCTCTTGACAATTTCTTCTCATTCATTTAAAAGGTAAGGCATTTCACTCTGTCCCACATGACATCCTGGTCACCAAACTGGAAAAACACAGACTTGATGGGTGGAGCACTCACTGGATAAGGAATTAGCTGGATGGTTGCACACAGAGTGGTGATCAAGCAGAGACCAGGGACAAGTGGTGTTCCTCAGGGGTCAGTGCTGGGACCAGTGCTGTTTAACATCTGTGCTGGTTTGAGGCTAATTGTTATATTTTGATGACAGAAATTAGATCATTGCCTATGAATAGAAAATAGTGATGTCTGTATCACCCATTAGTTTTGCTTAGAGATATAAAAAACAAGAAACAATAACAAAGTCAGTGAGTCTCTGGCTGCTGCTTGCCATGTCGGATGTCTCTGCTGGAATCTGTGTAACCTGACCTAATCATTCTCCTTCTAACCTCTTGTCAGGTTATTTTTTTTTATTCTCACCCCTGCACGTAAGCCTTCTGAGATACAGGAGGGGGTGGGATAAAGGAGAGGAGTTGGTCAGGAGCCCTTCTGAGCAGTCTGGCTGTTCAGGAGGGATTCTGAATTTCTGTATTACTTTAAACTTGTATATTAATTGTAAATATCTATATATATGCTCGTAAACTTGTGCTACACTGTAAAATATAGCTTCAACCTTAACTTTCATATGGCTTAGTCTGGTGAATCTCATGGCAGCAGGGAAACCACCACAACATCTTTGTCAGCAATATGGAGAGAGGATTCAAGTACACCCTCAGCAAGTTTCCAGATAACACCAATCTGTGTGGCACAGTCGACTTGCTAGAGGGCAGAGATGTCATCCAGAGGGACCTGGACAGGCTGGAGAGGTGGGCCCAGGCCAACCTCATGAAATTCAACAAGGCCAAGTATAAGGTCCTGCACCTGGGTCAGCGCAATCCCAGGCACAAATCCAGGCAAGGTGGTGAATGGCTGGAGAACAGCTCTGAGAAGAAGGACCTGGGTGTTGATGAAAAGCTCATCATGAGCCAGCAGTGTGCACATGCAGCCCAGACAGCAACTGTGTCCTGGGCTATATTAGGAGAAGCGTGGCCAGCAGGGCAAGGGAGGTGATTCTCCCCCTTTATTCTGCTCTCATCAGACCCCACCTGGAGTACTGTGTGCAGTTCTGGAGCCCCCAACACAAGGAGGGCATAGAACTGTTGGGGCAAGTCTACAGGAGGGCCATGAAGATGATCAAAAGGCCTGGAACACCTCTGCTATGAGGACACAGTTGGAGTTCTTCAGCCTGGAGAAGGCTTTGAGGAGACCTTGTAGTAGCCTTCCAGTATCTGAAAGGGGCCTATGGGAAGGCTGGGGAGGGACTATTTACAGGGTCTTGGAATGACAGGACGAGGGGTAATGGCTTTATACTGGCAGAAGGGAGATTTAAACTAGACGTTAGGAAGAAGATAGTCCCTGGCTTCTTTGTGGCCATGTTGGAGCTGCTTGGCAACTTGATGAGCTCTGACCTGATCCTGGTTCCTCTTGGCACGGAGGTTTGCAGAGGTGCAGGCGGAATCTCTTGCAGATGTGCAGAGAGCACACTGTTGGTGGCACTTCTCACCACGGTGTGAGGCACCTAATGCCTTCTCCTGGGAAACTTCAGGCACCTAAGATTCCAGGTCCTTAAAGCCCCAAAATCAGGGCTAAGCTGGTCTGGAGCATGAGGCAGAGCAGACTATGTTGTCGAAGCCAAGCAGTCTGTAGAGCAGAATGTAGAGCAGAGCAGCACAGAGCTTGCAACTTGGCTCAATTTATACTATTTGCCCAAATGTAATGGCTCCTTTGGCCACAGAAATTCACCAATCAGAATGGCATTTGCAAAGCTGACCATATTAGGTGAACCCCAAGGCTTGCTTACCCTTATTTGAGCAAGACTCTAACAAGTACCTAGATACCCATGGGTACCTGTTAATCGCTTTGGGAGGGGACATAATGGCCCATGCCTTTGTTTTCCTCCAGCTCTTGGTTCTCCCATCAGCAGAAGGGTCGGGCAAGCCAGGACATCTAATAGCCTTCCACTACAGTCCCACACAAGCTCTGTTTATTGTCCATTTTCAGACACCATCTCCCATTTGTTTTCTAAAACAGGAGTTTGAGCTATGTGTCTTTACTGTGCCATTAGTCTCCTAGAACATATCCTGCCTTCTAAAGTAGAGCCGTTTTGGTCTGTTTATATTTTTTTCCTGAAATCTTACCAAACAGGAGTCCTCACTTTTTTTTTTTTTTTTCCTCTTTAAACCACATCTAGAATGATATTGACTTAAAAACTTGATTTTCACATTGAAATGAATTGTTTGAGATCTAAAGTCTGAAATACCAATGCTCTGTGCTTACCTGCAGCAGCTCCTAAACAGACAAGCATTTATCTTTGCAAGCAGACTCAATAATATCAGAATAGCATGAAGCACACAAAAGATATTAAGTACACAGTTTGCTTTTTACCTGTAAGGCTAAGTTAAAGTTTAGAAAGGAGCATATGGGAGTGAGTGGAATGAACCAAGTGTGTTGTACTATGATAATGAAATTGACTTGGGTGACTGAAAAGCTGTCTGCATAACTGATATAAAGAGTGCTGCACTAAAAATTATGCACAGAGACTGAAATGCAGAATGCAGCAGTAGAAATTGCAGCACTGTAATTCAATAGTATTTTGTTCTTTGTTGTTTGTAAATTTCCTTGTACAGTTCTTACAATCATTTTTCCTGACACCACCTTTCTTTTCAAACTTGAGTATTGTCACTTCTATTCTAAACTGAGTTTGTTCTGATGCATTAAAAGAGCTATACATGATCACAGCAAGCCATTTGCCCAAACCACATTCTCATAACCCAAGTTAGAAGCAAATATACCCATGTGCTAAGTTTCCAAGTCTTCCCAGAAACTTCCTGAGATAACACACAGTTGTGTTGAACACAAGAAGAGCCACACTACAGCAAAGAATAAAACAAATCCTAGCTTGCATCCTTGCCAGGAAGTAGAACTGACTTCACATACACTATTAAAATATAAACACTCAGTACCAGTTCATAATAACAGAAATATCTAAACTAGTATCCTCTAGAAATTAATTTGAAAATGTGAATTTTTGCAGTACTAAAAAAAAGCCTCTGCTAAAACAAAAAAAATAGAAAAAAAGGTCCATATCCACCTGCTCCATGAGAAACCTAAGCAGTACCTAGCCCCTAACTAAGAATTGTTCTTCAATACAGCTCATTCCAAATAAGTGGCAAAAAGTTTTACACAGTGGAATCATTTTTCCACACTTCAGATAAACAACTAACCAGACTCAACAGCAACCAATGTTGGACACTCAACCAGCTGTAGAACCTTACAAGTTATTTCTGCTCCTAAATGTCTCTATAGACATTTAGTTTGACATATTTCATTCACATTAAGAACTACTGCAACTTTAAGTAAATCTGTGCACTGTAAGCAACTTTTAATTTTGGCAATTAAGAAAAAGACACTTGATAAACCTAGATAAAAGGTTACAAAAAATAACTTCAATAGCTTTCATTTCCCAAAATCATTTAGCAAATATCTTCTTATCATACACAAGCAGCGTGTTTGTAGGCAACTGTGAGTAGTTGAGCTCTCAGAATAAACCAGAAGTGATGAATGATAAAGATTTTGGAAAGGGGTTCATTTGTCTTTTTGACAGCTGGGTTAGAACAGGAGTTACTGAAGTCTCTCTCAATCCTGCAAATTCATTCTCAGACAAAATTTCAAGGTTACAGTTAAGAAAGCATTATAACAACAATTCAGTATAGTATTACTTTTGCTGATGTAAGGTGTTTTTTTTTTTTTCTGCTGTGCACACAGAGTGCTTCTACAGCCACCTTCTACCAAGAACAATTTTGACTGGATTCTCATAGCACAGTCACCTCCCCTAAGTCCAACTATTTTCTTGAGTTCTCAAGGGGAAAAAAAAAGGGGAAAAAAAAAAAAACACTCCACACAACCACAACAAACCCAACCACACCAACCAAACACAAAACAATTTGGAGGGCCTGCCAAGCTACCCACATGAATGTTGAGTGAACCATTAAGATTCAAGTGAAAGGTCAAAATTAAATTTATCTGATACACATAAAACAGGAATACAGAGTCTGGAAACAGAAATCACAGCAATCTGGAAAGGCACAAGTAAGGGGACACAGTGGGTCCCTGCAACAAACAGTCACTTGGGGACCATCCTGTTTAAGACAAGAATACCAATAACTAGTTCAAAAACTAGTAGCTGCTAAAGCAGAATGACAGAAATCCAGTCTAGTCAAACATTTCCAGCTATAATTGGGTAACTCTAAAAGTGATCCTGAAACCACCAGTTATGTAACATTTTTCAGGTTTAATATTTTGTCATTTCCAGATTTTTACTCCCACCCAACACCATAATAAAACAAATTGTTGAACAATGGGAGAAGCTGCTAAAAGATGGGCCTAAAGTGACCATAAATCAGCCCTCCATAGGTCTTTCATAGGAGTACTGGGAGAATCTCACAGTGATGAATTTAACTTATCCCCTACCTGCACTTCACACAAGACAGATGCATTGATATGAACAAGTGCAAAATAGCCACAAAGGAGATGACACATATTAAAGTACCAAAGGCTTTGACGACTGGAATCACTATAATACGAAGGTGAAAGAGATGAAGGCTTTCCATGTGAAAAATAAGGAATGTTAACTTGCAAATTTGATGTTTTGCCTTGGGGACAATCTCTTCCTGCACAACAGGTTCACATGATCAGTTGTGTGCAGAAGGAGCTAAATCAATCAAATCAGAAATAAAGCTTATTATACATTATAAGTAAAAAAATCTTACTGTTTTGGAGGTTTCTATTTCAAATTAAGGGTTTTCTACAGTAAGAGATGGTACATAAAGTTTAAAGCTAATATCCAGAGCAATTTTACAAGTGATAAAACAAATTAATTCACTATGCAATTTCTTGTACCTGGTCTTCAGAGAACTTACACCTCCCCACCCCTTACCATGCTGTTGCTTGCAGCATCTTGTTCACTGCCTCCAACTAAAAGGACAAGCCACAAAGGTAGGTTTCAAACCCAAACTCTGCTCCAATATAGGATTTCCTATTAAAGCTGTCAGCAGACAGACACTCAAGATCCACCAGTTTTCAGTTATAATTTTCTGTATCCATTACTATAAGTTTGAGCAGGCTTAGCATTTCACAGAACGGTAGGGGTTGGAGATCACCTAGTCCCTACCAAATGCTAAATCAGAGTCACCTAGATCAGATTGCACAGGAACACATCCAGGTGAGTTACAAAAGTCTCCAGGGAAGAATACTCCACAACGTCTCTGGGCAGCCTGTTCCTGTGCTCTGTCACCCTTGAGGTAAAGAAGTTTTCTTTTCTATTTAAATGGAACTTACGGTGTTCCAGTTTGGGCCTGTTGCCCCTTGTATCCCTGGACACCATTGAAGTGTCTGGCTGCACACTCTCAACACCTCCCCTTTAGATATTTATAAGCACTGATAATATCCCCTCTTAGTTTTACCCATATTAAAGAGCCCCAGATCTATCAGCTTCTCCTTGTAAGAGAGATGCCATCTAGAATGGGCGGTTCCACCACCTTTCCAGAGACGGAGGTGAGGCTGACTGGCCTGTAATTTCCTGCACTGTTCTTCTTAATCTTTTTGAAGAACGGAGTGACCTTGACTTTCCTCCAGTCCTCAGGCACCAAGAGTGTTCACCATATCCTTTCAAAGATGGAGAGTGGGTTAATAATAACAACTTTGCAATTTCAACTAAGGGAGACTTGTACACACTGAATTCATTACACATGAGTTTGTCCTTTGGTAGAGAAAATATGCTCCATTAGAATCCCTCTTTCTATGAGGAACAGGATATCTCTTCTGAAGAAGTGAAAGCAAGTGCTAAGAATGAGTAGTATCTTGACAGAAATATCCAATAGAACTACACCCTTTTACACATCATGACCAGAACTTCTCAAAAACTTCCTTTGAGAATGTGAACATTTTCCATGCCACTTGCTACCTCTTCTTTTGCTCCAGTTCATTACTTAGGGCAATTGGCACAGCATTGTAACAGTACATTTTTGTACAATTTATCTTACTTGTATTACACTTATCTTAAGATGAGTGGTCTGAACTCCTGAACCTTATGTAAAGATACAGAATGTACTTTCAAACAACTGACTTTGACTTCCCATTATTGCGTTTCTCACATCCCAGCAGCTACACTGAAAAAAAGTCAGTAGTGACATGCAAGAAACCCATACTGATCAAAGCTCCATGCACGTGGACATTTAGACTACCTGCTCTCAGTGCACTCTGACTCAAAAGAGTGTAAAACTCACAATTTAAGTCAAACATCAGACCTTCAACAATATTTTCTTTCCACTTTTTTCTCATGATCTCTTAGAAATGTTACAAACAGCAACTTTTATAAACAAATAAGAATATCTTTTGGATTGCCATGAATCATATTTTTAGTTGGCTAGTTATTTTCCATGTAAGGCATTGCCACCATCTCTACGTCTTTGAACAACTGTGAGTACACAATTTAAATGCCACAAGCTGCAACCTGCTCCAGGTGAACCTGCTCTGGCAGGGGAGCTGGACTAGATCTCCAGAGGTCCCTTGAACTGCTATCATTCTCTAACTTTTCAAAGGTAAAAGCCATGAGAGTTTTGCTTCAGAAAGGCCAACCCCAACCCTGTTTTACTTCAGGTTTTTGTTGCTGTTTGGCAGTTTGCTCTTTTCCTTTTGGAACTTTAAGAAAGGAAAAGCTAAGGGAAGTAAAACCCCAACCAAACCCACCCAGATCTGTGAATTGTTGCTGTGGTTGTTCTGGGGTTTATGACAGTAAGAGAGCAATCTCTCTCTGAAGAGAGCCAGTTCAAGAACTTAGGAAGTAGAAAGTCCAGGTAAAGGCAATATTTAGACTAGAAGGGATTCTACAATGGAGCTGCTGTGTGCAGTTTAACCTATTTTCATTCCTTACCAACAGGGAAACATGTCAGTGCATAAAGCTTTAACTCAGGGACCACTGAGGGTTTCACATATTACCCCAGGTCCTAGTCCCAGTTTTGATCCTGATTCTACACGACATTATCCATATGTGTGCCATATGTGCTATGTGACTTTCACAGTACCCATTCTACCAAAATGCTTGTCCTGAGCCTCATCAGTAGGAGGCTGCACTGCAGATCTGTCCTGCACAGATACCTCAGATCAAGGCAGATAAACACGGGAATATCTTCTGCTAGCAGTGTCAGAAAGGAAAGCACTTCTTGCTAGTTTGCTAGGCCCAGTTGCATGTCTTTATTATTTATTCTGTAGCAGGAGGAAGAATACAGGAAAAGCCACACAGCATAATGCTGGCCAAAGACATTTGTAGCCGAGATGGCTTTTATAATCCTCAATCAATACAAATCATGCACGGCCTACTATTGTCATCTACTCAAGTCGCTCAGCACATAAATAGCAGAAAACTTGAAAGCAATTCATCACCTATTTCTAAAAACAGTCTTAGGAAGGTTTCCTCTACAGTTTGTTAAAGACATGAAATCACTAAGTAGTAAAATATTGTGGTTCAAAAATGAGCCAAGAGACAAAAAAAAAGCAAAGAGCCAGTTCTTCAGTAAAAGATCAGCTAAAGTAGTACACTGGCTTCAAGTATCTTTCCCTGCAAGTGAACCCCTAGAACTGCATTTGCCAAACTCTCTTTTGCAGAACCTGCAGCCCCTTAAGTTTGGTAGCCCCACATGAAACAGATGAAGCCTGAGAAGTAGCCCACTGCTACTCAAGAAGACTAAAAATTACTAAAATTAATGTTACTCTCTAGTCACTAACCTGCTTATTCTTTAGCCATTGAAAGCAGAGGGGAAAAAAAGTTTTGATGCAGCTGCAATACAAATAATTTTATTCACATACAGTATTTCAGCCTTGATCTGGAATCATTGCAGAGACTGGTTGCATATTTCATAACTCCGGCTATTAACACTTGAGACTCTTCTGACTCAGAAATGCTGGAGTGACTTTCTTGCTGAAAAGCATTCACTTATGTGCGAGAAAAATCATGCTATAACAGCTGCTGCCATGCCTACTACTTTTGATAGTAACCTCTCCAGAGGTTAAAGAGTGCAACGACATGACTGGTACCAATGACTTGTAGAAAGTATTTCAGTATTACAGATAAAAGAAAGGAGTGGGCTTCATACCTACTGTTTGGAAAGCTGTATTTAATTAGGTTTGGGGGCTTGGTTTTGTTTGTTTGCGGGTTTAATTCTATGAAACATTCAATTCAGTATGATGGAATCAGATTCCGAACACAGAAGTAGATACTTCTTAAAAAAACACAGCTGGGAGTAGGTAAATATTTTACTGTATCTTTGGTGTGGTAGCTTTGTACAAGAACTAGTAGAAGGCTTGATACCTGTCTATTATTGACAGCTGTTAGAATTTAGTAGAAACATATCAAATGCTGCATACAGAATAAGAGAGACATTTCCCTTGTATATATGATGTAACACAAAACAGATTTCACACAGTATTCACTGAAGCAGGAGTAGTATTTCAAAATATTCAGGTCAAATTCCATTCTTACCTGCACCAAGTAACAGACTGTTGCAGACATGGCCTCAGAAATGGGTGGCCCTCTGGCCCAGATTAGCACTTTTTATGATCTGCCAGCCAGTTCCCACAGCAAAACAGAAACTTTCCCTCTAGAGTCAGAAGACATCAGCTTCTCTTTCCTCCTTCATAACACCTACATGTCCTGACAGCTGCACAGGTGGAAGACCACCTCTGCAGAAATAGGTGTCTGCTTTTCCCATAACCTCTCAATCTCTTTCCCCTCTCCAGCCCTTAAACACCAGTATTATATCTAAAGAATTCCTTCAGTTGGCTTCAGGCAAAACAAAGTCTAGAAAAACAGTTTGAAATTCCCCATCAGAGGACAGGAGATACACAATAGGCTGACCACTATCCTTTCCTTTGTAAGCTTGCTCATAGTAGGAAGGAGCCCACTGGATATAACTAGACAAAACAAACCAGCAAAAATTCAATTACTATTTTCCACCTCCTTAAAAGACTCTTCCAGTTAGTCTGTGTCTCCAAACATATATCAACTATATCTGGTGAGGTATGATTACACAGAACCTCACCTACTCACTTTGACCTGAAACAAGATGAAAAACAGAGATGAGATACAGAGATGCTGCATGCTTTATGAAGTATTTTAGTGGCAAAGTACTTCAAAACACATTGTATTCTATTTACATTCACATAACACAACTGTGCAATGAAAACTTTAGATGAAGCACCTTTGGTTAAGATTTAACACCTCCAGTAATGTGTTCTTCTGTGACCCCAGATCACACATTCCCAAGCTTGCCCTTGATAAGACAGCTCATAAGCTCAGTATTCCTGACACAACCCAAGGGTATGAACACAAGAGAAGAGGGAAAACTTAAAAGTTGGTACTCAAAAACAGAATTAAAGTAACGAAAAGACAAAATCCCATTTACTCAAAGGACATTAAAAATATATATTTTTTTTTTAATCTATTCTCTGTTTAGAAGCTGGTTCAAATAAAAAGCTATGCACACTGGTTGGCATTCAGTCACAGAAAAGACACACTGATGCCCTCTTTCTCAATGTCTGTGTCACTGAACCACTTAAGGCCCTAAAGAAAAGGTGTGGAATTTATGAAAAAACTGAAAAGTTAAAAGTCTCAAGACAATGGAAGTCAACAAGAATTTAAATATTATGAATAAAGGCCATGACATCTTCTTTACTTCCCCAACCAAACCCAGGATGTCTATTAGATTAGCTAAGAGGCACAGCACTTGTTAAGCACACAGTGTTTTAACACAACACGCTTTCACTCTGTTATAAACATTTAATAGCAAGTGTGCATCACAAGACACAGTGGAAAAGCTCCCCTACTGGGCTGATTGCTCACCATTCAAAAGCTTACAATCCACTTGAATTATCTGCAAAATAGATCTGTATAGTTACCCCCTTTCTTCTCCCATAGCACTGTAAGCCCCAGTGGCTGGCAGTAATCCAAGCCACAGCTGCAGAGCTGTGGGCTGCAGAACCCAAGGACCTCTTCAGCTCACAACCTCACCTCCCTTCCCTCACCCTCAAGAACAATGTGGCAGCAAGATAGATATGGGAATTCAAGACTAAGGTATCACTTGCTAAGTAAATCTCATGGACGTATTTTTCAATAAGCTTGTTCCTTGGGAATGGTTTGTTATTAAAATATCACCATACTCCCCACTTCTTTGAAATCCTTTTCCCACTCTAGTCATCACCATATATCTGTATGTTTTAAATACTCCAGTGGACATTCCTTTGCTTACTCTGTTCTATACACATTCAGCCACTTAAAATGAGTTGAAATACAGCATTAGAAATATCATGTAAGAAATGCTACACCAGAAACGTGGCCCAGCTAGAACTTCTGTTCTAATCAACTGACATCTTGCGGAAAAAACAAAACCCTTAAAGTACAGCCTGATACACAGTATACTAGCAATTGCTTTCCCCACAGCCCATTCTTCCCTCCTCTATTCACCAGCCCGTTCTACAGAATGAAGACTGACTTTACATTGAGAGTGCTTCCATTCTGAATACTACAGCCACAGTATCAGTTTATTTTATATTAACTATGAAATAAAAGAAAAGGGAGGTGTTTCTTCAGAGATCACTTCAGTACCGTAACCTTATAACATGTTTAATAAATCACCTGCTGCAGACTCTTTGTTGGTTTCCTCTCACTTTTGTCACCTTCATAGTTCAATAGTTTGGGAGAGAGGCTTCAGAGATAGTATTTGGTGCTGGGATACATTCAGAAAAGCACTCAGGGCAAGGCAAGGACTACAAATGCAGATACAAATCAACAGCTGGATACAGTTCCATTCTCTTCTCTACTTTTTCCCCACAAAACCACAAATACTGTGAGATCCCCTGTGGCTGGAAGGCACCTTCACCAAACAGCCTGCGGGCAAATTATATACTGAAGTTTTAGCTGCACCCAAAGTACAACAGAAGCAAATTTGCTAAGTCCCAAGACAAATACAGGCAGAGTTTAAGTCCCTTACAAATCAAATCCCCTCTTATTGCTGATATTCCCCAGTAACTGAGGACATTCAGATTCAAAACACTGGTTAGTTTCCATTTTTTGCAACGAGCAGTAGTTAAGAGATTTATAGGACAGTTAACGCTTAACAGGAACACCTACAGTTCTTGCCTGTGAATCCTGATTTAGACCATGAAGAACACTACTAGTAGCACACAATTTTATCAAGAGATAGGCCATATTTTGTCTTTTTTTTTTTTTTTTTTTTTTTTTTTTTTTTTTTTGGTTTTTTTTTTTTTCACCTGTAGCACAGGTCAAATCCTGCTAAGTGTCCCAAATGATTTCAATTTAGCCACACATTACAAGCATGCTGGCAAGCAGCCAGTAGAATCATCAGCAGATGGCAGAATTGACTGCAATCTATTTCATAGTTAGACAACACAGCAATGTCTGCATTTGCTGGGGAAATAAGGTAATGAGGAAAAAAAAAAAAAAAGCTCAGAAGGCTCTGTAGATTATCTATCTCACTCCCCTCACACCCAAAGGAACAAGTGAGAAAGATAAAATACATGTGGGCTACACAGAAATTCCTTGAATGGGAAGCTATGCTGTAGCCAACTAGTGCTCATTAATGAGGGTGCTCCAATCCGTGGATAGATTCCTGGTCAACCAAATGATTCAGGCTTTATCTCTGTTTGCTCAGGTGTCTGAAGGAATTACATAGTAAGATACTCAGCACATACAGGTCAGAATTAACAGGCTCCAGCACAGAGCACAAGCACAGCTAGGGTGTCAAGTCTGCTCCAAGTCTTTAGAAGGATCTTACAACAGTACTTAAGGTGACTAAATTAAGCTGTCTGAAAACAGGGACTTCTAAATCTCAAAACTCCATAGAAATCCTTGTTGCTATACTAGAGATAAGAGATACAAACTATCATCAGTTCTATCATGGTTGCAGAGAAATCAGCTGAAGTCAGAGGTGCATATGCTGCGTACCATTGAAGTGCTCAGCTAAAGACCACCACCGCTTCATTGGGCAGCTTGCAATCCTTGCAAAACAAGATGGGTACAAATTCATCCCACCTTTTTTTTTTTTTTTTTCCAGTTTGTAGCTTTCTCATCTTCACAGCCTGTCAGAGGAGTCTTTGCTGTTCAACCTTAGTGACAGCTCAAAGCCATGTCCAAACCAAACCCTGAGTCCAGAGGACAGAGCCAGTCCACAAATGGAATGAAAACTCATGAGGAGTTCCAGTGTGCCAAAAACTGTGGTACATGGAAAAGTAAGAGAATAAAATTAAGGGGAAAATAAAAAGACTATGAGGGGGGCCTGGTGGCAGCAAGGAGAAATCATTAGTGGTGTTACCACTGACTTTCCTCAAACTCTCTCCTGAAAGCTTCAGGCATGCTTGTCCAAGATGATGTTTTTCAGATGACATAACAAATCTTGCAAAGCTAGGTATAATCATAAGTCGCAGTTTTAAACTTAATCAACACCACGTATCCCCACAAGAAAACTGAGTAGTACTAAACAAGGTTAGACTACACAGTGCAGGGCTTTTCCTTGGATTTTTATCTGCTAGTATTAATTCTTTTCTGCCCACTATCTCCCCAAAGTTCTGTCCCTTCTGCCAGATCAAGATGTCATGTACAGATGTAAATGCAGGCACAGAGAACATTTTTTTCTCCCATTTCCACAATTACTTACAAGCACATAACTTCTCTAATCATTCCATGCCTTACACTAAATTTCCTTGGCCTTCTTCAGTTCACCTTTTTGCCTCATCATCTCTTCTGACCTCTTGAAGAATCAACTATCAGTTCAAGAAAAGTAATGTCATGTCTTATGACAGTCCCTGTTGACCAGATGACCCCTACTGAAAGTACATGAGCAGAGTTTAGCACAACCATGTCTGTCTCCATTTCACAAAAGAAGATCCAGTGTACTTGTATAAGACCACCAAGTTTTTTCCATACTCTGATGAAGACAGTTTTGCTTATGTGCCTTGCTCACTCTTGCAAGCATCTATTGTCAGAAGATCTCATCAGTCACCACCACAACCTCTTGAGTGAAAGAGTTTGAAAAACAAATTATATATTGTGGAGCAGGACATGGTACTTCACCCAACTGTTCCTATCCTTAATTTTAGATTAAGGAGACTATTTTAATAATTCCACTAAGTAAAACATCCAATAGAAAAGAGCTGTAATAAATCAATTTCCCTCGCCTGCAGTACAATCTGGATTTAACCACTTAGTACATCTTAATAAACAAGTTACTCTTTCAAAAGTAAAATGGAGTGATATGCCTTAAGGGACAATTTTACTTAGTTTGGTGTTAAAATGATAGAATGTGACATGTCAGTGTGAACATCTTTTGTTCCCTGTAATATTTTGAAAACGGGTGGTCTGTTCACCTCACATCAGCTTAAGAAGCATAACATCCCTTCATTCATAGCATTGCCCTTGAAAACACAGAAAAACAATTTTGTTGACTGGGATTTTTGTTTGGCTTCCTTACCAATTAACAAAAGAATTGTGCCTGTAAACAATTATTTCCTAATTTCCAAGGTTTGTGCTATATACCAAAAGATACATGAAAAGAAATAAATAAAAAGGATAAATAAGAAAAAATATATTACAGGGACGTGATTTAAACAACACATACATACACACCAAAGCCAAACACACCACACCACCAAAACCACAATTACTACAATTCCAAAACCAGGCAGCTGAGTAACTGTTGCTACTTTTTTTTTTTTTTTAATGGAAAATAATTTGATAAATTAATGAACTTCATAGCAACATATACTCCTAACACAGACATGGATCAGTTGAAGGAAGCTCAGGTTCTTAGTCCTTGAAGTGGTCACGCACCTACAGGTATCCATAATGTGACTATCACAGAATGGACAATAATCACAAAGCCAATTCTGCCAGCAAACACAGAACAACCGCAATGTGAAAATTACTGCAACTTTAATTATTTGTCCCCACACATGTATTTTCTAGATGCAGCTGCATATATTTAAGCTAAACAGGTTGTTATAAGGATACATTTTAAAGTTAACTCCATCAGCCCTGAAAGAAATTCCTCTCTATAGACACCATCATTAGCAATACCGACATCTGATCCCACATGCAGCTCACACATCCAAGCAAAGTATTTCCCTATCACGGCTAGTAGCAACACTGACATTTATCATGATTACTTAATCCTTAACCCAAAAATACACACACATTGACATACAGTAGAAGAAGCAATTGTTTTCTCTCCTTTTTGACATACCATACACCAACCTGCCACCACTCAGGTTATCAGCAAAGCACAGAAATACGCTGTATCTGATCACAGTAATGGTCTACCCATCTCTTCTATACCAATTCATTTAGGGGTTCATTTGTGCCCTGATGCATGAGAGTTTTCCCCTTTCTAGATACTTAAGCTGATTTTGAGTAACACTAGCCCTTCCGGACTCAAGTTTCCCTCATCCTTTAGTCACTCTAGGTTGTCAATTATATCAAAGTTAGTGATCACATTTGTAACCCCTTTTGCCACAAATACCTCAAGTTGCCAGACTCTGAGCATAAAAGGTATTTTAAATTGAAGTGATCCTATAACAATGAGTACCCAAGCAGGGGCTAAAGAGGCTGGGGAATTTGTGATCCCACAGGAAACAACTCAGAAGGCAAAAATAAAAAGCTGCTCTTTTCTGTAGGAAAGCAGCATTAAAAGGCCCAAGGCAAAATGTTCTTCTAGGGATGAAAGCCAAGATGTCTAATGGGAGCTCAATAATCCTTCATCAAGAACTCTTTCAGGATCTTATAAGTAAAAAAAAAAAAAAAAAGTGGTACAAAAATGTAAAAATACATTGATAAGGGTGAGTATAAAGAGACTAGCACAAGCAGAGAGAGACAAAAATCAGAAAAGCCATTGCACAGGCACACCAACTCACAAGTATCAAGGGAAATTTAAAAATTGCAGCAAGAAAATTAGATTAATAATTAGAAATAGATAGATTCATTACTGTAGGAAAGTCTTTCATTAAGCAACAGAGAATCCAAATAAATATGTGATGGCACAGACAATTTTACCTTAGACATTGCCTTATTTTTAATCAGAATTAAGAACTAGGAATTGTAAAAAAGGAAAAAGGGTTTTTTTGTTGGTTTTTTTTTTAAGAAAGCAACTGTTGAGAAGGCATGCTCAGTATGGCTTTAATATCCATTAAAAAATACCAAAATGAAAGAACAAAGCTTAACTTAGAATGGTGTAGGCAATAACAACAGCCAAAGAACAAATAATGTCATCAACATATTAGATGCAATAGAAGTAGCAGACATGCAACTTAACTGTTCTATGTGTTAGAGATAACTTGGATGGAATGAACACATACAAATCCATGGGCCCTGATGGGATTTATCCACGAGTGCTGAGGGAGATGGCTGATTCAGTTGCTGTTACACTCTCCTCCATAAACTTTCAAAAATTATGAGCACAGGAGGTGCCTGAGGACTGGAAGAGGGCCAGTGTCACTAGTCTTCCTGAAGGGCAAGAAGGGAAGCCCAGGCAACTACAGACCAGGCAGCCTCACCTCCATCCCTGGAGGAGAGTCCAACGGACTGCAGGACTTCAATATCTATCCTATGAAGAAAGACAGACACCTCAGGCTGTTTGGTCTTGGGAAGGGAATGCTGAGAGGGCATCTTATCAACGTCTATAAATACTGAAGGCTGGGTGTCAGAATGAAGATGTCAATCTTTGTTCAGTAGCGTCCAGCGACAGGGCAAGCAACAATGGGTACTAGCTAGAACACAGAAGGTTCCACCTTAACATGAAGGTGATGGAGCACCAGAACAGACTGCCCAGAGAGGTTGTGGAGTCTCCTCTGAAGACTCTGAAAACCAGCCTGGATGCATTCCTTTGCAGCCTGCCCTAGGTGATCCTGCTTTGACAGAGGGGTGGAACTCTATTTCTAAAGGTCTCTTCCAATCCCTAACATTCTGTGATTCTGAACTATATTACATCAAATTTCATTAGTAGGCTGATGAAAAATTATGGTTTATATCAAAATGACAACCAAAGTAGCACACAGCTGGCTGAAAAGATATTTGATCAATTTTTCTTGGTAATTCACTATCAAGCTAGTAAAGTGTGAAGAATGGCACTACAATGGTTTACTCAGGGTCCAGTATAAGACAGTATTTTTAACAGGGGCGTAAAAAAAGACTGAGTGCACTAGCAGATTGTGTAACTTATCAGTCCAGAAGAAGCATTACTGGCACCCAAAAGGACAAGGTTAACATGCAACGCTATCCTCCATTTCCAAATAAAGACATCTCATTATTTCAACTAAATGTGACTGATCCTGTATATGGAAAAAGAATGGGTACAAATGTTTAAGCAGTAGCCCTGCAATATTTGAAGAAAGAGTTTAATACTTTCCAGCACTTTCATCCTAATGGTTTGATGCTGTTCTTCAACCTGCTGACTGAGAAACACGTTTGATAGTCCCAGGTTTGAAAATCAGTTTGTCAGACAACAATAACAATAACCTCACTTCAGTACTGAATCATGATTATAAAAGCTTGGGTATCTAACATTTAGAAATATAGCAATAGCCAATCATTTTACTGACAAACATTAACTGCCTAGGCTCAAACACATACTAAGAGAACTGCTATCAGGCTGAACAGAAGCACTCAGACAAATACTTCCATCACACTTCTAAAACCACGAGCGTTTCAAATCCCTGGAAACATCTAGACATTATGTGTCTAGAAGTTAAGTTATTGAAACTGGCATCAAAACAGCTCAAAAGGGCACACAGAAGTATGCTTGCAAAACCATCTTTCACATGCTCATTTTCACATAAAGAGTGGCAACCTGGAGCAAAGGAGACTACCTCACAGAGATTAATGACCACTTAGAATTGACATCACAAAGCTTTATTTAAAAAATCCACTAATTAAGTCTAGATAACAACTAGCACCCTGGAAACATCTCACTTCTCAGCCACTAACAGCAACTGCAAGAACTCCTGTGCTCACCTCAAGAAACATCTCTGGCAACAGCAGATGAGTCAGAATAAAAGGACAGGGTTTGGAAAGAAGGTAGCTGCAACACCCAGAGTTCAATATTGCAAACAGATGGAGGAAAACCACACATGACATCTCTACAGATTAGTCCATAAAAACAACAAATTAAAACAAACAAACAACACTACAGACTATATGGGGGGGGAAAGTGTGACTAAAGCTTTTGAAATTAACATGTTACTTTTTACTGTTCAGATACAGTAGCCTGCAGAAGCAGGGCACAGATAGCACAGTAGTAGATGTCTTATCACTCATTTTACAACTTCAAGTGCTGGGACCAGTCTGGTTTATGGGATAGCAGACCACGTCAAGCTCACAAGGCTCAACAAGACCAAGTGCACGGTCTTGCATAGG
Source organism: Psilopogon haemacephalus (assembly GCA_013396835.1). NCBI lineage: Eukaryota > Metazoa > Chordata > Aves > Piciformes > Megalaimidae > Psilopogon > Psilopogon haemacephalus. Next base: position 9,050 of record VWZI01011167.1, on the reverse strand, counting down.
TCAAAGCAATCCCAGGCTGGGCAGTGACTGGCTCAAGAGCAGCCCTGAAGAAAAGGAGCCACCAGTGTGCACCTGCAGCCCAGACAGCCAACCACATCCTGGGTTGCAACAAGAGAAGCGTGGCCAGCAGGTCAAGAGAGGTGATTCTGCCCCTCTACTCCACTCTGCTGAGACCCCAGTGGGAGTAGCTCTGGAGTCCCTATTACAAGAAGGATATGGAGATGCTGGAACATGTCCAGAGAAAGGTCATGAGGATAATCAGAGGGCTGGAGCTCCTCTCCTATGAGGACAGGCTAAGAGAGCAGGGGTTTGTTCAGTTTGGAGAAGAGAAGGCTTGAAGAAGACTTTGTGGCCTTCCAGTATCTGAAGAGGGCCTACAAGAAAGCTGATGAGGGACTTTTTAGGGTGTCAGGTATTTATAGGATTAGAGGGAAAGAATCTAATCTAGAGGAGGGGAGATTTAGATTAGACATTAGGAAGAAGTTCTTCACCATAAGGGTAGTGAGACACTGGAACAGGTTGCCTAGGGAGGTGGAGAAAGCCCATCCCTGGATGTTTTTAAGACCAGGCTGGATGTAGCTCTGGGCAACCTGATCTAGTGGAAAGTGCCCCTGCCCACAGCAGCATCTCAGAACTAGATGATCCTTGAGGTCCCTTTCAACCCTGACAATTCTGTAATTCTGTGACTTCAAAGGGTCTTCTATCCAGGGCTGTTTCTTTGGTTTCCTACTCAGTGTCAACATTTTAAAACTTTGTAACTATTGCAAAGTTGAAAGAAGTATCAGCACCAACACTTGTAAACAAGGCATCAATTGTTCTCTCAAAACAATTGAAGGGAATTATCTGGGAGAAAAAGCTTGCTTTTCAGATGTCTATGTGCAAGAAAATATTCCCTTGAATCTCAGTTCCATAATTCACTTTCCTGCTTTCTCCGGTTTCATACCATTATTGGTAACAGCTTGTCCTACAAATTCAAACACCCAAGAAACTGTTTTCAATGCTACACACAGATACACAAGAAGTATAAATGAATACTGTACACCTGCCCGAGAGGAATTAAACTTCTCTGTAATTGATTTGTCTCACATTCATATCCAGCCGCAAGTATAGCTAAAATTGTCTTGCAAATAAGATGTTCCCACCTTTAATTTTTAAATGCTTTTCAACTTTGACAAGACGACATTCCATCAGATGACCAACAATGATATTAGTGCAAACAGAAAACCAGGATTTTCCATGAAAAGGAATAGACTCATGTTTAACACATTAGTGAACTCCTGTCTGACGCAAGTCACTGGCACCTGCAGACCACTACAGGATACTCACAGTAAAGACATGTATTTTTTTATTTCAAAAGGTAAGCATATACATATTTATTTAGGAGTCAAAAGTAGTCTACAAATTGAAAGACTCCAACCCACATTTCACAGGATGTACATCAAAGTGGTTCCTCATGCACAAGACTAACATTTTCCCCTGCACATACATATTCCCCCGTTTACTACATATAGGCTTTAGTACCTATTAATAAAAATAATCCAAAACCTGCTTCATAGATAGATATTTATGTTGTGAGTGTTAGCATCCAGGTCAAATCCTCTTCTCAAAAAGTGACACAGACCTTTATAGAAAACCTTTTGTAA
>VWZI01011163.1:823-15955 GCA_013396835.1 Psilopogon haemacephalus | reverse complement strand
CCACGGGATACTGTGTTTCGTTAACTCATTCCCGTGACACTGTGCTTTGCCATTACTTATCTTTTCAATAAGACTTGCACAACCTGAAATCATGAGACATCTTTCTGATGTCTATATAATTGACACAACCTCTGAACATTATCAGATATAATGTCAGTATTAATAATACCCTACTACAAATGGCAGGATATTGTGTGTCTGCTACCAGTTTTGCAAGCTGTTTCAGCATTTATTGATATTTACAATAATTGTTAATCAACATAAATTGTAAACATAATGTATTTTTTAAAGTCTTCAGTGTCTTATGTGCTTTCAGCTACCAATTTTTGATTTTGTCATGTAATAAAATCGGTGGTGTTTGACAAGATCCATTAAAAAGACAATAACTAACTTCAGCTAGTTAATAATTTTATCCTTTATGAACTAGTACACACTCATGAAAACATGAAAAAATAGCGTGATTCTTTAGTTATCCAAATATTTGGCAGTAAAAATATTATTTTCAAAAAGACAACCTTAAATAAAGCTTTGATGTTATGACAGTTTTTTCTACACTGCTTCACACAATTTACCAAATATCTATAATATTTTGTCATTTTTCTCTTCAGTTAATTTGTCTCTGATACTTTCTGTTTTACATCTGAAGCTATTGTGTTTCAATTTACTTACTATTACACAACAAAAAAAATCTATTTGCTTTGATGATAGTTGTGAATATTTCTATGTGAATGTTCCTAGAAGTAATTTAAAGATTAGAAAAGCCACAGTAACAAAAGCCCAATATTGCATATTAAAAGAAATTGTAGTAGTTAAAAATAAAACTGAATTAACATTAATGAATTTAAAAAAAAAATAGATTAAAAATGGCTAAGCTGAAACCACATACCACTTTCAATAAAATACTGATCAGCTGAGTTTTTTTAATCTATTTCTTTTTTATGAAATCTTAAAAATGTTTTCATGAGGTAATCTGCCAGCAAACCTCAGTCCTTTCAATATCCACTCACCAAACCATCTCAATAGTTTGAACTTTAGCATCAAACCTTATGTAAACAGCATAGTATTCTGCTGTCTTCACTGGCTTTGGCAAGGTCTTGGACATAATCTATAGTATAAAAAACGCCTGCATAATGTTACAAATATTTTACTGTGGTTTCTGTCTCTACATTATTGTTTTCTTCTTCTCTTTGTCTTTTTTTGCCTTTGATAATGAAAGAGTTAAATGAAGACTATCTTTATCACAGTGCTGCTGTGAGACAGTGAAAAAAGCAGCTAAAAATTGGTCTCTTAAATAGCCTGATGTTTCTACAAGATTGGAGGGTCTTAAAGGAGCAGCTCAGGCTTCCTGTTGTGCTTGTTCTTTTCTTCAGCCTTTTGTGCAATACATCTTGTTACATCTTTGTGAAGACTTGAAGAAGGACAACTGTAAAAACGGCTTTTGGCCTTCATGGGTAGTACTGATTCTTCCTCAGGTCAGGAGCTAGATGACCTTTCCGGACCTATATTGTAAGATTTTGTACATTCATATTTTCACAAATATAGAAGTTATTGCCATCTTTACTACTATCTAAAAGACTGCCAATTGAGAAGCTTTCTTTAGAAAAAAACCCAAACTCTTAACAAATAAAATAAAATAAGCAATATTGCAAACTTAAAGCTTTACTAAATGCTGAGCATTTAACAAAAAAAAACCCAAAAAACTTGATGTTTAAGAAAAGTATACAGATTTTTAATGTTGACTGTAAACAGTAAACAAAGAAGACCAATATATTACTACCTGAGACACAAAGCCAGTATGAATTACTTTGTGTTCTACACTGACTTTGTAAGGACTTGCAAACGTTGTATTGTGGCTCATGTAAAACAGAAGATCCGTGATCCTATCCAAGGAAAGTCTCAGAATAAACAAAATAAGTAGATACTAGTATCACAGGCAAGTAATTGAAACTAGGATATTTTTTTAAATCATTCTGTTTAAAGTTAATCTAGAGATTAAGATAATAAAATTATTGTGGAAATATGAATCAAGAACAAACAAAACCACTAATATCCCCTCTTCAGAAAACCCTCATCTAAAACCTGCGGAACAGGCTTATATGCAAATAATGATGGATAAGAAATATATACTCATATTTTGGAAATATTAAATGTTTGTATGAAATGATCAAAGTAAAATTCCAAATCTAAACTCCTTGAGACCAGAGAGTCATAAAAAGCAACAGCAGGCTATACCAGTATTGCTGATTCAGTGGTTTATGCTTTTCTAAAGTTTTGCAATGTTTGCCTTCCATTTGATAAAAATGTTGCCTTATAACCAGATTATTCTTTCTGACTGAGAAGTCAGCACCAATTGTGTTCTTCTCATCCATACTAAGTGGCTGTGCAAACTGATTAGGTGCTACACTTCAGAAAATAATAGTAATAATCCTCCAGATATTTAATCCAGCTCTATAGCATTTAAGGGTTTTTTGATATGTCCTCACTATTTCTAAACAAATCAATGTGCACAGAATAAAGAGCCCTGGTCTGCAGTGAAGGGCTAAATCAATAGAGAGATACTACTCCAGTAAATTATCGCTGCATTCACACTGGGTTTACTTCTTAGGATTCCAAACGAGTAAGCTTGGATTTAGATGCACTGAGTAATAGGATAGTATAGTAAAAGGAGATAAATCCATTCTTTAATTGAAGTATCTATTATTTTCTTGAAAGTAAATCTTGAATTTCTTAATAAATTAATTTTATAATCTGGAATTTATTTTAAGCCAAATTTAATGTCCATGCATAATATCAAATTCCTAAACATGCATTCTTCTGGCTAAAAATAATAAAATTCACTTAAACCTTCATTCTCAGGTCATAAATATATAAATATATAAATACATTTTTTTAAGATTTTTGTACAAACTCATCAAGCTTGATACATAAGCATTTGGAACACATATTTGTGACACAAAGACTCTCTTGGATAAATACCTAAGCAGCTTGTTTTGAGAAAGAGGCTGGATCAAAGCCTTCCTAAGGTCTCTTCCAACTTGAAGTATCCTCTGGTCCTGTGACTTAATAGTCCCCACTTATTTTTTGTGACTAGTTATGCTGAAAAAAAAAAACAACTTTTAATATATTTTGAAGAATTTCTTGCTGGAACTCAGCAGTGACTGGAGGCACTTGGAATTTTAATATTTCAATCTATCAAAAGTCAGGATAAAAATGTTCCAGTGTCTGCAATAAATATATTAGGAATGCTTTATATCTAGTTGTGAGGAAAAAAAATACAATTCTGACAACATTCTTCTCACCAGAAGTGACTTTGCAATTTTTGTTTAAAAATGTTTATTTAAAGAAAAAATGTAATGACACTGATTAACATAAGGAGAGAAAGAATCTTACTAGGGAGGAGGCTGTGCCCAGCTATACTCAAAGAGCTAGACAAGCTGGAGAAAAATCAGTACAGATACCTCTCAGGCATCAGCATTGGGACTGATCACATAGACAACTTTGGTTTGTGACACTGAGACAGAAACTGTGTATATGCTTGAAAAGGTGCTGAGACTCCATGAAGAGGATTTGATTGTCTGAAGGAGAGAACATAAATGGAATGCAATTTAGTACTACAAAGTCAGAGGTATATTTTCAAGAGTACATAATAAAAATTTGCTAAAAAAGGCCCTTTGGAAATCTCATGTATTGAAACAGGTTAAAATATCTGGGTATATTTGGGGGAATTGAGTATGAAGTCCCTAAAAGATATAACTATGAAACAAGGCTACTGCTATTATAGAATGCATTGAGTGTCACACTCTTCTAGAAGAAAGGAAAATGTAAATACTGCTGCACAAGGCATCTGTAAGACCTCATCTGGAATATTATATATATCTCTAATTGCTTGTTTCAGGAATTATTAATTTAAATTGGATAAGATTCAGAGAAGATATATGATTAAAGGAATGGAATTTTTACCTTACAAAGAAAATATTAAGGAGAGCTTTATTTGTGTAGTCTAGCTGGGGAAGGTTAAGAGAGGATATAATAACTTCTTATAACTGCACTGAGAGAGGATATATCAAGGCAAGAAAAATCCGTTAATTTTAAAATAATATTAGTACATGATAAATGGCTATGAGTAAGTTTACAGTGGATGTTATATAAGGTTTCAGATCATCTGTGAGTGAACTTCTGAAGTAATCATCTGAATGTCTTCGCAAAGCAAAGAATCAAAAGCACTTTAAAGTGCACTTTAATAATCCTATAATGGTATTTGCAAAAAATGTTCTTGGAGACAATGATACTTTGTGGAATTGTGTTTCATTGCCTCTGTGCAGTTTGGAAAGATAGTGGAATGTGGTTGGGGTAGGGTTTTGTTTTTGTTTTTGTTTTTTTTTTCTGCAAATCATGTGTGGTTTATTGCATTACATAGAGTTCACTGCCTAAATAAGTCAACTGTGACACACTGGATTAAATTGATTATCCAATCACTCTGCCTGGAGTCAGAATGTAATATTTTCCAAGTCTGGATAGTAGAAGAGTAGTAAGAGCTACTTTGTTCATTCCTTATTCTTGGGTAAGATATTGACATTAAAATGTGTAGTGGGTTTGCAGTTACCTGTCCCCCCTACCTTTTTAAAACCCTGGCTAAAACTCAGAAAACACTGGAAGTTAATAAATGAAGCTTTATATTTACAACAATGCAAATATACAGGCAAATATTTAAAAGATATAACAGATATTTACAGAAATATACAGTAAAAAAGGTAATACACACACCACACCCCTCCCAGAGACCAAAATCCCCAGAAGAGGGTAACCAAACTCCCCCTACCACCTTTCCCCCCTTCCCCAGCCTTATCTCACCACCTCTTGATGCTGCAGATAAGCTGAAGATCAGAGAGATTAGTGGTAGGAGAAGAAGTTAGTCATTTTAGTGATTTTACTCTGAAGTTATCCAGCAAGCCTGAGAAACAAAGGAAAAAGCAGCCGCAGCCAGACACAGACCGAGGCAGACTGGCTATCTGGATGTTTTGAGAACATCTCTTAAAACAATTTTTTTTTTCCTTTCTCAGTGAAACTCAGTGAAGTGACACAATGTGTTTACCTCTCTCTCAACCAATAGTCTAATTTCTCACTCAAATTCTCCAATTAGCTCAAACCAACATAAAATGTTATTCATTTTCTTTCATAAATACCTGAATGACCTAGATCACTCTTAATTTTCCTTTGTAGGGTTTGATGATCCTCTGTTGTATACTTTAAATTTATGTAAGATATTGAGGCCTCCTCCGGGTTTTCCTGGGTGGTGTGGTTGTTTTGTGATCCTTTTCACACTCAGAATCTAATGTGCAGCCATTTTACTTAAGTGTAAGTATCTGTTGCTCTCTACAAAGTAGCAAAGTATCCATTGCTCTCTCAGTCTTGACTGTCTTGTAGTCAGTCCATAGGATCAGTGACTTCCAGTGTTTTACATTATTTAATTTATCCACATATCCACCTTTTAGCAAATGTGAGCAAAAAGTTTCCTCCTTTATTATTTTAAGATTGAAATTTCAGAAGACATGATTGAACAATCCAGGAGGTCCTCTTCATGCCTATTGTGTTGCATTCCTAAGTGACGGAATATGTAACTTGGTCTTTGTTTCAGAAGAGTAGAAAGAACTCGAGTATTAGCTTACATAGCATGCTATAAGAGATTATAAAAGTGGACAAATCTCTGGTGAGAGAAAGGAGAAAAGCAGAGCATTTGGAATACTTGTAGCAGTCTTGTGCTGTGTACTACTCTTAAATTCATACCATCAACAAACATAATCACATAGACATTTACTTCTTCTTCCTCTGTCCTTTTAAATTGGTTGTACACTTTAAGAGTGACAAACCTGGAAAAGAAAGGAGAAGTGCCTGAAATGTTGAATAGAAAAATTTGTCTTACTGGATTGCATACTTGAATTTATTATCTTTCTCCATCTAGCAGCATTTTTGCCTATTCAGGAATTTTGGCCAAGTCATAAAAGGTTCCAAAATTTGAAATTTCTAAGAATTATATGAAAACCAGGTGCTGGGACACAAACTCTTATCTATTTCATGAGATATCCTTCAGTTTGGAATATAATTTCTTATTAATCTGTTTATCAATATGATTTTAATATGCCTTGCTTACTGTGTTCCTATGGGCTGGGTATGACTATACAAGTGTTGATAACATTCCAGTAGTTGGCAACTGCTGAACAGTTCCTGCTTAGTATTAACACATTCTCTTCTCTGCCACCTATCACCTCCTAAAGAAAGATGGAGTTGGCCAAGAGATTGCAAATGAACATTGGCATCTGAGCCAAACTAGCAAAAAGAGGTATCCAGTATCATGTGTCACATTCAACAGTAAAATGCTCAGAGAATGGAGGGCAAAGTAGGGACATTCATGGTTATGGAGTTTATTTCACCAAGCAACCTTTATACAGTTGAAGACCTCACTTTACAATGGATAACATTTGCCTTATGATGGGCACCAGTGAATGAATTTGTACTTTTGTTTTGCTTGTGACAACTTTTGCTTCTATTATGAAATTATCATTGCTTCAAGTTTCACATTCCTTCTGGTTTTGTCCATATCCACAGGCAACTGGGTGAGTGAAAAGGAAGGTGGGTGTTTGATCTGCTGGCTGAAATCCAGCCATTGCATCCTGTAAATTAATGCATTCAGCTTTGTAGCAACTGGATGAAAGGATACATGAACTGAAGACATGGGAGGGAGGGCAAACTGCCAGCAAGAGAGAGGTGAGAGTACTGAAGGAGAGAGTATCAATTCTTTGTCAATAAACAGAACTGTCTCAGATATTCAAATGTACTACTTTTAAGCTTCCTAGTGGAAACAGGTTTAGCTAACAATTTCAGTCACATAGGACAAGTTTAAGATACGCGGGAAAACCAAATCCTAGATTCAATTACACTTGTAGATATTACTTATATCAGGACATGCTCCAAAGTCTTTATATTAATCAAAACTGCAACAGATTCAATCACAGGATCACAGCATCATAGCATCACAGGATGTCAGGGGTTGGAAGGGATCTAAAGAGATCCAGTCCACCCCTTCTGTCAGAGCAGGATCATACAATCTAGCTCAGATCACAGACGAACACATCCAGACTGGTCTTGAAAGTCTCCAGAGAAGGAGACTACACAGCCTGCCTAGTGAGCCTCTTCCAGTGCAGTTCTCTTGCAGTAAAGAAATTCCCCCTTGTGTTGAGGTGGACTAAAAAGGCCCAGCTCCCTCAGCCTCTCCTAATAAGGCATGCACTCTGGTCCTCTAATCATCCTTGTAGCCCTTCACTGGACCCTCTCCAGCAGATCCCTGTCCCTCTTAAACTGGGGACCTCAAAACTGAATGCAGTATTCAGTCATCAAAATGTAGGAAAATATATTTATTTTCCAGTCCATTTAACAAATATTTGCATTAAAAAACCCCAAAACAGTTGATATGTTGAAATACTTCTAAACATTGGAAACATTTTTATTGATCATATTTAATTCCATCTTTCCATACTACTTAAAAATAGTATTTTTGTAAAAGAAATGCACACCACAAATATTTATTCTCCCTATGTCCTCTGAAGCCAAAGAGAAAATGGTATTTTGAAACTTTGATAAAAGAACTCAAGAATTAATTGATACATTTTTTTCCCAAACCAAAGAGAAATTAATCAGTGCTGCAAAAGATCCTTACTATCACAGCATATCTTTCAGGAAAGGGACAACACTACCATAAGTATGGATTTATATATTATTTCTTATAGAAATTAGCAAGTTCATTCAAAGTTGGTAAGATATAACCACATACAAAAAATTAAAATGTAGAATCAAAATAGCAGTCATTGAAAAATATCATAGAATCATAAAATATGTTGTGTTGAAAGGGACCTCTAGAGATCACCTAGCCCAACCTTGTTGCAATAACCAGGGACATCCTCAACTAGATCAGGTTTCTCAGAGACCCATCAAGCCTAAGCCTTAAAGTCTCCAGAGATGGGCCCTGCAAAAAGTCCCATGGTGTTATGGAGGGTATTAATTAATGAGAGACAGTATTTTAAAAAAAATAATATTTTTTATTAATTTTTGTATTCAGGACTCTCGCTACCAGTCTGGTAGTTTATAATAATAATATTATTTAGGGGAAGAGACATCTGGTACACAAGAGGAGGAAGAAGAAGAGGAGAAACAGGAGTCTTAGAGATTTAACCAGTTTACTCAGATCACAACATGGTGATGAGAAAATCTATGTGAGATTAGCTGCCAAGAAAGAGGATGGCTCTGAAGAGTTTAGGAATGCTCTTAGGAAAGTTCTCTTTCTAGGACAAGGACAACCAGAGGAAGAGGAGAAGGATGATGTCCAGGATTCCAATGATCCTCTCAAAGAGGTCACGGAATTTAGAAAGGAATAATTCAAGGGAATCAGGAGAGCCAATCCTAAGGTGGCTGGTGAGATGCCGTAATATTGATGCAAATGCCCTAGAGGTAGGAGACAAGTCTGCAAAGCAGCTAAGGCCACTGACAAAGGAGAGTGGAATGGACAAATACCAGTCAAATCCTCTCAGTAAGGTCAGCCACACCTCCTGTTGGCTGTGGCAATGAGATATTCTTCCCGAGATAATTTGCCTTGGGCAGCTAGGAAGTGGAACACAATCAAGCAGAGAATTAAGCTTCTGAAGGAGTTTGTTGTGAAGGAAGTGCACTATAGAGTTCATGGAACACATGAGCCTGGTGACATTCCTCTTGGAATAGGTCTCACCAACAAGCTTATTAAACTTGCTCCTTCATCCTATGCTAATATCTTGGCTAGTAGGTTTCTATCAAGGAGTGATAATGAAAGGCCGCTCACTGTTGGTGAATTCATTGACTAACTGAGGCAGATAGAGGACAGTTTGTCACATTCTACACTAGTCTCTGCCATAAAAACACTGGGTACAGAGATAACAGATGGCATGGAAGATAGCACAAAAGAACTGAAGGAGGACGTAAAAATTTCCATATCCAATCTGGCAAAGGATACCATTCCTTCATCATCTGAATGGATGCAAATTTCTGCTATCAGGAATAGATGCACAACTCCTGCAAGGCAAGTCTGGCCCAGGAGACAAATTCCACCTAGACATCAGCATTCACATGCATCACTCTGGAAAAATCTTGCGTGACCAGTTTGGTGAGAATATGAAAAACAGGATGGTCAATTTACTTCAGTCCTTTCAAAGAGAGTCATTGTCTGATTCAATTCTCTCTGGACTTCCATGTCTCCACACGATTAGTCTCTCCAAGCCAAGAATGGTGTTACGTGCAGTAGCATGTGGAACTGGATAGGTTTCCAGCCATCCGGTTCTTGCCTCTACCATCATTAGCACATACTGCTTGCCAGAATGAGAACGAGGTAAAGTGATGTAGTNTTAGCAGCTTGATCTGCCTGATGGTTTTGTTGCTGTTCCTCAGTAGCTTTCTCTTTAGGGATGTGTGTGTCTATGTGCCGCACCTTCAATGCAATTCTCTCCAGTCGTGCATCAATGTCTTCCCATTGATCAGCACACCAAATAGGCTTTCCATTCCTCTGCCAGCCACTCTTTTTCCAGTCCTTTAGCCAACCCCATAGAGCATTGGCTACCATCCATGAGTCGGTGTAGAGGTAAAGGAGAGGGCAATTTTCCCGTTGTAGTGGGTTTGCGGTGACCTGCCCCCCCACCTCTTAAAACCCCAGCTAAAACTCAGAAAAACACACTGGAAGTTAATAAATGAAGCTTTATATTTACAGCAATGCAAATATACAAGCAAATATTTACACGATATAACAGATATTTACAGAAATATACAGTAAAAAAGAAATACAGACACCACACCCCTCCTGGAGACCAAAATCCCCAAGAGAGGGAAACCAAATCCCCCCCCACCACCTTTCCCTCCTTCCCCCAGCTTTATGTCACCACTTGATAATGGTGCAGATAAACTGAAGATCAGTCAGAAAGATTAGTGGCAGGAAGGAATTAATGGTTTTAGTGATTTTACTCTGAATTAGTTCAAAGGCAGAGAGACAAAGGAAAGAAGCTGCTGAAGCCTGCACGGCCCAGAGCCGACTGACTGCGCAAGCACACTGGCTTATCTGGATGTTTTGGGAACATTCTCAAAACAATCCTCTTTCTTCTCTCTCAGTCAAACTGGGTGAAGTGACACAGTGTTTAATTTCTCACTCAAATTCTCCAATTAGCTCAAACCAACACACCCGTTCAGCCACATCAAAAGCAAGTTGGACTGCTTTTACCTCAGTGAATTGACTGGATTCACCTTCTTCATTTCTTGCTTCATTAACTCTCCTAGTAGGACTCCAGACTGCTGACTTCCATGTTCACTTGTTCCCAACAAGACAACAGGAAGCATCTGTGCACAAAGCACAGTTTTTTTCATAATCAGAAAGATCACCATAGGGAGGAGCTTTTTTAGCATGAATTGACTTCTCCTCTGGAGGTTTTGAACAGCCTGTGCCTTCTGGCCAGTTGGTGATCACGTCTATCAGGCCAGGTCGATCAAGATTATCCATGTGTGCTTGTTGGGTTATCAAAACCATCCATTTATACCAGATTGCATCTGTGGCATGATGAACCTTTGCCTCTGAACATCCAGTTTAGAACTGGTGATCTAGGAGCTAAAAGCCATTGTGACTCTGTTCCAATCACTCCAGAAGCTGCTTTCACTCCTTCATAGGCTGCTACTAATTCTTTCTCTGTTGGAGTGCAATTTGCCTCTGAACCTCTGTAACCACAGAATGTCAATTATTTTTTTACCTTACTCAGAGACTTCCTCAGCAGTTTGGTTCCACACAATGATGTTGTCAATGAATAGTATGTGTTCTGGAGCTTTACCTTTCTCCAGTGTATTGTGGATCACTTAGTGACAGATTGTTGAACTGTGTTTCCAACCAAGAGGCAAACGATTGAACTGATACTTGATTCCTCTCCAGGTGAATGCAAATTGAGGCCTGCATTACTTGGCTGTGGGAATAGAAAAGAAAGCATTAGAAGTGTCTATGGTAGCATACCATTTGGCTTCCTTCAATTCCAGCTCATACTGGAGTTCCAGCATGTCCGATACAGCTGCGCTCATGGGCAGAGTCACCTCACTGAGGGCACGGAAGTCCACTGTGAGGCACCAGTCACCATTAGGCTTGCGCATAAGTCAAATAGGACTGTTGAAAGGTGAATGAGCTTTCTCCATGACCTTCTGACTTTCCAGTTGACTAATCAGCTGATGAATGGGCAACAAAGAGGCACAGTTAGTTCTTTACTGCCTGCGATGCACAGTTTCAGTAGCAATTGGCAGTTTCATGTCCTCCATATCATGATGTCCCACAACTGCAGATACATCTGAAAGTTCAGGTCTGGTGGACAATTTCAATTTACCATCCATGCTATACCCATTTATGACCCTTAGGATCTTTGAAACAACCTTGTCACAAAAAGTCAATGCCCAGAATGCAAGGTGCATCAGGAACAGTTACAGTATGTTTCTTCCACTACTTACCAGTCAAACTTATTTCAGCCTGCAATTTAGTTAACTCTTGAGATCCACCAGTGATTCCAGAAATATTGATAGCCTCTTTCCCTTTGCAATTCAATGGCAAGAAAGTACGCTGAGCACCTGTATCAACTAAAGCCCTGTATTTCCATAATTTTGAACTGCCAGACCATTTAATGAATACATTCCAATATATTCAGTTTTCTCCACTATCCCTTTCCTCCTCCTGGCTAGAGGAAGGGCATCCCTAATGCTGAACATGGCGTGTAGGGTGTACACAGTGGTTGGTGTTGTTGTTGTGAGAGGAATTACAATTATTATTAGAATAATTGCAATTGCTCTGAGGAGCTGAAGAAGTGACAGCTACTCTTCTGGCATTGCTGCCTCTGTTTCTGCCACTCTGCAGTTCCCTGACTCTCTTTGAAAGGACTGAAGTAGGTTGACCATTCCATTTGTTCGTGTTCTCACTAAATTGGTCATGCAGGATTATCCAGAGTGACACATGTGAATGCTGACGTCTAGGTGGAATTTATCTCCTGGGCTGGAATTGCCTTGCAGGAGGTGGGCGTCTGTTCCGGATAGCAGAAATATGCACCCATTCAGAAGGTGAAGGAATGTTATCCTTTGCCAGAGTGGATATGGAGGTTTTGAGTTCCTCCTTCAGTTATTTCATGCTGCACTCTAGCTTTGTAGTCCTATCTTTAGGCCTGTAGTCATAGTTTGTATGGCAGACACTAGGTTAGTATGTGGCAAACTGTCCTCTATCTGCCTCTGTTGGTCAGTGAACTCACCAACAGTGAGCCTTCCATTATCACCCTTTGATGGAAACTTGCTAGCCAAGATGTTAGCATAGGATGAAAGAACAAGTTTAATAACCTTCATGAGACCTGTCCCAAGAGGAATGTTGTCAGGCTCATGTATGGCATGATCTCCATAAAGCACTTTCTTCACAAGGAGCAAACTCCTTCAGAATCTTAGTTCCCTGCTCAACTGTGGTCCACTTCCTTATTCCCTTGAATATTCCTTTCTAAGTTTCCTGACCTCTCTGAGGGGATCATTAGAGATTTGGATGTCATCCTTCTCCTCCTCTTCTCCTTTCTGGTCTGCTGGTGCCTGACCAAACAAAACTCTTCTAACAGTGTTCCTAATTTCCAGAGAGCCATCCTCTGTCCTGTTAACTAATCTTAAATTGTCCTCGTATTTAGATCTAAGTAAACTGGTCAGATCTTTAAGACTCAGTTTCTCATCATCTTCCTGCTGGACATCAGAGGTACCTGTTCAACTTCCTAGATCTTGTTTTGACCCATGTTTTGACACAATTTTAGCTTTCATTTTGGCAGGGGCCAGTTTAGCAGGAGATGGAACTTGTAATGGATCTGAATTTTGTGGAACCTGAGCTGCTTGAATATTAGAATCTTTTGCATTGGAATTACAAATTGCTGTCTGAGAAGTCAAGCTACCATCAGAAAAAGAGCCTTCAAACTTACCTTTTGTTTTGGTATATTGTGCCTGATCTGTGTAAACAACTGCAGGATTGGTTTGAAAACATTATCTGGGCGTACAGCCAGACTCTGACACTTTTTGGACCGAGATATTATTTTGTTTTCATTTCATGGCACGATCTATCTGGTTTTTAAAGTGACAGCTGACTTTTTCAGACTCAAAGCAGAAATTAAGAATAAATACCTAATTAATAAGAAAACAATGACACAGGTTAAATATATAACCATGGTTTTTAAATAGAAATTTTCACAAGGGTCAGAAATACTGCTCTTTGGCAAAATAACTCATACCAGTGCTGAAGAATAACTCATTTGACTGCTAATATTTTCTGATCTATTAAAAGCATAAAAAAACAGCATTTGAAGCTATTTGAGTTATATTTAAGCCCATGTAAGCTAGAAAATAGTTGCCATAATCACAGACCATCTTCTTAAACCTTTTCCATGCTAATTCCCAGAGAAAAATACCAATTTTAGCCACAAGCCATCTATGTAAAAACCACATAGTCACAGAAGGGATTATCGAGCACAACAACCAGGTCAGCTCCATTTTCACTTCCAGGATTAATTAACAATCAAACAAATGTAATTAAAGCTCAAGTCCCAGGTTGAGTAAGCCAATTGAAAATATGTGGTGGTTTAGCAGTTACCTGCCCCCTGCTCCCCCCTTTATATAACCCAGGCTAGGACTCAGAATGGCTGGAAGTTGATAAATGAAGCTTTATATTTACAGCAATGCTCAATATACAGTCAGGTATTTACAATGTATAACAGACATTTACAGATATATAAAGTGAAAAGGTAATGCAGAAACACCACACTCCTCCCTGAGATCAAAATCCCCAAGTGGGGTAACCAACCACCCCTACCACCTTCCCCCCTTCCCCAATCTTATCTCACCATCTATTGATGCAGCAGATAGGTTAAAGTAGATCGGCCAGAGGATTAGCAGTAGGAAAAGAAATTAGTAGAATTATTAAGAATTATCTACAAAAGGCAGGAACAAAGCAGCCATGCAAGGAGCAGTCACAGCCCAGAGAGGCCTGGAGCACTCTGACTTATCTATATTTGGGTTACAACTTTTTAAATGATTTTTTTTTCTTTCTCAGTAGAGCTCTGGCGGAAATAGCATCATCTGTTTTCCTCTTTCAGCCTTTTGTCTCATTTTGTCACTCTAGTCCTCCAGTTAGTTCAAACCAACACATCCTCCCTAGCTTTCCTGTAGGCCCCCTTCAGGCACTGGAAAGTCATTATAAGGTCTCCTCAGAGCCTTTTCCTTTCCAGGCTGAACAACCCCAACTCTCTCAGCTTGTCTTCATAGGAGACATCTTGTTAGTCACTGTAACTTCACAGTACTCCACTGTCTGTGGAGGAATTGGAAAATAATTCTTTGAAGGTGATGACTCCTTTCTACCTACATCTGAGAATAAACACTAGGAGGGAGAAGAGCTCATTAGGTAAATGATAAAACTGGTACAGTGAAAGGTTGCTATAATCTGAATAATTTGGGGCTGAAAATGAGAAAATATTATTAACTGTCAGAGTAGTGAGACGCTGGATATGTTTTTGAAATGGATCATGGAAAGTGTTGGAAGGACAACACAGCACAGCACCAGCAATCTAAGAGGTTCCTGGAATGTGTTGATGATAACTTCCTCCTTCACGTGGTAGAGGAACCCACAAGAAAAGGTGCTGTGCTGGACCTAGTCCTCACCAACAAAGAGGGGCTGGTGAGTGAAGTAAAGCTGAAGGGTACCTAGGATGCAGCAACCATGAAATGGCAGAGTTTAAGATCCTCAAGGGGGGTACACAGTAAACTCACTGCTCTGGACTTCAGAAGAGCATACTTCATCCTCTTCAGGAATCTGCTCAGCAAGGTGCCATGGGAAAAAACTCTGGAAGGAAGGGGAGCCCAGGAAAGCTGGTCATTGCTCAAGGATCTCCTCCTCCAGGCCCAGGAGAAATGCATCCCAAAAGAGAGGAAGGCAGGTAGAAATACAAGGAGGCCTGCATAGATGAATGGAGAGCTCCTGGACATGCTTAGACACAAGAAGAAAGCCTACAGAGAGTGGAAGAAAGGACAGGTAACCTGGGA
>VWZI01011162.1:26565-37275 GCA_013396835.1 Psilopogon haemacephalus | reverse complement strand
GTTGGGTTGGAAGGCACCTTTTAAGATTGTCTAGTTCCAACTCCCCCCCACCCCCACCATAAGCAGGGGTATTCTCCACTGGATCAGCTTGCTCGAGGCCCTGAGGTGAGAGGGGACATCCACAACCTCCCATGGCAACTTGTTCACCCTTGCTGAAAAGAATCTCTTGCTAATCTCCAGCCTGAATGTCCCCTCTTCCACCTCCAAGCCATTGCCTCTCCTCCTGCCACTACAAGCCCTTGTACAAAGTCCCTCTCCAGCCTTCCTGCAGCCCCCTTCAGGTACTGGAAGGCTGCTCTGAGCTCTCCTTGAAGCCTTCTCCAGGCTCAACAGCCCCAACTCTAGACATGTCCCCACAGAGGTGGTGCTCCAGCCTTTGCCTCACCTTCATGGCCTCTGGACCTGCTCCAGCATCCTGATGCCCTTCTCATGCTGGTTAAACTTCTGTTATGGATTCCATCCAAACCAGGGTGTGCTCCAGCATGGGGTTGATTGATGCCTGTGACATTGCACTCAGCACCACAGATGCTGGTGGATGTGCATGATCCATCAAAGGAACCCATCACTAGGAAGAGGTCACTCAGAGGACACTCAGTGCCTGGTGGGAGGGCTGAGAGTGACCTCATTCCGCCCAGCTCCCAAGGAGCAAGGGGAGACCAAGTCTGGCTTTAGCTTTGGGGGGTTTAAGCAAGGGAGCTCAGTAAATGCAGAGTGACTGAGGGAACTGGGGGTGTTGAGTCTGGAGAGAAGGATTCTGAGGGGAGACCTCATTGCTCTCTACAACCTGAAAGGAGTCTGGAACCAGGGGGGAGTTGGTCTCTTCTTCCTAGTACTAAGTGATAGGAGGAGAGGAAATGGCTTCAAGTTGCCTCAGGACAGGTTTAGGCTGGACATTAGAAGAAACTTTTCCACTGAACAGGATCTCAAAGACTGGAGCAGGCTGCCCATGGAGGTGGTTGCATCCCCATGCCTGGAGGTGTTCCAAAGAGGCAGAGCTGTGGTGCTGAGGGCCATGGTTTAGGCCCAGCCTTGCTTAGAGTTGGAGAATGGCTGCACTTGATGATCTTGAAACAGCTTTTCCAAGCAGAGCAATCCTGTGATGCCACGATCCTATGGCAGGGTGCTGAGAAGGTTGGGCACTGTTTCCCTTGAGGTGTTGGGAAGCAGGAGCAGGATGGGTTGTCCTGCAGCCAGCTGCAGCATGTAGCACACTCATGCTTTACAGCTGCCCAAGATAAAGCTCTCCAAGCACACAGAGATCAGAGGTCACAGGAGTCAAAGTCTCTGTGGTGGCACAGAGGCTGCCCCATGCATGGAGCCAGTGTGCTGTTTGCTTTCCCTCCTGATGTCATCCTTCCCCTGGTGACCTTCACCTGCAGCAGTGTTTACCTGTGGCCTGGGGAGGAGGAGGAAGAGGAGGAGGAGCTGATGTTTCACTGGGCTCGCCCTGCACTGCAGCCAGTTCTCAGCTGAGGACGAAGCTTTGGCTGCAGCCTCTGATGCTCCTCGAACGCCCTGCAAAACCATCAGGAGGCAGCTCCCGGGTCAGGCTGCATCCCTGAGCAAAACTCCCACCAGCAGCCCTGGGTAGCTCCATGGCACTGGGCTGTGCTGCACATGGATCCAGCCAGAAAGCCAGAACGAAACAGAAAACCAAAACCAAGCTAAACCCAGCACTGGGCAGAACAAGATGACACCGTGGATGGCCACCACTCAGCCCCAGCTCTCATTAGTGGCATTTGGCTAAATGCCATCACACTCACCTCTGGGGCTGCATCACCGCCCTCAGAAAGGTTGTGGAGTCTCCACCTCTGGAGTTGTTCCAAACCCACCTTGAAGGGTTCCCGTGTGACCTTCTCTAGGTGACCCTGCCTTGGCAGGGAGGTTGGACTCAATGATCTCCAGAGGTCCAGTTCCTAACATTCTGTGATGCTGCAGGAAGCCTGAGCCAGCAGGAGCCTCTGGGTGCCATATCCCTGCCATATCTGGGTGCCAGGTCCCCACGCTCAGCTTTCACTCTTGGAGAGTGACTCTGATGACGTTGTCAGGAATGAGGTCTGCAGAAGCAAGGCTGTCCCTGGGTGTTCAGAAACCAGAAAGGTGAGCACTGCACTCATCACAGCTTTACAAGGCTGTGTGGTGCAGAAAGAGTCATCACTTCTCCATCAGCCCTGGGCTTGAACACAGGATTGAAGATGTTTTTTTTACAAGGTAGAGAAAGGGCAAGAAGTTATTGGCAAAAGGAGTGGTTCTGAGGTGACAGAATGCAGAATAATGTTGCTTGGCTGACTAAGAGGTCATTCATTTTCTTCTGCAGGCACCACAATCCTCATGTAGGTGCTACCAGCTCCTACTTGCCTTACTCAGACTGGTGCATCATGTGTTTTATGAACTGGCAAGGACATGAGGCCAAAGAGAGTGGGCAGCTGTCCAAAAGGGACACACTCATCCGTGGTACTGCGTCCAGTTCTGGTGCCCCCAGCATAAAAGGGCCATGGAGCTGCTGCAGTGGGTCCAGAGGAGGCCACAAAGATGATCAGAGGGCTGGAGAACCTCCTCTATGGGGACAGACTGGAAGAATTTGGGATCTTCATTGTGGAGAAGAGAAGGCTCCAAGTAGACCTTAGAGGTCTTGTGATGGTTCATCTGTGGGGCTGCAGAGGCAGAGAGGGACACTCAGCTCCACGGTGCCCATCTGCAGAGCTGGCAGGAGAGGAAATCAGCAGGGAGAGTTGGAGACTTACTTGAATGCTGCCATCCAGCACATGAAGGGAGCTACAAGAAAGCTGGGGAGGGACTTTTCACAAGGGTTTGCAGTGACAGGATGAGGGGCAATGGCTTTGAGCTGGAAGAGAGGAGACTCAGATTGGAGATTAGGAAGAAATTCTCTCCAGCGAGGGTGGTGAGACACTGGCACAGGTTGCCCAGGGAGGTTGTGGATGTCCTCTCTCTGCTCAAGCCCACGTTGGATGAGGTCTTGAGCAAGCTGGCCCAATGGAGGGTGTCCCTGCCCATGGCAGGGGGGTTGGAACAAGATGATCCCTAAGGTCCCTTCCAACCCAAACCATTCTATGAATCTAGGAACCTTCATGACTGAAGTCAACCTGAAGAAGCCACACAACAGACCATCAGTGGAGTTGTTGGGCAAAAGCTCCATCAAAGCCGGGGGAGGTTTGCTTATGTGGGAGGAGCTGGAGAAGGAAGGAGCCTGTGCATGTGTGGGCACGTAGAAGAGGGCAGAAAAGCAGCTGTGAGGCAGCAGTTTATGCAACATTAACGTTGAGAAATGAAGCAGTCAAGCAAGGCAGTGTCAGGGTTGAGTGCTCAGCTTTGATGTTGCCTCCCAGTATTGAGTTGCGCCAGAGGAGGCTTAGGTTGGACAGCAGAAGAAACTTCTTCCCTGAAAGGGTTCTTGAAGGCTGAAACAAGTGGCCCAGGGAGGTGGCTCAATCTCCACCCCTGGAGGTGTTTCAAAGAGGCAGAGGGGAGATGGTGAGGGCACCAGAAGGTGATGTTCAGCACCAGCTTTGGTGGAGTTAGCGAATGGTTGGACTTGATCTGAAAGGGTTTCCCAACCAAAAGAGTTCTTTGATTCTGTGAAGTGTCAGCAGTGGTGAGTTTGCTCAGCTCTAAGACATACCATAGCTGAGGTTGCTCAGGGACTCCCCAACCTCTAATCATCCTGCAAGGGCAAAAGCTAAAAGCAGATTTGTGTCTCTTGATCTAGGATGTTCCTCAGAGCTGACACACATCAAACCCCTTCCTTCGAGACAGAAGCACCTGAATATGGTGCTGCAGACACCTCACAAACCCCCACATCATCCCTCAGGATTCAGCTGTGCCCAGGGCAGCACAGCCCCACACAGCCCACATCATCCTTTAGGATTCAGCTGTGCCCAAGGCAGCACAGCCCCACGGAACTTCTGGTGGAGTTTTGTCCTTCCTTTGAGAAAGGAGTAGCTGTGGCTACAAAGGGGCAGATCTTCCACATCCCTGTGCCTTTTGAACTTCCCATGCTGACCTGGTCTGTGTTTGTTTTCCTTTGCTGGATGTCTGAGTGTCTCACTTGGCTCAGAAAATGGATGGAGCTCTCATTGCAAACAACTGCTAATTACAGGCACTGAAACCTAAGCCTTCATCCCAGCCTCAGAGGAGCCAATGGCTCACATGAAATATCAGCTGGGGTGAAACAGCTCAGCTCAGCCTGACTGTACCTTTGGCAGGTTCCTCTGAAGAGCGTATGCATGAGCAAGATGCAACCAAGAGGGAGGAAACCAAATATCACCAAGCTCTCACTAGCACTCGAGGGATGTAACCTACACCATGCATCTTACCTTCAAGTTAAGGTGCCAGAGAAGTAGATTTCAAGTGGAACAGCTGATGTATAGAGAGTAGGAATGTCAGACCTCTTTTGAGAATGCTGGAGCACTGGAACAGGCTGCCCAGAGAGGCTGCGAAGCCTCCTTCTCTGGAGGCATTGCAATAGCATGCCCAAAGAGGTGATGCAGTCACCATCCCTGGAGGAGTTCAAGAAACCTGTGGACATGGCACTTCAGGACATGGTTTAATGGCCATGGTGGTCTTAGGTTGATGATTGGACTCAATGATCCTAGAGGTCCTTTCCAACCAAAACAATCTGACCATTCTATGACTTTCCAAACCCACCTGGACACATTGCTGTGCAACCTGATCTAGGAGAACCTGTGCTGGGAGTTGGACTAGATGATCTCCAGAGGTTCCTTCCAATCCCCACCACACTGTGATTCAATCAAATCACAAATCATCTCCCTCTCCATTTTCACATCCTAAAGGTGCTGAAGCAAGAGAGACCTTTACAAGTGTACTAGAGAAAGGGCATTGCAAGGTGAAGGGAGAAGGTGAGTTGGAGGCAGATCTCCCACGTACACAGGGGTAAACTGGGTCCAGTGGCAAGAGGAGATTGCCAGATCTCTGTGTCATCTTTTAGGATGGTGCCTGCGTTGGGAGTTGGACCAGATGATCTCCAGAGTTTCCTTCCAGCCCCCACCATGCTGTGAGTCAATCAAATCACAAATCATCACCCTCTCCATTTTCACATCCTAAAGGTGCTGAAGCAAGAGAGAGCTTTGCAAAGGTAGAAGAGCAAGAGCAATGGAAGGTGAAGGGAGAGGGCAAGTTGGAGGCAGATCTCCCACGTACACAGGGGTAAACTGGGTCCAGTGGCAAGAGGAGATTGCCAGATCTCTGTGTCATCTTTTAGGATGGTGCCAAAGCTGCCAAACTTGAGGGAGGAGTTTCTACAGACACCAGGGCTAAGGTGAGTATGTCCAGGAGGGCTGAGTGGTGCAAATTCCAGCAACAGCTCCATCAGCTCTGATCAGACATGCAGCAGGAGCCCTAGGAGCCAGGGCATGGAGACCACACTGGCATGCAGTGAAAGATTAGCTTGCTGGGCTCCTCCACCTTACCTGGGTGAGGTGGCAGAGGTTTGGGGTTTTTGCTTGTTTGCTTTGTTTTGTTTCTGACTACTGCCTTTAAAGCTAGAATAATTAAAGAAAAAGAAAAAAAAAAAAAAGGTATTTTACTACTGCCAACTAAAGGTGGATTTATCTGGCTCACCTTCAAATGCTCAGCTTTGAACTTTCTTGCCTTTGTGTTTTCTTTGCAGGCGTTTTCCTGCCTGCCACTAAAGCTCACACAGCTCAGTGTTCGCTCCAGAAAGCCAACTGCTGCCCTTCCAGCCACCAAGTGGACACAGCTTGTCCCAGTAACCCCACACCCAACCAAGCTCCCTCAAGCAGGAAAGCCCCAGAAGCAGCATTTCAAAGGTTTGGGCCCGTCCCAGCAATTTTGTTGGGTTGTTTTTTCGTTTTGGTTTGTTGTTTTCTTTTTTTTTCTCCTTTACCCTGCAGTTCTGCTGCATCTGTGACTCTTAGGGCTGGAGTACACCAACTGCATCCAGCTGCCCCGGAGCCAGGGCTTTACCTCTGCTGCTTGCCCATAAACCCTGCTGTTCTGTGGGAACATCTGCTCCTTTGTGCTCTTCCCAAGCACCCACCCCCCCACACCCTCCCCCCCATTCTTCAGAAATGTCTCTTTCTGCTGCTTTCTGCAGCTTTGTGCCAGCAGCAGGGCAGATGCTTGACGTGCTACAAAACCCTGTTCAACGGGAGGGGAGTGTGTGCCTCAGAAATGCTTCTGACTGCAGGCTGGAGAGGACCACACCAGCTGTAAGGAACCTGCCCCTTTTTTTGGTTTGTTTTTGTTTGTTTGTTTTGTTGGACTTCTTGGGTCATTTCTGAGGGCCATTTACAGCTTTTCTTCACAACTGTAAAATCTAAAGCACCATTTAACACCTTAGGATGCTGTGTGGCCTGGAGGAGACCTTCAAGATCACCTAGTTGCAACCCCCCTCCCATGGGCAGGGTCACCTCGCACTAGAGCAGCCTGCTCAAGGCTTTCTCCAGCCTGGCCTTGAACACTTTAAGGCCACTTCAGTCATACAGAAACAGAGAATCATAGATCCACAGAACCATTTAGGTTGGATAAAGACCTTTAAGACCATCAAGTCCAACCATTCTCTAACTTTACCAAGGCTGGTGCTAAGCCATCTCCTCAGCACATCTCTGCCTCTTTCCAACACTTCCAGGCATTCAACCACCTCCCTGGGCAGCCTGTTCCAGTCTTTGAGAACCTTTTCAGGGAAGAAGTTTCTTTTTCCAGTCACAGGATCCCAGGATGTCAGGGGTTGGAAGGGACCCAAGGTGATCGATCATTGAGTCCAAACCCCAGTCCTTGAGAACCTTTTCAGGGAAGGAGTTTCTTCTAATGTCCAACCTAAACCTCTCCTGGAACATCTTGAGGCTGCTTCCTCTTGTCCTAAAACATAAAAGCACATAAGTAATATGTCAATATTTTCTGGCTGATTGTCCTGCATTTGCTGCTAGAACTCCTCCTGTGTGACCCTGCACTGTTCTTTGGAGCTCCAGTTTGAGTCAGCAGTCTCAGTGTGCTTTTCTCACCAGGATGCAAATGACAGCCTCTGCCTGAGCAGCAGTGGGCAGATTTTCCCTGAGCTTCTCAGGTTTGACTCTTGTATTTGGAGTGTCACAACACTTAGATCTCACAGCACTGTGCAGTGCACAAATGCATGGCACTCAGCCTCTGCCTTCCAAACAACCTGCTCTGGAAGAAGCCGAGATGGGAAAACCAGGCTGTAGACAGCACTGAAGAACATCAGGCAAAGAGCACAGACCCTTCAGTAGCCAAAAATCTCATCTCCAAACTTCAGGCTCCTCTACTTACAGCTCTGCAGGCCCTGTGCTTAGCCCTCTGCAGCTGGCCCAAGTGCTAAGCAGAAGGGCTCACGTGTAGCAGCCACCTTCAAGCCAGGTTGGATGCTTCAAGAGTTGGATGCTGAGAGGCCAGGAAGGTTTGGGGGACAAAGTTCCTGCAGCAGCTGGTGAAGCTGCAGGAGCATCATGCTTCCTTCTTTCACTGCTGCTAGCTTGATTTAACCTCTGGCAATTGTGCAGTGCACCTCTGTTTAGGTTGGTCCCCAAGTTTCCCACCAATTAGCACATCCACGCATAAGCGGTGCTGGTACCTCAGATCTCTGCCTCGCTCACTCTTTCATCATCTTCAGCTCCTTAAACGCTCTGGGTGGCTGCCAGAAGCCCAAATTCCAGGCTGTCTCGTGAAAAGCCTTTTGGGGCCAGCAGGAATGCCCTGAAACAGCTCCAGATGTAGGGAATCATCTCCCCCTCAGCGCCACGTGCCCTATCAGCCACGCTGTCCTCCAGGGACTCTCACAAGTGGTTCCTGCAGGAAGTGATCTGCTGATTGTGGCTTGCAGGAGAAAGTTAAGGCTGAACAACTGCTACCAAGCTGTTGGAGCCCAGTTTCAGCTCTGTCTCTGCCATGGTTCATCTATCACTTCATTCATCTGTGACATGAAGTGCCTGGGAGGTTCGGCTTGGAGAGTAGGAAAAATCTCTTCCCTGATTGAGCAGGCGTTGGAAGAGGCTGCCCAGGGAGGCGGTGGAGTCACCATCCCTGGAGGGGTTCAGGAAACCTATGGACATGGCACTCTGGGACACGGTTTAAGGGCTGTGGTGGCCTTAGGTTGATGCTTGGATTCAACGATGCCAGAGGTCTTTGCCAGCCTTAATGATTCTGTGGTTCTACATCATGCAGGATGCTCTCTGGCTTCCCTACTAGCAGTGGTAACGCTGGAATTGCAGCCATGAACTGGACTGAGCAGATGATCACTTCTGCCCAGGTACAGGCTGAAGATGCGTATAGGGACCCTTGTGTCTGTAGAATCCAAGTACTGCTTAGGCTGGAAAAGACCTTTAAGATCATCAACCATGTTTGCCTTGGTTAGAGAGGCCTTGAGCAGCCTGTTCTAGTGGGAGGTGTCCCTGCCTATGGTGGGGGGGTGGAACTGGATGAGCTTTGAGGTCCTTTCCAACCTAAACCATTCTATGATTCTATAATTCTGTGATTCTATGAGTCTATGGTTCTGTGATTCTATGAGTCTATGATTCTTTGATTCTGTGATTCTATGCCCAGAGAAAAAGTTTGGCAAAACAATTTCCAAAGCCCACTCTCCTGACTTGAGCTAGAAGATTCATCAAATCCCTTAGAGGTGTCTGCATTGCACTGGGTTAGGCCAGCAGAAGCAAGGATTGGGAGGCTGAGCACACACTTCTCAGCTCCTCACTTTATGCCCATGGATGAGGGTGGTGAAGATGACCTTCACTACCTTAATGCCTGCATCCTACCCTCCCTGATGGTGGGAGAAGAACTGAGGGAGCAGCAAGTTTCTGCCTCTGCCATCCCCTCTGACAAGGCTGTTGAGCTGGATGGGTGAACACTCTCCTCTCCAACAAAGTCCTTAGTGAAAGAGGCTGTAAGGAGCAAAGAGACCAGCTCCA
Source organism: Psilopogon haemacephalus (assembly GCA_013396835.1). Lineage (NCBI taxonomy): Eukaryota > Metazoa > Chordata > Aves > Piciformes > Megalaimidae > Psilopogon > Psilopogon haemacephalus. The sequence goes on along the minus strand of VWZI01011162.1, from coordinate 28,357 downwards.
GGTGAATCAATTGTGCACGTTTCACTTGTCTGGAGCTGCAGATTGTGTCTGTGGTGGAAAAGTTCACCTGAGCAAATGCATTCGTTAGCCTGATTAGATCAATGCCGCCACAAGGTTCAATCTTGCTTTGCCTTTGGCAGCAGCAAGGACAGCTGGGGCAAAGCAAGGCTGAACGTGGTGCTGGTTAAGGCATGTCAGGTAATGAGCTTTGCAACGCCAGGCACTCTCCCACAACAGACAAGCCATAGCAAAGCAGCCAGGTTTGGCGGTCACTGAAGAAATCAAAGTCTTTCTGTGGCTGCCTGCATGGAGTGGGTCAACACACCCACCCTGTGGGAGCTTCTTGTAGCAGGGCCCTTGCTACAGAATGGCATCTGACAGCAGTCATAGAATGTCAGGGGCTGGAAGGGACCTCCAAAGCTCATCCAGACCAAGCCCCCTGCCAGAGCAGCATCACCTATACCAGATCGCACAGGAACGTGTCCAGGTGGGTCTTGAATATCTCCAGAGAGGGAGACTCCACAGCTCCCCTGGGCAGCCTGGTCCAGTGTTCTGTCACCCTCGCAGGGAAATAAAATCCTCCTCACGTTTAAATGAAACTTCCTATGCCTCAGCTTCCACCCATGGCCCCTTGTCATTGAGCATCACCCAGCAGAGCCTGGCTGAACAAGCCCTGCAGCACCATGCTGCTGGCATCAACAGGAGGTGCATGCTCCCAGTAAAGTTGGAAATATGGAATTGGACATTGCTGGGAGCTTGAGCCTGTCTGGAGGTTAGTTTCCAGCTAACCTGAAAGGTATTTCTGCTGCAGAAGGCCTTTTTGACACCAGATCAGTCTGTGCCCATGCACTTTGTAGAATGACAGAATAGTAAAGGGCTGGAAGGGACCTCCGGAGGTCATCCAGTCCAACCCACCTACCAAAGCAGCATCACCTAGGGCAGGTCACATAGAGCACATTCAGATGGGTCTTGAAAGTCTCCAGCCGAGGACACTCCACAACCTCTCTGGGCAGCCTGCTCCAGGGCTCCAGCATCCCTCCTTGCCACAGCCACACTCACAAGCACAGACCTCATCTCTGTGTGCTTCTCCAGACCTGGAGGCAGCCCAGTTTCCATCAAACTGCTCTCCTTCCACTCTGCCTCTGCTTCCTCAGGGCTGTCTTACATTATTCCTGTAGAAACCCTTCTGCCTTGCAACCTCCCCAGCTCTGGAGGTCACAGCCACTGTGTCTGCGCAAGCAGGTCATTGACAAGATGCAAATGCTCTAGCTGAGCATCCAAGCCCTAGAGGACATGCAGAGAGAGGCATAAAAGCTCACAACAGAGCATTACTGCAGCAAAAAAACAGTTCTTCAGCCAGGATCAGCACAGGCTCTCAACACAGCAGCAGCAGCAGCAGCTCGGCACTGAGCATCACAAGCATTTGGGCTTCACCCAGTGAGCTACAGACCATGAGAAGCCAACTCTGCCAATGCATGGGCCAGCATCTGAAGGCTGCTGGCACCATCTGAACTACAGTTCAGTTGTCATGCCTCAGGATATGGGCACCACTGGCACATTCTCCAGCTGTAATCCAGTGCAGGTGACAGCAGTTGGAATTGTCCTGCACTGACTCTGTCCCACCAGAGGCTTGCTGAGTCCATGGGAACTCTTTCCTCAGCAGCTTAGCCAGTTTTTCTGGTTTGCTTTGCTTTGCCATAGTGGAACAGAGCAGCTGGTAGGGCTGCTGTTCAAGTCTCTTTTTCAGTGGTGCCCTGATCTGCAGGCATCCCTTCCAACCCCCCACCCCCCC
>VWZI01011162.1:9581-19684 GCA_013396835.1 Psilopogon haemacephalus | reverse complement strand
GGGAGGGAAGGAGGGAGGGAGGGAGGGAGATCAAACCTCTCCCCCTCAAATAAAAAAAAAAAGAAACAGAGAAAGGAAAAGAGCGGAAAAGGAAGCATCCAGGCTCTGGCTGCAGGAAGGAGACAGGCCAACAATGGCCAGGTCAGGTCAGGTTGAGCTGAACAAAGGGCAAGCCAGCAGCAAGAAGATGAGCTGAGGGGCTGGGTGGCTGCCTGCCCATCCCTAATTCTCTGGTGGCTTCCGCCAGCTCCTCGTTGGAGGGGGCTGGGGCTCCTGACCCCCCGATTCCAGGCACGGGCAGGGCGCGGGGGACACACGGGGCAGGGGTAAAATAGGCAGCTCGGTCCCTGCCTGCCCCTGCCCTGCCATGGGTGAGTGCTCCCCCAGGAGCCAACCCATCGGCGATTTATTGCCTCTTCTCCACCGGCCGGCAAAGAAAGCATCCCACAGATGTTGGCTTTGTAGCTCATTCGGTGTCACCGTGGGGTTCTCCGCCATTGTGTCCCCGCACAAAGGGGTGGCTTTGAGGGAAGGGCACGGTGGGGCTGCGGAGGTAGCCCAGGGGCTGCCCATGTGCTGAGGGACTCTTTGTTGCGGCTCCTCGGCCCCGGGTAGCGCCTGCCCTTGCACTCCCCTGCGCTGGAGGCAAGGCCTGGAGAGGAGCTGGCAGGAAGGAAGGATTTTCTGCCTTTTGTGAGCTCTTTCTGTGCTATTTTTGTTCTCTGGCGTGGCTTTTGTTGCCCAAGGTAATGATCCTTGGCCCTCATTCATATCTCCGCTTTTGTCCAGGGGCCTTTGTAGGCGGTGGGCTGGGGGTGGGACCCCACCAGACACAGCGCCGGGGCCGGCCCCCGCTCCCCATTCAGCTATAAATAACTGGTTGGGAGCTCTGCTGCACGAAACCAGCCCTGTCAGAGGGTGGGCAGCAGGCTGAGCAATAGATTTCTCCAAAGACAGAGCAGATGCATCCCAAGAAGCACACCCCTGCTGGCCACGGAGGTGACAGGGCACCGAGCAGCATCCCGCAGCCTGGTCAGGACAAACATCTTCACAGGTTGTCCCACAGCCGTTCTAGTCTTAAAATAGTGTCACAGAATCGTACAACTGTTGAGGGTGGAAGAGACCTTTGAGATGATCTCCTCCAAGCACTCACCTCGAGCTTGCAATGCCATCACTACTGCTGAGCCACCGCCGCTGAACCAGTGGCAGAAGTCCTCTGGACTTCTTATAAGTGCACACACGCTCCTGTCCCTTAGGGAAGGACAGGAAAAAGGAGCTCCAGGAGGGATGTAAAGCAAAGGAAATCCCTTCCCTTGAACCTCTGCCAAACCTCCTGGGATGATTCTCTTACCCCTTCTGCCCTGGTGCCTGCAAGGGGACGAGGTGGCAGCTGATGTTTGCTCTTTAGACACACAAGCATAGAAGAGTTAAAGCAGCTTCAGTCTTTAAACGAAGAGGAGCTCCAAGGCCATACCTGTGCCTCCTACAGGTGATTCAGAATCATAGAATCCTTGGGTTGGAAGTGACCTTTGAAGCTCATCTTGTCCAAACCCCCTAAGCAGAAACCTCCCCAACTAGATTGAGCTGCCCAGAGACCCATCATGCCTGATCTGAATGTCTCCAGGGATGAGATCTTCACCATCCCCCTGGGCAACCTGCTGATATCATCACCATGCTCACGCCAGAAAGCCAAACACAGCGGGGACAGCCCATGGGGACACCACTCCGGACTGAAGCCTCCTCTGATGCCCAGCTTGGGCTTTGCCCCTGGCTCCCTCCACCGAGCTCCACGCTGGGCTCCAGATCTGCAGAGGGCTCTGCAAGTTCTCACACGTGGACTATTAAGCAGATTTGTTTGTTTTCGCAGGTTCGAGGTCTCGGAGCGTAAGCTCCGCAGGGTAGGGAGGCTCTGCTCTTCAGACATCTGAAGCACCACACCCAGAGCTGAGGAGGAGGGATTTTTTTTTCTTTTTAATATATTTAAATTTTTTTTTAAGTTTTTTTTTGGGGGGGTTTTTTTTTGGTTTGGGTTTGTGTTTTGTTTTTTTTTTTAAACTCCCATCCATCAGCTCAACAAGCAACACTGCTGCCAAACGAAGTCTTTCCACCGGGGCAATTTTTGTGGGCTGAAGCTTCACCACGTGTTTAACCACGGACTCCTTGGCTGGTGCCAGCCAGCACCCCTGTTCCCAGGTGGTCCTTTAGCCCAGCACCAGCCAAGCCTGCAGCTGGTTAGTGCCTAAGCTCAGGGCAGTGGTGGAGAAAGGCCAAATATAACAAGAGACAGGCAGAGCCCTGCAGGGTATCAAACATCCACCCCTGTGTGTGTGTGCGTGGACATCTGTGCGGGGAGGCGCAGGAGCTCACACACAAAATGAGGTCAACCCCTGCACAAAGTGTGCCTGTAAAATAGGGGAAGGCATAAATGCACACACAAAGGGTGGTGAAGAATAAAGAAGTAAAGGAGGAGATTTAAAGCATTGGGGGAGGGGGGGAAAAAAAATTATAAACTTGTGCGCTGTGTGTATGTAAAAAAGAAAATGTGGTAAAAAAGGAATAAGGTTAAGAAAAGGAAAAAATGGGAAAAAAAAGAAAAGAATAACAAAATAAAGCGGGGGAGGAAAGGAATAAAAAGAGAAAGGGGTAAAAGGAAAAGGGGGGAAGCAAAAAGAGGTAAAAAAGGGGAAAAAATGAAAAAGGAAAAAGAAAAAGAAAAATTTTTTAAAGGGAGAAAGAAAAAGAAAAAAAGGAAAAAAATTAAAATTAAAATCATAGAATGGTTTAGGTTGAAAAGGACCTCAAAGCTCACCCAGTTCCAACTGGGATGCCTCCCACTAGAACAGGTCGCTCAAAGCCTCATCCAACCTGGCCTTGAACACCTCCAGGGAGGGACCAGCCACAACCTCCCTGGGCAACCTGTGCCAGTGTCTCACTACCCTCACTGTGAAGAACTTACTCCTATCATCCAGTTTCAATCTCCCCTCTGCCACTTTAAACCCATTCCTCCTCGTTCTATCATTACAAGACCTTGTGAATTGTCCCTCCCCAGCCCTCCTGTAGGTCCTCTTCAGATGCTGGAAGGCCACTCCAAGGTCTCCTGGAAGCCTTCTCTTCACCAGGCTGCAGAGCCCCAACTCTTTCAGTCTGTCCTCATAGCAGAGCTGCTGCAACCCTCTGATCATCTTCATGGCCCTCCTCTGGACTTGCTCCAACAGTTCCACATCTTTCTTGTGGTAATTTCCCCTTAGGCTGAGCTGAGGAGAAGCCTTCCCACAGCATCAGCCCTGGGTTTTAAAGCTCTCTCCTGAGACAGGTGCTGCCCACTGTGGAGAGCTGCCTGGTGGCCCCACTGCCCAGATGACTTCCTTGAAAAAAAAAAGTACTTCTCTGTAGGACCTAACTTACTGTCCACGATGCTCACATTTAAGGAGGACCATCTCCTCTTCAGCCACACCTTGCTGCTGAAGGGAAAGACCTTGGTGAGGGTTGCTAAAGCCAGCCAGAGAGGCTGCTGAAGGGAAGAACCTTGGTGAGGGTTGCTAAAGCTGGCCAGAGAGGCTGCTGAAGGGAAGAACCTTGGTGGGGGTTGCTAAAGCCAGCCAGAGAGGGTTGATGGAGGCAGGCTCTGAGATCTCAGACCTTCAAACAGAAGCCACAAGCTGTGTGGGCAGGTTTCCTGAGTCGTTACGCCCTGTTTATTAGGGCCTTCAGATGGGAAGGGGAGAGATCTGGATGGTTCCAGTGGCAAATTTAATTTGCTTTATACAAATGGGAACATCTCGAGGAGTTTTGGAGCCTGGGAGAGGCTTTGAGAGCTGTGTTTGGACATTTCTTTGGGGAAAAGCAAGTTCAAGTCCCATCAAGCAGAGGAAAATCACTCCTGGGACTCTCCCATATCCCAGATGAATACTTTAATTACTGGCCCAGGCATGGGGAGGAGGCAGGGAAGCTCAGCATTCCTGCTTTCTCCAGTTCTTCACCTGCCAGAAGGGATTAACCCCTCTGGGGCACCAGACTATGTCCAAGCTTTGAGCCTGCAGTCGTAACAACCTCGAGCCCATGCAGAAGCAACATCCACAGGCAGCAGTAGACACCTTTAGGAGGTGGTGAGGGTAACACAGGTCCCACTAAGCTTCCCTTCTGGTCAGTGACCAGAGATGGGCATCTCTAGAAGGCAAACACACCCACTGAAGGTGCAAATTTCCCTCAAGAAGGGTCTTTCTCTGCTCACTGAAGGAGTAGGGATTCCTGGACACCAGAGTCCTAAGGCAAGGAACCTTCTCTGATGCTGAAATAAGATGGGATGAGCCACAGAATAGTTTGGCCTGGAGGTGACCTTAAAGACAAGCCCCACCCAACCAGACATGGAGAACCTGGGCACCAGGCAGTGTTTCCTCAGCCTTGCCCCTGCTGAGGTTCATGACCCCCCTTCTGCACAGTGCCCAGGGCACCCCATGGATGCTCTTTCCCTGCTTTGAAGATTGTTCACACCACCACCCATGACTTTGGCCAGATGAGAGCAATAACCACACAATAAAGTCCCAGAAGTCATCCAACATCAACAGGGTTCAGCTGGAGTGATTCACTCAAGCCCAGGAACCCAGAGAGCATCTTTTGGCCACTAAATCTTTCTTGCCACGTAATAAAAGAGCCAAAAAAAAGCAAAGTGAGCAGCACAACAACTCCTAATCCTGGAGAGGCTTCACTGATTGTTTATAGGGGACAGACTGCAGTGAAGGGATGGTTGGAACCATGCCAGCTGCAGGACTTTGACAGCAGCAGATGTGTCTTGGAGAGAGCAGCAGCAGTCCTGAGAGCAGACGATTCATAGAATCACAGAACGATTTGGGTTGGAAGGGACCTTCAAGAACATCTGGTTCCAACCCCCTGCCATAGGCAGGGACAACTTCCACTAGAGCAGCTTGCTCAAGACCTCATCCAACCTGGCCTTGGACATCCACGACCTCCCTGGGCAACCTGTTCCAGTGTCTCACCACCCTCACCACAGGAAAGAGCCAGCTGCTCTGGCTGTTGCACCTCACCACTCACGTGGAAGCTGAAGGTGTCTACCAGCAGCACAGCCAGGAGAACACAGACACAAGCACAGAGGCACAGCTTCCCTTTGTTTGGGAAAGACCTTTAAAATCATGGAATGGTCTGGGTTGGAAGGGGCCTCCAAAGGTCATCTAGTCTATCCCCTCCCATGCAGTCAGTAGGGGTGTCCTCCACTACATCAGGTTGCTCAGAGCCCTGTCAAGCCTCACCTTGATTATCTCCAGGCATGGGGCCTCAACTACCTCCCTAAAGCAACCTGTTGCAATATTCCACCACCCTCATAGTAAAGACCTCCTCATCAAGTCCAGCCATGAACATCCTCATGCCAAGAGGCTGCTGACCTTGTTTCTCTTTCTTCCACAGCTTTCCAGGTCCATTTGGCTCTGTTCTCATGAGCTGTTTTCTAATTGCCAACACTGCCAAACCTGCCTGGAGCTCAGGGGCTTGAAGCTGTGTCCTGGGACCCATGGCTGGTGACAGCAGTTACATACAGGCTCTCAAGGGACGGAGGAGATGGGTTGGTGCCCAGGTTTCATCCAAACCACAGCAGTTGGAGTAAATAACTGACAGGGTGCTTCAAGGAGCCTCTGGGCACAGGTCTGTGAAGCCCTCTGCAGCTCAGCCTGACTGCCATAGCTCGTGTGCCCCATAGGGGCTACCCAAACCGAGCCATCCCAGGCTCTCCAGTTAAACTGGCCAGCCAGGGACAAGGAGCTTTGCTCTGCTGTAGCTCCTTCAGACTCACAGACCTCGTGGCTGGCACTGGGAATTTCTGCCAGTGACTTCAAAGAGGGCAGGATTGAACTCATCGTTGGAAGCCCAGCCCCGTTCCCTGTCCTAAGGCAAGTGGAGGAGCCATGAGAACAGCTCAGAAACCTCAGCTGCTTCCAACGTGCATCTGCCTAGCTTGGGAATCAAGAAGTGCCCTGACAATGCACCTCCCCTCTGCACCTGCCAAGCCCTGGTGACCTGCTCATGATGCCCAGGTTGAGACGGGCACCTGTGTCCTACTGCAAGGTCCACACATGTCCGAGCCTCTGCTGTTCCACATCACATCCCAGCTCTGCCTGCTGCCTGCTGCCACAAGAGCTGTGCCCGCGCCAATGCTTTACCCAAAGTCAAAGCCTGATAATCAGATGAGTGGAGGCACAGCCCTGCCTGGGATGCAGGATCCCTCAGCATCCCCAACAGCTACGGTGGGGAAGCAGCACAGGGAGACTTCTGCAGCGTTAATTAAGACTTCAGTGCACTAATTCAGCCTGCTCTGCTGCCTGCAGGTCGTCAGGATGGAGTCACTCACCCCCAAAGGGGCTCCTGATTCCGATGTTTTCCCACGGTGTGGAGCTCCTCCCCCCCATCCTGTCCCACCCCAGCGTGAGGTCAAGCAGTGTCCCCATCTCCCCAGGAAGTCCCTGGGGACGTTTTGCAAATGCAGCCTGAGGGCGAGGGGCTGACTGCTCCCCAGCCCTGGGCACAGGACAGCCTGGCTGCCTGCAGCTTCTCCACATCCCAAGAGGAGAAGTTTTGGGAACAGCCCCATGCTCACATCCCCTGCATGGTGCCAGGACATCAGCTTGGATAAGGCTGAGTTAATGCAGGTCAGAGCCCTGCCAAGGCACTTGGTAACGCTGGAGATGTGCAGGTGGTCATGGACCAGGACACAACAAGAGCATGTCCTGGCCAGTGCCTGCCTGCTAGCAGTCATGCAGCAGAGGAACCTGGCCACACTGACCTCATGCTGCCAGCTCAGTGCAGGGCTTCTTGCAGAGTTTAGGAAAGCAAAGGCACCAAATATTCTGCCTGCAGAAGGCCCAAAGGGGAGTTCTGAAGCAGGCTGGAGATGCTTTGTGACTCATTGGAGGAGCTGGTTCAGTCTGCCACTGCATGAGAGGGCAGAGAGATGATGTGGGAAAGCTCCCTTTTGTCTTTGGGCCTCACCCAAGATGAAAAACACCACTTTCCCCTTCTCTCAGGGCTGTGCATCAACCGTGTGGGGAGGGGAACCAGACAAGCACCCACCATGAGATGGAGACACAAGGAAAGGTAGTTCCAAACAGGAGCAATCTAAGTGGGTTTTGCCATGGCCAACTTCAAAGGCAAAATCCAAGCTCTGCTGTTTTGTCTGCTGAGGAAGTGGGAAAACATTCTTCAGGTCCAATCCACATTCATGCCAGCAGCAAGCCAAATGTTGGCCTGCTGAATTAATTAACATCGTTTTTAATTGAGGTTCTACATTTCACCCAGCCTGGCTTAGGGCATGTCTACACACATGGGAGCAGGCTCATGTGGACTCCTCTGTCTGCTTTCCAAGCCAGCTTGGCTTGAGCTGCTTTCAGCATCCCCCTCTGTGCTCTCATCAGCAATCTGGGAGGGGGCTGGAGGGGGTATTTTAGTTCCCCCTCAAGTAGCTACCACAATTACTTGAATCATAGAATCATAGCGGGGGTTGGAAGGAACCTTCAAGATCTTCTAGTCTAACACAGGTTCTCCTGTTGCCCAGGAATGTGTCCAAAGAAGGAGACTTCACAACCTCTCTGAGTAGCCTGCTCCAGAGCTCCAGCATCCTTAAAGTGAAGAAGTTTCTCCCGAGGTTCAAGCAAAACCTCCTGGGTTCCAGTTTGTGCCCACTGCCCCTTGTTCTATCACTTCAAGCAAACACTCAACCAGAGTAAAAGCTGGAAGAGGGCAGATTTAGATTGGAGTGTTGGAAGAAATTCTTTCCAGGGAGGGTGGTGAGACACTGGCACAGGTTGCCCAGGGAGGCTGTGGATGCTCCCTCCCTGGAGGTGTTCAAGGCCAGGTTGGATGAGGCCTTGAGCAGCCTGGGCTAGTGGAAGATGTCCCTGCCCATGGCAATAGGACTGGAACTGGATGATCTGCATTAGTTGCATTCTAAAACAAACCATTCCAGGATTCTATGACACACTCCCAAAATGCAGATATAGAAATGTGTAGCTCATGTCTTCATTTCCTTCAGTACCCTGACACCAGCCTGGTCCTTCTAACCCAAACCATTCCAGAATTCTATGACACATTCCCAAAATGCAGATATAGAAATGTGTAGTTCATGTCTTCATTTCCTTCAGTACCCTGACACCAGCCTGGTCTTTCTAACCCAAACCATTCCAGGATTCTATGACACACTCCCAAAATGCAGATATAGAAATGTGCAGCTCACATCTCCATTTCCTCCACTACCCTGACACCAGCCTGGTCCTTCTAACCCAAACCAGTCCAAAATTCTATGACACACTCCCAAAATGCAGATATAGAAATGTGCAGCTCATGTCTCCATTTCCTCCACTACCCTGACACCAGCCTGGTGCAGTTTTCTGCATCTCATGCAATCATTCCTTCCTGCCCAGGGCTCTGAAGCTTTCCTTTCGATGCTCTTCTGTAAAACGAGGAGGCACTGAAACCACCTCACTGGGGCTTCTTACGGGCATGAGGCACTGCAAAGCTCACAGGACACCTAAGAGCAGCTGCACTTGAGCCACACATGATCCCCGTGGAAAGTGGGACTGCTTGGAAGGACATGTACCAACAGACAGGCAAGAGGACTGTTTCTTCCTCATTACCCACCCAGGCGAGGGAAGGCAGGGTGTGTATATCAGAACATCTCTGAGGGCTTGCAGGAGAGGTAATGCCCAGCATTAAGACTCCTACAGACACGTTATTTCTTGCCATGCAGCGTGGAAATAGCAAAGTTCACACCCTGTTCTCTTGGAAGAGTAAGCCAGGTGCAGATGGTAGAACCTGTCTGGCTGACAAAGAGCCTGTTGGGGCCTCACAGTCGCCACGCTGGGAGAGCCTGGATGGGTTGGTTGGGTTGGGTTTGGGATTTTTTCCCCCCCAATTTTTAATTATTCCAAATTATTTCAGTAGGAAAAGATCTCTCCAAATGCCTCTGCTCTCCTCAGACCCCACCTGGAGTGCTGTGTGCAGGTCTGGAGCCCCCAGCACAAGAAGGACATGGAACTGTTTGAGCCAGCGCAGAGAAGATGCTCAGAGGGCTGCAACAGCTCTGCTATGAGGACAGGCTGAGAGTTTGGGCTCTGCAGCCTGGAGAAGGGAAAGCTTCCAGGAGACCTTGGAGTGGCCTTTCAGTATCCGTAAGGGGCTACAGGAGGGCTGGAGAGGGACTATTGACAAAGTCTTGTAATGACAGGATGAGGAGGAATGGGTTCAAGCTTGCAGAGGGGAGATTGAGACTGGATGTGAGGAGGGAAGTTCTTCACAGTGAGGGTGGTGAGACACTGGCACAGGTTGCCCAGGGAGGTTGTGGCTGGTCCCTCCCTGGAGGTGTTCAAGGCCAGGTTGGATGAGGCTTTGAGCAACCTGTTCTAGTGGGAGGTGTCCCTGCCTATGGCACTGGGGGGTTGGAACTGGATGAGCTTTGAGGTCCCTTCCAACCTAAAACAAGAGAAACTGCAGCTATGCTGCATCAGAGTGAGGATGAGGAAGATGGAGACACCCTCCTGACAGAGTGGGCAGTGTTTTGGGGCATGCCCCTCTCAACTGCTGGTTCCTGGATGCTCCATTTCCAGCCCTGCTCCTCCCGAATCCCACCCAAAGCCTGAGGAGAGCTGAACACTGCACACAGCCTCCAGAGGCGCCTGCCAGCCTAAATCACCTTACAGCCCTACCATCTCCCCACTGCTCTTCCACCCCTCCCCACTACCCTCCACAGGAGAAGCCCACCCAGGTGAGGCTGGGGGATCCTGGCAGCCCTCTTGCCCACAGCCTGGGCACAGCTTTCCTCTCAGCCCCTGCTGCTCCAAAAGCCACATCAATTTCTGTCTAGCACTAACGCTTTCATTCCTGCTCACATAGGTAAAAACCTTGCCATGAGCCTCAGCTTTTTCTATGTTTGTTTGGGTTTTTTTTTCTCCTTTGGTGGAGGCTGTTTTGCTGCTTTTTTTTTTTTTTTACATTATAACCACTTTAATTTTACAGCTTCATAAATCAGTTCTCCTTCCTTGCTCTTGCCCAGCACCTCCCGGCTGGGTGTGGCCCTAAGCAAATGAGAGCATTGAATGAAAATTAAC
>VWZI01011161.1:5777-16374 GCA_013396835.1 Psilopogon haemacephalus | reverse complement strand
TCTGAGGGGGGCTACAGGAAGGCTGGGGAGGGACTGTTCACAAGGTCTTGTAATGACAGGACAAGGGGGAATGGGTTCAAACTGGCAGAGGGGAGATTTGAACAGGATGTTAGGAAGAAATTCTTCACAGTGAGGGTGGTGAGGCACTGGAACAGGTTGCCCAGGGAGGTTGTGGCTGCTCCCTCCCTGGATGTGTTCAAGGCCAGGCTCAATGAGGTCTTGAGCGACCTGATCTAGTGGGAGGTGTCCCTGCCTGTGGCACAGGGGGATTGGAACTGGATGAGCTTTGAGGTCTCTTCCAACCTAGACCATTCTATGATTCTATGATTCCATGATTCTGTGGTTCTATGAATCAATGTTTCTATGATTCTGTGATTTTAAGATTTTGTGACTCTATGATTCTGTGGTTCTATGAATCAATGATTCTGTGATTCTCTGCTTCTATGATTCTCTGATTCTCTGCTTCTATGATTCTGTGATTCTCTGATTCTCTCTGTGCCCTCACCAATGGCATTGATGAACAGGACTGGAGCCAGCACTGGTCCCTGGGGGACTCCACTCACTGGTTGCAGCTCTCCAGGGCACAGTACCCCAGGCTGTGTCTCACCAGAGCAGGACTGGCTGCATCTGCCCAAGGCTCCTGTTCTCAAAACAGCATTTTGGGAACCCAAGGCAAGAAGAGGCTGCAGTGTAAGGCAGATTTGTGTGTCCTTGCCTCCTCCCAGCTCCAGGGCTCTGCAGTGGGCTCCAGGCTGCAGATCAGGTTATTATTACTTTCAGGACCCGGTCGAGAAAGCCTAATGAAAGCTGCTTGATAATATTTGCTTAATAACCTTATCATGATGGGGTTTATTAGAAAGAGGAGAGTGAGCAGGCTGATAAAGCAGGGTGGGAATTAAGATCCACAGGCAGCTTGGCAGAAGAGATCTGGCAGTGCCACCTAAAGCTGTGCACTGAGCCTTCCAGCCAGAGGTCTACAGGCACCCCCGGGAAAAGGCACATCAAGGTCACAAAGAGGACCTCAGCAAAGGCTGAGCAGCAGCTGAGCTGTGGCACTGCAGGGCTGTGACCAGAGATTAGCTTTGCTGGGCTGATCCATCCGACAGCAACTGGGCTTACTGGGAGCAAGCCTGGGTGCATCCTGCTCAGGGAAGCCAAGGCACAGACAGAAGCTTTCTCCTTGCCACCTTGCAGAGGTGTGCCCAGGCCAACCTCACTACATGACCCCATAAATAGTCCCTCCCCAGCCCTCCTGTAGGTCCCTTTCAGATCCTGCAAGGCCACTCCAAGGTCTCCTGGAAGCTTTCTCTTCTCCAGGCTGCAGAGCCCCAACTCTTTCTGTTCAGCCTGGAGAAGAGCAACCTGGGGGGGGATTTCCTCTTCTCCTATCACTTCTGGCTAGGGAGGAAGGAACGACCCCCACCTGCCTCCAACTTCCTTTCAGCCAGCTGTAGAAAGCCAGAAGGACTCTCCTCAGCCTCCTTTTCTCCAGGCTAAACAACTCCAGGTCCCTCAGCTGCTCCTCACCAGACCTGTCCTCCAGACCCTCTACCTAGGTTCATTGAATGCATTGGGTTGGAAGGACCTTCAGAGGTCACCTACTGAACGTCTCACCTGTAGTAAAGTTTTCTGCAGCTACTGTCCCCTACAGTGAACACAAAAAGGAGGTTTTGAGGAAGCATTAGTGGTTACTATTTAGTGCTTCAGTTATGGCAATCCCAGAATCCCAGGATTCTTCTGGGCTGGGAAAGCCCTCTGAGATCCTCCAGCCCAACCACAGCCATCAAACCACCTCCCCAAGCCCCGCGGCCAGGCGGTTCTTGCCCACCTCCAGGGATTGGGGACTCCACCACCTCCGTGGGGCAATTGCCCGCACTGAGTTCAGCATCCTCAAGCAATTCTGGATCAGCTGCTTCACAAAGCAGCTTTTTATTTTGGGGGGTGATTTTATTTCAGGGCCATTTAGCCACCAGAGAAGAGAACATCCAAGCCAGAAGCGGAGATTGGCTGCTCCGAGCCGAATGGCCGTTTAATGACAACCAAGCTGTCCTCCCAGCAAGGCTCTCAGTGGGGGGAAGGCATTAATAAATTGGGTGCCACGGGCAAAAATTCTCCTTCAGGAGGTTAATTCAGCCTGTGAGCTGCAGCTGAAACGGGGAGGGGGAGGGAGGGAGAGGGCTTCAGAGCAGTTCAGGCAAACGCCGGCACGGAAAGCAGGCTGCAGGAGAGGTGCCAGGGAGGCAACGTTGGTTGCCTTTGGGTGGAGGAAATGTCCCCAGTGACTGGTGGAAAACCAAGCTGGCACCTCACCAGGTGCCACCTGAAAACACAGCTCACTGTGGTCAGGCTGCAAGGAATTAGTGGGCTTGGGAATTTGAAATGTTGGTTGCCCCAGTTCCCTTCACTTCTCTTCCTTGCCCTTCTCTTCCTTGCCCTTCCTTTCCTCATCCGTCATTTCCTTGCCCTTCCCTCCCTTGCCCTTCCCTTCCTTGCCCTTCTCTTCCCTGCCCTTCCCTTCCTTGCCCTTCCCTTCCCTGCCCTTCCCTTCCCTGCCCTTCCCTGCCCTTCCCTGCCCTTCCCTGCCCTTCCCTGCCCTTCCCTGCCCTTCCCTGCCCTTCCCTGCCCTTCCCTGCCCTTCCCTGCCCTTCCCTGCCCTTCCCTGCCCTTCCCTGCCCTTCCCTGCCCTTCCCTGCCCTTCCCTGCCCTTCCCTGCCCTTCCCTTCCTTGCCCTTCCCTTCCCTGCCCTTCCCTTCCCTGCCCTTCCCTGCCCTTCCCTGCCCTTCCCTTCCTTGCCCTTCTCCTCCTTGCCCTTCCCTCCCTTGCATTTCTATTCCTTGTCCTTTTCTTCCCCTCCCTTTCCTCCCTTGCTCTTCCCTCCCTTGCCCTTCTCTTCTCTGACCTTCTCTTCCTTTCCCTCCCTTGCATTCCTATTCCTTGCCCTTCTCTTCCCTTCCCTCCCTTGTCCTTCTCTTCCTTCCCTCCCTTTCATTTCTCTTCCTTGCCCTTCTCTTCCTTCCCTCCCTTGCATTTCTCTTCCTTGCCCTTCTCTTCCTTCCCTCCCCTCCCTTGAGTTACTCTTCCTTGCCCTTCCCTTCCCTGCCCTTCCCTCCCTTGCCCTTCCCTGCTTCAGCCATCACCTGGAGGTTCAGGAGGTTGCAGTGCCACAGTCCCTGTGGTTGGGAAAGACCTTTAAGATCATCAAGTCCAACCATGTTGTGACCCTCCTCAGCAGATACAGTTACATAGGGCCCAAGGGAAGCTGCAGAAGCCAAAGGGCACTCAGCACTGGACTCTCACTTTTGCAAGTGCTTGCAGAAGTGCAAGCAGAGCTCTGCACATGTGCCACGAAGCAAGCAGAGAGCTGCAGCAGCAGGGAGGGAGGGAAGGAGAAAAAAAAATGAAAAAAAAAAGAAGCCACAGCAGCCATTCAGAATCAGCAAGCAAAAGCAGTTGCTAAAAGTGATAGCCCTGAACAGCAGAACAGAGAAGAACTGAGCTGGAGGTTTGTGTCCTTTACATGAAGATGCAGGTGGGATCCAACCATCCAACTGGGAGGGGAGCAAGAGAAGAGAAAAGGCTGAAAGGCTTTCAGTGTCCCAAAAAAACAATCCAGAACCCAAACCCACATTTGCAAAGTAGGTTACTTCCAACACGCTGTTAAATCAAGAGTTGGAAGTGAAGGAGAGAAGAATTCAGCTGAGAGCTGAGAGGCTGTTTTAAGACAGGCTGCTGGGCTGGCTTCTTGAGGCAGTGGAGAGAAAGGGTATGGAGTCATGCAGCCTGTGCATGGAGCCCCCAAGACAAGCAGCACATGCAAGTGTTGGAGGCAGTGCAGAGGAGGCCACCAAGATGCAGCTGAGAGGGCTGCAGCAGCTCTGCTCTGAGCACAGGCACAGAGAGTTGGGGCTCTGCAGCCTGCAGAGGAGAAGGCTGCCAGGAGAGCTTGGAGTGGCCTTGCAGGATCTGCAGGGGGCTGCAGGAGGGCTGGGGAGGGACTATTGACAAGGGCTGGGGATGAGAGGAGGAGGAGGAGGAGGAGGAATGGGTTTGAAGTGTCAGAGGGGAGATGGAAAGTGGATGTGAGGAGGAAGTTGTTTGCAGTGAGGGTGGTGCTGGGGGAGAGGATCCATGGCACAGCAATGTGCCCTGGGGGCCAAGAGGGCCAAGGGGGTCCTGGGGGGCATCAGGCAGAGTGTGTCCAGCAGATCCAGGGAGCTTCTCCTCTGCCTCTGCTCTGCCCTGCTCAGAGCTCATCTTGAGCACTGCCTTCAGTTTGGGGCTCCCCAGGGTCAGAGGGACAGGAACTGCTGGAGAGGGTCCAGGGGAGGGCTGTGAGGATGCTGAGGGGACTGCAGCAGTGGCTGGGGAGGAGAGGCTGAGGGAGCTGGGGCTGCTTAGTGTGCAGAAGAGAAGGCTGAGAGGGGATTGGATCAATGTTTGGAAGTGTGTGAGGGCTGGGGGTGAGGAGGGGGGGGACAGGCTCTGCTCACTGCTCCCTGCCATAGGCCAAGGAGCAATGGATGGAAGCTGCAGCACAGGAGGTTGCAGCTCAAGACAAGAGGCAACTTCTGTTGCTGTGTGGGTCCCAGAGCAGTGGCACAGGCTGCCCAGAGAGGTTGTGGAGTCTCCTTGTGTGGAGCCTTTGCTGAGCCTATGTTGCTGTGTGCCCTGAGCTAGTCTGGATGGTCCTGCTCTGGCAGGAGAGGGTAGGACTTGAGGAGCTCTTTGGGTCTCTTCCAACCCCTGACCTCCTGTGAGCCTGTGAACCCAAACCATTCTCTGCTTCTATGATCCTATGAATTTGGCTCAGGTGAGGGAATTACAGAGTCAGGATCAGAGAATCATTAAGGCTGGCAAAAGCCTCCAGGATTAACAGCTTCATCTTCACAGATAGCTGAAGGGATCCTATAGAAGGACTCCCTGAAATGGGTTGCCCAGGGAGGTTGTGGCTGCTCCCTCCCTGGAGGTGTTCAGGACCAGGCTGGATGAGGCCTTGAGTGACCTGTTCCAGTGGGAGGTGTCCCTGCCTATGGCACAGGGGGGTTGGAGCTGGCTGAGCTTTGAGCTCCCTTCCAACCTAAACCATTCTGTGATTCTATGATTTTCATGAGGGTGTCAAGAGGGGAATGGTTTGAAGCTGAGGGAGAGTTAGGGTTGGACTGGGTCTTAGGTTGAAGCTCTTCAGTACAAGGGTGGTGAGACACTGGAAGAGGCTGCCCAGAGGGGTTGTGGCTGCCTCCTCCCTGGAGCTGTTCAAGGCCAGGTTGGATGAGACCTTGAGCAGCTGAGTCTAGTTGAGAGATGCCCCAGCCTGTGGTGGGGAGGTTGGGGCAGATGATCTCTGAGGTCCCTTCCAGCTTGAGCCATAGCATCAGGTAGGAAGGGACCCTGGAAGGTCATCTTGTGCTGCCCCCTGCAGCCAGCAGGGACCCTTCTAACTAGAGCAGGTTGCTGAGGACCCCACCGAGTCTGACTTGATGCAAGCAGCCAGCAGAGAAAGGGAACCCCCTGGAGGAATATCCCTCTCCTGGCCATGACAGATCTTCCAGCCTGACTCCTGACTGACTGCTTTAATGCTGTGTTGCCAAGCAAGGCTTTCATCTGCTCTTTGAGTCTTCTTCCTCTAATTCCTGCTAATTATTGTAATTATATTTAATATGCACACTAATGCAGTTCTCCAAGTGCTCTTCATCTGCATTTATGCCACATCACTTCTGAGATGTTCTTGCCTCCCTGCAGCACACCACTGGCATTGGTGTGCAAGGGGTAAGGGCAGCAGAACCAGGACCAAGCTCCCTGGCAAATTGGCTCCTTCTGGCTGAGAGGTTCCTGCTGAGCTTGGGCACCTCAGCAAGGTCTACAGACACCTGAGGGGTGGCTGCCAGGAGGATGGAGCCAGCCTCTTTTCAGTGATGTCCTGTGATAGGACGAGGGGCAATGGACACAAACCACAGCCCAGAAAGTTCCAGCATGGGGAGAAACTTCTTTGGGTGCTGGAGGCCTGGAGCAGGCTGCCCAGAGAGGTTGTGGAGCCTCCTTCTCTGGAGGCTTTCCAAGCCCACCTGGGTGTGTCCCTGTGTGACCTGCCCTAAGTGTCCTGCTTTGAGTTGGACTTGATGATCTCTGGGGGTCCCTTCCAGCCATTCTCTGAGTCTCCGAATCTCTGAGTCTGTGAATCTCAAGTCTCTGGGTCCCTGAATCTCTTGATCTCTAGATGTCTGGATCTCTGGATCTCTGAGTCTCTGGATCTCTGGATTTCTGCCTCTCTGACAATCTGAGTCTCTGAAAACCCAAGCCTCTAATTCTCTGGATCTCTGGATCTCTGAACCTTTGGATCTCTGAGCCTCTGATTCTCTGAGTCTCTGTATCTCAGATCTCTGAGTCTCTGGGTCTCTGAATCTCTGAGTCGCTGAATCTCTTGGTCTCTAGATGTCTGGATCTCTGGATCTCTGAGTCTCTGAATCTGAGTCTCTGATTCTCTGTGTCTCTGGATCTCTGGATCTCTGAGTCTCTGAATCTGAGTCTCTGATTCTCTGTGTCTCTGGATCTCTAATCTCTGAGTCTCTGGATCTGAGTCTCTGATTCTCTGGATCTCTGAATCTCTAATCTCTGAGTCTCTGGATCTGAGTCTCTGATTCTCTGGGTCTCTGGATCTCTAATCTCTGAGTCTCTGGATCTGAGTCTCTGATTCTCTGGATCTCTGGATCTCTGAATCTCTGAATCTCTGAGTCTCTGGATCTCTGAGTCTCTGAATCTGATTCTCTGATTCTCTGGGTCTCTGGATCTCTGAGTCTCTGAATCTGATTCTCTGATTCTCTGGGTCTCTGGATCTCTAATCTGAGTCTCTGAATCCTTGAGTCTCTGAATCTCTGAATCCTTGAGTCTCTGAATCTGATTCTCTGATTCTCTGGGTCTCTGAATCTCTGAGGCTCTGGACCTCAGAGTCTCTGGACCTCTGAATCTTTGAGTCTCTGGATCTCTGAATGTCTGAGTCTTGATCTCTAGATGTCTGGATCTCTGAATCTCTAAGTCTCTGGATCTCTGAGCCTCTGGATCTCTGAGTCTGAAAATCTGAGTCTCTGAATGAGTCTCTGATTCTCTGGGTCTCTGTATCTCTAATCTCTGAGTCTCTGGATCTTTGAGTATCTGAATTTCTGAATCTTGATGTTCACTGACCCACAGGTTGCATCTTCTGCCATCCAGCATCTCCAAGTCCTCTTAACACAGCTTTTTTTTTTTTTTCTTTCAGGGCACTGAGCATGTCAAGAGCTCAGCTGTCCTGCCCAGCCTCTTCTGGGATCTTCACTCCCTCTTCCAGCCTCACTTTGGGGCTCTCAGTTCCTGCAGTCAGACCACAGCAGTGCTGGTTTGGGGGTAGCTCTGGGGCAGCTCTTTTTGCTCCTGCTTAGATCTCCTGGCTGTGGCCTGGTCCTGGTTGGTCACTTGCACTCAGGGGCTGCCATAGGACCTCATTGCCAGCCCCACTGAATCAGGGAGTGGTGGTGGTTGGGGGGGACCTCTGGGCTGCCAATGAACCCCTGCTTTCCAGCCCCACTGAATCATGGAGTGCTGGGGGCTAGGAGGGACCTCTGGGCTGCTAAAGGACCTCATTGCCAGCCCCACTGAATCAGGGAGTGCTGGGGGCTGAGAGGGACCTCTGGGCTGCCAGAGGACCTCATTGCCAGCCCCACTGAATCATGGAGTGCTGGGGGCTAGGAGGGACCTTTGGGCTGCCAAAGGACCTCATTGCCAGCCCCACTGAATCATGGAGTGCTGGGGGCTGGGAGGGACCTCTGGAGATCATCTAGTCCAGGACCCCTGCTAAACCACAGCAAGTTGCCCTACAGTTTGGGGGGTGGGGTGGGGGTACACAGCAGCCACTGGGTCACCCTCAGCTCTGTCTCCTTAGCCCTGGGGTTGCTTCTGGGCCGTGCTGCTCCTCGGCAAGCTGCATCCCTTCCAGGCAGCCCCAAGCCTGTGCTGCTGCCAAGGTTTCTCCTTCCCAGATGCAGGACTTTTGCATTTGTCCTCGCTGAATTCCATCAGGCTCCTCGTGGGCCCACTCCTCCAGCCTGCCAGGGTCTCTCTGAATAGCAACCCAACCACTTCCCCTTCCTAATTTATGCATGCAGAAGGCTCGCAGGCATCCAGAAATGCATCCCACCCCCTCCCCTGCCCTAGATTTTGGAGACCCAAAACAGTGCAAGTATCTGTCACCCTTCATGCCTGCATGTGCTTCTCCCAGAGCCACGGTGTAAATGAAATTCTCTGCTCAGCTCTGCTGTCTGCTGCCTTTGACATGCAGAAAATAACTCTCCCAGTTCTCAAGAGAGCCACCAACTCCCCCCACCCCAGCACCCCCCTAATTCTCAGCTCTCCAAAAAGGAGGGCTGGAAAATAAATAAATAAATAAAAATCACTGCACTGCTTCAGAGAATGGTAGAAGGCAGTGGGTTGGAAGGGACCTCCAGAGGTCATCCAGCCCAAACCCACTGCACTCAGCTAGATCAGGTGGCTCAGGCTTGACCTTGAGGGTCTCCAGGGATGGGTGGGGTTGAGCACCTCCTGCTGGGGCAGCCCATTCCAATGTTCCACTATTACACAGAGTAAAGAACTTCTTCCTGATGTCCAATCCTGACTCTACCCTGCTCTTCTTTCAAACCATTGCCTCTTGTCCTTGTAGAAAGTCCCACCCCAGCTTTCTGTAGCCACCTTTGAATATCTGAAGGCAGCTCTGAGGTCCTCCTGGAGCCTTCTCCTCTCCAGGCTGCACACCCCCTGCCTGTGCTCTCAGCAGAGCTGCTCCAGCCCTGGGAGCACCTTTGTTGTCTCCTCTGGACTCAGCTCTGTGTCCTCCTTCTGCTGAGGAACCCCAGCCCTGGTATCTGCCTTTAGTCTCAGCGCTGCAAAGAGAAGAATTAGCATTTAGAAATGTTTTCTTTGCAATGCTAGAAATGTTTCATTTGCAATTTCAGAAATGTTTCATTTGCAATTCTTTGCTCCAGCCCTGGGAGCATCTTCATGGCCTCCTCTAGACTCTGCTCTGTGTCCTTGCTCTCCTGAGGATCCCAGCCCTGGCATCTGCCTTTAGTCTCAGCACTGCAAAGAGAAGAATTAACATTTAGAAATGTTTTCTTTGCCATTCCAGAAATGTTTTATTTGCAATTCTAGAAATGTTTGATTTGCAATTCTTTGCTCCAGCCCTTGGAGCATCTTCATGTCCTCCTCTGGACCCCGCTCTGTGTCCTTGCTCTCCTGAGGATCCCAGCCCTGGTATCTGCCTTTAGTCTCAGCACTGCAAAGAGAAGAATTAGCATTTAGAAATGTTTTATTTGCAATTCCAGAAATGTTTCATTTGCAATTCTTTGCTCCAGCCCCTGGAGCATCTTCATGTCCTCCTCCAGACACAGCTCTGTGTCCTTCTTCTGCTGAAGAACCCCAACTCTGGTATCTGCCTTTAGTCTCAGCACTGCAAAGAGAAGAATTAACATTTAGAAATGTTTTCTTTGCCATTCTAGAAATCTTTTATTTGCAATTCTTTGCTCCAGCCCTTGGAGCATCTTGGTGGCCTCCACTGGACCCCGCTCTGTGTCCTTGCTCTCCTGAGGATCCCAGCCCTGGTATCTGCCTTTAGTCTCAGCACTGCAAAGAGAAGAATTAGCATTTAGAAATGTTTTCTTTGCCATTCTAGAAATGTTTTATTTGCAATTCTAGAANGTTTTTTTTTTTGGGTTGTGGGGGGGGGGGGGGGGGAGGGTGTGAGAAATGTAATCTCAGCAAGCAAAGTGGCAAACTGTAAGCAGAGGCATAAACCATCCTAGCGTAGGTGTCGCCGCCAGTGTATTTGGATGATAACCTTTTGGTTTGCCAACCAAGCTGAGCTCAGGGGGTGTGACCACCTTCAGCTGTGGCCCCTAGGGTCACTTCTCTCCCTCCCTGCCAGCCCCTCTCTTAGCTCCCAACATGTGAAGTGCTTCAGCTGGAGCCAGAGCAGTCCATCTGACACAGCCTCACGCACAGTCTGTGCTGCCAGCAAGCGAAGAGAAGCTTTGGGTTCGGTGAGCCCTGAGCCACCTCGGTGCCAAGGATGCCTGGGGCTAGAAATCTGGGACACTACAAAGCCTCCGAGCCATGGCAAGTCCCCCACTGAACGTCCTGGGCATCTGCAGACAGGAGTAAACTGGCATGAGCCCAGGCAGGTTTCAAAAGAGAAGCCACTTGGAAGCTCGGCGACATCGCTGCGTGTCCATCAAACTCCCTTGGCTGGGAGATGCTTGACCTTATCCTGCGCCACAGAGGAGGCTGAAGATTGCTGAAAGGCTCTGGGGGCTGCTCCAGAATCGCTGAATTTTGTTAAGAGCTGCTTGTAAGGAAGGGGGGGAAAAAAAAAAGAAAGAGGGAAAAAAAAAAAACCCAAACCCAAACCACCCAACCCGCCCTAACACCAAACCCAACATTTGGCTTGGTTGCTTCTCTCTCTCCCACTCAGATTTTGTTTTCAGCATAACAAGGAAGGCTCCTCCAGTGCAAGAGGAGGGATCTGTGCCTGCAGTGGTGGCCCAGAAATAAGGAGACAGTTGGGAAATGGGGTGAGGTG
>VWZI01011160.1:138279-150512 GCA_013396835.1 Psilopogon haemacephalus | reverse complement strand
TTTATAATTTCAGCCTCTTCAATAGCCCACAATCAATACAATGCCCTATATTGAATACAGTATTAACAGAATTCACACTATTGTCATCATTTGCTTTATCTTTGAATTCTTCACTAACATCTTTGGATACTTTTGACTCACTGGTCTGTATGATCAATATTCACCTAAGCTGATTTCTGTTATCATTACATGAGATGTCTAGTCTGAGGGAGTAGTTATCTAGCCTAGCCTGTTGCCTATGGTCAATGAAAAGAGAAGGTGTCTCAAAAGGTCAACTATTCAAATTTATCTTAGACACATGTTATAGAATGTGATGCCTGTAGCAGCTGAAGTAAGCAATATGAAGTTCTGCCCATTTTCAATTCCAGGCCTGAACTGGCTGAAGAAAGAAGTCACCTTTAGAGCCGTAACAGTTTCAAAGCTTTTCCTAGAAAATAATTAAGGAGCATATCTATGCCAGGGAGACAATAGTCTTCATGACAGTTAATTTAGCTAAACTTTCCTTAATTTGATTTGATTTGATTTTAGTTTGCAAATTTTACTTTCAAAGAGTAGGGCTGTGATGCGAGACAGTGCTTTACTTGGCCTTTTAATTAAATGGCTTATTCTGTAAAACACAAACACTTTACATTGAAATAAGTTAATTTAGTACACCTAATTAAGCATTATATATTGAAGCCACGCATCAGTGATTTGAGTTGTATCAATGGACCATTTTATTTATTGAGGCTGACAGCACAAGTTCTTAAATACAATGATAAATGGCTTCCCTTCAAGGGAATGATACTTCACCTTGGCAGTTTGCTCTCTTTTTTAATGCTTTAGAGGCAGCTAAGAGAGATCAGTTCATAAGTATCCTAAACAGGTACACTTCCATTTGGTTGGTTTCTGTAGTCTATCTCCCTCAATAAACTCTTCAGGGTTATCTGGAGGTGACCATACTTTCCCTTCTTGTCTAGTTTTTACCGTAAGAATCTGTTTATGTGAACATTTATATAACCATTTATAGAGCCATCATTTCTTTTACCAAGTAATTTTGATGACAAAAGCAACTCTGGCTTTGTGAGACACAAGATTGTTGATGAGTGCACATCTCAGGCCAGAATGAAATTTATTTTACTTTCCAAATAGTGCTGAAGAAACTTTCCCTTCTCTTTGACTTTCTGTGGTAATACAGTAGGATGTAGCTCTGCTTGAACTCATTGAATTCAGTAAAATAAAACATTGATTAAAAAGCATAGCATTGTAACTTGCTTAAAGGGACTTTTTCCTCATTTTTTTTCACTGAACTTTCTCATTTTTTCTTCTGCAGAATGCTTTCACTTTTCATGAGAGTGTTAAACTTCCACAAAAGACAAATACAAAGCTACTGCTCGCAATTGGTATTTTTCTGGGCACTGTAGTTTTGTTGCTGTGTGTTTTTTCCTTCTTAGGCAGCACTTTCGGCCAGGCTATGTAATCTTGGATAACCAGATACAAGCCTTTATACACTGCATTGCTGAAGAATAAGCAAACTAAATGGCGGCCTTTGAAAGACTTGGGAAAGCCATTTACTGTCCTTTTACAGTATTTAGGACTGCTATCTCTAAAATTCTTTTAGAAAATCCTCTGGCTCCTCTTATCATTAGAATTAGTTTTATCACTGTGCAAATCAAATTCCTGTTATCTAGAGCTGTTCTATAATAAGAGCTCTCCATGCTTTCAAACTGATTGTGTGACTGCGTGTCTGGATTACTCAAGCTGACTGCACACTCGCCTAGATTTAGCTGAGATGCCCTGGATATGCCAGGATATCCCATCAGCTTCAGAAGGGCATGCATCTTTCTCGAACATTGTTTGATATCCATTAGCCCCTGGCAGAGGTCTCAAAACCATTGGGCATTTCAACTAACACTATATGCCTGTGTTCAAGCATGAGAAGTGAGCCCTAAGTATTCTTTGTGGAAGTTTACCCATGAAATATTTAGAAATATTCAGAAGCGTTGTACTTTCTACACTGTGGATTGCAAACAGGGGCTGTTTATGTAATATTTACTTCTGAATATTTGAGTTGTTGCCTTATGTTCTGAGAGAGAGTAAGGTATTAATAAAATAAAACAAAATCCTCTGTAGCGTTGCATGTGTTGTTGTTTTGCTATGAGAAAAAGATCATATCCAAGAGACTGTTTTTAGACAAAATTAGTCTTCATCCAGTTATTTCAGGAAGGCATAATCAATCATCAAACCCACAGGTTCAGGAATTATGTTTTCCAGTACTGAGAAGAAAAAAAAATCTCTTCATACAGTGCAGGAAAGTTGGGCAAGATACCCAGTTTCAGATGCAGTTAGCAATATTTACTTTCTTAACTTCCTTGCATGCTAATGGGAGTGGGCAGCACAGAGAAAAGGCTGGTTCCAATGGAAGATGTAATGTGGTGATTACAGTGTGAATTATCTTTGTCCTTGTTTGCACAATGAGATCCTGCTCCTCTGATTATTTAAAATTATTATGTACTCATTTTCACAGCTGTATCATTTTGTGGTGAACCACTGTACTAGGTCTGATCAGGATGGAGTTTTCTTTGCGAAAATACATGCAGTGCTGTGCTTTCAACTGGCAAACTAAAACAGTGATGATAATATTTTAGGTGTTACTAAAATACTTACACAGCATCAAGGCTTTTCTCTATCCCACTCTTTTGGCTGCTATAGAATCATATAATTACTTTAGTTGGAAGGGACCTTAAAGATCTAGCTCAAACACCCCTGACATGGGCAGCAAAACGTCCTACTAGACCTGGTTGCTCAAAACTTCATCCATCCTGGTTTTAAACCCTTCCAGGGATGAGGCATTCACAAGTATTCTGGGCAATCCATTCCACTGTCTCACCATCCTCATAGT
The DNA here is from genome assembly GCA_013396835.1 of Psilopogon haemacephalus. Taxonomy (NCBI): domain Eukaryota; kingdom Metazoa; phylum Chordata; class Aves; order Piciformes; family Megalaimidae; genus Psilopogon; species Psilopogon haemacephalus. The sequence continues at coordinate 147,631 of VWZI01011160.1, read as the reverse complement.
AAAAAACTTCTTCCTACTGTCTAATCTAACTCTACTCTGCTCTAGTTTAAAACCACCACCCCTCATCCTACCACCAAATGCCCCCTCAGATACTGGAAGGCTGCTATAAGTTCTCCTCAGAGCCGTCTCTTCTCCTGTTAGTGAGTTGGTTGAGGAGCGAGAGACTGGGAGGACAGAGCTGGGAGAGCTGACCTAAACTGAATAAAGATATATTCCAAACCAAATAACATCATGCTTAGCAATGTAACTTAAGAGAGATGGAGGGCAAGTGCTTCCCCAAGTAATCATTGCTCAGACACTGCCTAGGCATCAGTCTACTAATAAAAGGTGGTGAGAGGTTGCTTTTGCATCAGTTAGGTATTTTTATTCTGACTTTCTTTTGGAGTTTTGGGGCAGGTCGGGTGGGGGAATGTGTGTGTTTCGGGGGGTTTGTTTATTTGGTTTTCATTCTTCTCTTTCCTTCACTTGTTGACCTATATCTCAGTCCATAACTTTTTCTTATTCTCACCCTACATCACACAGGGGAAAATAAGAGTCCCTGGGTAGTGGCTTAACTGATGGTCGGGGTTGCACTATACCCACTGTTCTATTCACAACAACCTTGCAGCTCCTTGTGGTGCCAGCCCACAGCTCCAGAAACATTATGGAAGCAAGCAGATCCTCTGAGCCTGTGGTGGGAATTAAGCTAGGCCACACCAACTGTCTTTGAGAGAGTACACACTCTCTCATGCTAAAAATAGAGGCTGGAAACACAACCGACACATCTTGGTTGTTGCTGCTCTTGTAACTGCTACGTTGTCTCATTGCCCGCATTCTCCACCACTTGTTGCTGGCAGTAATCTGACAAATGCAACAATACACTCTGGATGGAAGCAGGTGCTCTTTATTCTAGGCCAGTACAAGTGTGAGGACAGAGGACCAGAAATAAGAGACCACAAAAGGCCAGTGACCAAAAAAGCCATAGCCAAAGAAGTGGACAAAAAGACCTCGTCACCCTCATGGTGACTCCTTTTACCCCATTGTGGTGTTTTGGCAGTTCTCCGCCCCCCCACACTTTGAAATAACCCAAGCTAGAACTCAGTCAGCTGGAAGTTAAGGAAATGAAGCTTTATATTTACATGTTTGAACAATATACAAACAGGTATTTACAGTATGTAACAGATATTTACAGACATATACAGTAAAAAAGATAATACAGAAACACCACACCCCCCTCAGAGATCAAGGTCCCTAAGAGGGATTGTCCAACCACCCTACCACCTTTCCCCACTTCCCAATCTTATCTCACTATCTGTCCTATGTGCCAGATATGCAAAAGGAGATCATCCAGGGGTATTAGCAGCAGGCCAGTAGTTAGAAGCTATTCAGATCCAGCTAAGAAGGCAGAGAGAGAGGTGCACCAGCAGTCGCAGCATAAAGTGGTCTGTCTTATCTTTGTTTGGATTCTAATTTTATACCATTTTAGTAAACAAATGAGTGAAGGAGACATTTGAATGTTTTCCTTTCTCAACCTATAGTCTAATTGCTCCTTCAAATCCTCTAATTACTTCAAACCAGCACACCCATCATACAAACAACACATTAACATAATCTAGGTGAGCACAGCCAACTCTTTAATATGCATTATAACCTGTTTCTCCCTAGTCAGATGTCCTACTATCTTTCATTCCCCTGTGGCAGGCATCCTGAACCTGTGGGAATGAAGGTCAAGTGCTTTTACACAGCTCGTTACTTTTCTCTCTTACATTTCTTCTTGCATTTCCATGCTTGGTTCTTTCTCTCTGCTTTTCTGTCTATATTTAGTCTTTTTCCAGGGCCAAACTATAGCAGTTACTATATCACCCCATGGCTCCTCTCCAGCAGAGAACGGGAATCAAGAAAAGGACAGGAGACCAGTAGGCTGAAAGGAAAATGCATATAATGAAAAAGACAAATTAATACCAATATCAATATCCTGTATATAAGGGCATACTCAGCCCGGCAAAAGTGCAACAGTTAAAATATCCAGGACAGATGTTTTCAAGAGCAGGAGAGGGAAGCAGAGCCTGAGGATGAGCTCAATGAGGAGGCCCTGGCAGGATGCTTTACTCTCCTCAGCAGACTTCTTCCTGAGAAGTTGTGGCAGAGCAGGGCACTGCCCCACCGGAGGTTTGAATGAGGTGTGAACTGTAGCAGTGCACACCCAGTCCACTGCCCCACCAGAGGTGTGAATGGGGCAGGAAACGGTCTTCCGCCCTCCCCACCTCTGTCACCTGAGGCTTAGTACAATAGGTGTGAAGTGCCTTCTCCCACCCTCCGTGGGCTTGAACTGGGAGGCAACAGATCACCTCAGTATATATATGGCAGCTGGACAGATTGCAGCAGGACTTGCTTGGACTTGCAAGGACTTGCTTGGACTTGCAAGGACTTGCTCGGACCTTCACTGGGACTTGCACGGACCTGCACTGGGACCTGCATGGACCTGAACACGGACCTGGAGACACGAACCTCACGGTCTTTGAGACAGTCTCCCATTTGTAAGTAGGGCAAAGGTGTTTCATGCCCAAACCTTTCCATTTTTCTGATTTTTCCTGAACTACAAGAAAAGGCATCATTGTGAAGACTTTTCCCGACCGAATTAGAACCCAAACTTAAACTAATTTACACACAGACTGTGGGTGGGGCTTTTGGAAATTATAAAAGCTACATAACTTATAATTTCTGCCTCTTCAATCGTCCCCAATCAATACAGAAGTCTGGACAGCTGTGAGCCAACTCCAGGCAGGTGTCTTGGTTGACTCAGAACTGTTAATGGCCTGTAGCCCATGCCTGGCCTGGAATTCTGTCCCAGCAAAATCAGGACAACTTCTAAGTAGAATATTCAAAATTGAATATGGAAATACGTAGTTCCTTCAGACGAGGCCAAGAAAATTACCTGTATTTTGGCCATAAAGACTTCTGGAAGCTGTATCTCAGAACTGTGTAAACAGATGAAGTGTAGCTGTAAAATATCTTAGAAGTCTAACTAGCTTCTGCAGTTGCACCAACAAAGACCTGTTTAATCCCCAAAAATACCCCAAAACACAAGAATATATTGTTTAGAATTGTGTTTTAATTTTTCTTCATAGGCTTCATAGGAGGTGGAGTACAGTTTAACATTTCTAGAATTATTCCAGCTTTCATCAGAAACATGCACAAGATGGACAGTGAGATCAGTGACTCCAAGATGGGTGTTACTAACATAGTAGTCAAAATTATTATCTCTGCCTAGGAGTGCATCAGATCAGGAGCAAAATTATGCTAATGGAGGTATGCTGCTTTCAAAACCTGGGCTGGAATTTCTTTGTGACTCTGGTATCCCTTGTTAGATAAGGGCTCTCTCCTGAAAACAGTCCACCACATGCTTCAGACAAGTCCTTTAGCTAGGAACTCTCGTCTATGTGCAGGAACAACAATGCATTCTTGAAGACAACTTTGCAATAGTTATCTCAAGCTAATGTGAATTTTAAAACACTATAGATTGTACATTCTTTTTTTAGTCTCATGTGGTGCCTTCAAAGCATGGCTGGGACTGTAACAAATACAACATTCTGAAATGGAAATGGATGGGGTACCATTAAGCGTTTACCTCACTCTTGCAGTTAATGAAGAGAAACATGTACAGTACAATTCTGTTCATGCATGTTACAATTAATTCCTCTAAGGAAAAGATAAAAGATGATACTCAAGCAACCTGCCCTGACAGTAATACTACATCCATACACATGTATCTGTACAAATACGATGTCTATTCATTACAGTTTGAAAGATCTTCTAAGACTCGTTATTTTAAATGAGACCACGGCAACCATGCACGATCGGCAAGTATCTGATGTGTGAAATCAGCCGTTTGCAAGATCTAAGAGAACAAATTGAGCTCTGTTGGCCTCTCTAGTCTGATTAGTCCAGCCTGTCACTTGAAGTGAAGCTGGATCTTTGGATGTCATTCTCCTGCTGTCTTACAAGGTGACGTTAGATATTTCTGCTTGTTCCCATTAGTGCTTCCTTAGAGTCATAATTAATTTATATTAGCAAAGACAATTTCCATTTGCTGTGACAGTTCTCCAGCTCCCTCAGGCTTCTCAAATAATAATAAATTATCTAAATAAGAGGCATTACTTAATTTCTGCTCCAATGTCTCACATTTTGAGGGTCCCTAAATCTATCCAGTAAAGCATGTTTAACAAATTGAAATTCAAATGGTCTGCTAGTCCTCACCCATATTCCTAATACGGCTTGACTTCAGTTGGTTTGTTTGTTTTTGTTGTTTTGTTTTTTTTTTCCTTGCAGAGACTTGCCAATCTACTGATCATAACAAGTTGCCGAGAGGATTAAAAAGGTGAATTTATAGCTTCCCAGTTGGATGGAAGAATCCATTTTTCATACTTGTGTGCACACACAAATTAATAAGAGAAAAAATGTGTTTTGTCCCCCTGACTACCCCAAAATCCAAATCCTGTCAAATGCTGAACTCATTTTATTTAGCATAATTGCTCCATCACTCATAGCTCATCTTACATAGCTAACAAATTGTTTCTTGTCAGCAGAAAATGTGAAGCGAAATTCAAATTTTTGATTGGAAATGTTTTGTTGATCTTGCATTTGAGGTTTAACCCAAGCATTTATATAAAATAAATTATTTTATTTTTCAGCTGTGCAGTACTGGAAGTCCTGCATGCAGAAATTCATTCATGTCATGCTCCACCACTGTTGGCTACTGTCAATAATTGCTAACATATTATTTTCTGACAAACCATCAATTTTAAGGATTGTGGTTTGGCAGCTCTGTGAAATAAGCTGGAATGCCCTGTGCTCTCTTATCTCTCATTTATGCAGAGATAAGTGTCCACTTTCCCAGAAACCAAACTATTGCAGCAGCTGGAGTGATTAATAACCTTAACTATAGTTTCCTCTCTCAATGAAGCCATGAGTGGAATAACTTCAAGAAAGCAAGGATTTCTCTGCTCTGCAACATGGATGTGTGATTATAGCATGAACAGCAGTCCCACCTGTATTTTGTCTTGCTAGAATGACAATAGTTGTGATTGCAGACAGTGAAGATGTTTTGGTGTATGGGACAACCTTTGCCTCATTTACAGACTGGAGGACGAAGGGATCAGGAGTCGTGCTGCTGAGAAGAACTTGGGTGTACTTTCGAATGAAAAGCTGAACACTTGCAGCTCAGAACACCAACTATATCCTGGGCTACATCAAAAGAAGTGTGAGTAGCAGGATGAGGGAGATGATTCTTCTCCTCTACTCCAGTGAGATCACATCTGCAGTACTGTTTCCACCTCTCCATCTCTTCCTCTTCTGATCCCTCAGCTCAGCAAACACCTATTGGAACAGATCTAAAGGTAGCCCATGAGCTAGAGCACCTCCCCTATGGTAACAGGCTGAGACAATTGGGGTTGCTTAGCCCAGAAAACAGAAGGCTCTGGGGAGACCTTGTGGCCTTTCAGTACTTGTAAATAGCTAATAAGAAAGATGAAGGGAAATGTTTTAGCAGAGTCTGTTGCATTAGGACAAGTAATAATTATTTTACACTAAAAAAGGGTATATTTAAACTAGACACAAGGAAGACATTTTTTACTGTGAGATAAGTGAAAGACTGGCACAGGTTGCCCAGAAAGGCTGTAGATGCCTCATCCCTAGGAACATTCTAGGTCAGGTTGGATGAGTGTCTGAGCAATCTCATTGGAGGGGAATTGGACTAGATGACCTTTAATGGTCTTTTCCAACCCAAACTATTCGAGTATTCTTGCAGTCTTTTCAGCCTCCTGTTCTAAAATCAAGTACATTACTCCTTGTAGGTTTATACAGCCTGCATCAAAACCTCTATTCTACATTATTGCTACTGATTAAAGGATGAATAAACAATTATTTTCCTAAGACACAGCTAATGTGTCGTGGTCAGGTCAAAATAGGCCTGTGTCGGCTTGCCCAGACATGTTTTTCTGCTCTCTTTCCTTCTGTTTTTGAGAGAGGCAATCACAGGTAAAAGGATGAAAGACTTGGAGCCATGGAGTCTGAGGATCCAGGCTTGTTTTGCTCCTGCTTGCATCCTGTGGTAAACAAGGTATGTGCACTTGGCTTGTGCCAACCTTGTGCTACGCCTATGCTCTTCCTAGAGATGAGTATAGCAAACCTATGGCTTCACCCGAATATGGTAAAGCTTGGCTAACTGCCATTCCAATAGAATAATCTGTGTCTAAAGGCCCATTAGTCTCAGGCATTGATATAAAAATAGATGAGCAGGTAACATAATGTGCTCTGCTGTTGTAATTGTGCTCTGCTGCTGTATCTGTGCCTGCAGCTACTGCCAACTGCCATTGGCATTGATAATGCCTTATTGTTTTACAGCATAATTCTTTGCTAAGCTATAATTCAGCATGGAACCTTCCTGCTTTGAGTTTACCAGGAAACAGCTTTAATCGCCTTCAGTCAGTAAGCCTGCATAGCCAGCAGCCAGCATAACACACTGTGCTGAGACTACACGTTGCAAGACTTCCTGCTGGTGCCTGCCAAGACAAGCAGCCCTGGAGGCACAAAGATTGTCCAGAGAAAGCCAGAAACAGGTCAGAGACCATCTGCTTCCTTTCCCCAGAATTCTGTGAAGCCTGGGAAGAATCAGGAGTCTCAGTGGCCAACAAAGCCATGCACAGAATTCCCTGCAGTGTTTGGGTACTGTCTTAGTCTGTTGCTAGCCTCGCAAGTCAAGAAATAATATTTGTGAGTAAATACCTTAATAAGCCTTTTGTCCTGAGTCCATCTAGTGGGCAAGTGGGATAATTAACTGCAAGTGGTACATTGACTGCAAGAACTTTCTCTTCCCATTCAATTAACATTTATATATCACTAGTTATTATTTCTGGATATAGACATCCTTTATGTAACACATTCCATGACTATTGCAAATGAACCAATTATTATTAAAATTAGTTGTTGGGGGTGGAGACAATTTTGAATATCAAAATTAATAAACAATATTAATTTTGAAAAAAATAATCTCACATTAATTAATTACTCCTCTCCATTACAACATGAACTTCTGACAAATCTCATACTGACTTGCCAATAATGTCTTCTGCTAATATTATACAAATTCAACAGTGTTTCAGCTTTACACTGTAGGTGAATGGGTGTATCATCCACCTGACCATTTCCATTCAGCCAGCTCACAAGCCAGGTAAACTAGCAGGTGTGTTATTTGCAGTGATTCTCCAGAAAGCCAGTCCTTCTGCTTCCAACTGTGTACATGCATGGAAGGATGAAAAACATAAAATTTACATGTCATTAGGGATGGAGGAAGAGAAGTTGACAATACATGTAAGGAAGTTTGAGTGCACAGTGGATCCATGAAATGTGAACGATTTATGTGTTTAAATAACAGGGAAAAAGCTATAAGAGTAATCTTGGCATCCTTTGAAGTTTTATTGTTAACCAAGGACGGAAAGACTTGTATTTTAAATGAAGATTCAAAGGGGTTTTTTTTGGTTTAGGTAAGGTAGTAAATGCTTGTCTACTCCATTCTCGTCCTTTTTTCCATTCCACATCAGGTCGCAATATTGAGACATACTTTGTGTGTGAAATGTGCTTATGTAAGGCTGGTCATGTATGTACCACACCTTTCAGATAGGGAAAGGTGCTCATTCTTTGCATGAAATGCAACATCACAGCATTTCCCTGATGCAGATCTTGACAGCTGTCTCATAAGCTTGCCACATGGGAAACTAAATCCCTGCAATGGGGAAAAAAAATTTACTATAGCACGAAGGCAGTGCTAAAGAAGTAATTTAAAACTGCTTTAACTTCCTGTTCCATCTCAAGTCTACACATTAATCCAGGTTTCCTTCTGTTCAGACAGTTTTAAAAAGTGCAGGCCCTTGCACTGAAAAAAATGACAATATTTCAACTCTAGAAGTTCAAATGTCATGAATTTGATTACAGATAAGATTGGAAATCTTGGGCTATTAACAGTAAGAAAATATTTGGAGTATTCGCTGTTTGCTTTGCAGATTTTGCAAATCCAGAGCACACTTTTATCAACTCTCCCTAGGGAACTTGAAACAGAGTTGGAAGCTTTGTGAGATGTTTCATGTTTTCTCAGTTAAAACTACTGAGGTTTTGAGGACCTTAAAAAATCATGAGATCTAGAATGGAATAATGGTGAGTAACACTGGACCATATGAGAGCTAGAGTGTAGAAGGAGAAGAACAGGAGAAAAAACCACAGGGGCAACAATAATAAGAATGCATAGCTACTTAGGAGGGAGGCAAAAACAAGCTTGGGTTAACCAAGGACAAATACTGATTTTAATAGCTCCGAAAGCTCATCCTTGCTGCACCCTTGCATGAATCAGATATAAATTGCTCATCCTTCCCCATACCTGCCTGCCAAAACTTACTTCTTCAACTGCAGCTACTACTGTGTGATTCTCTCCCATGGTATCTTCCAAGCAGTGCCTTTACACTGTTTGTGCAGAACCTCATTTGTTTTTCAAAATGTTGTTGGTGATCAAATGCTCCTGGTCCCTCATCTCACAGGGCCAAGCTGACAAGGAATCATTACATATTATTAATGTTGCTATTCAAGTGATACACAGATTACATAGTGTGTATTTCCCTTAGTTCTTCTGTATACGAATACATACTCTTAAAAATGCATCCAGTAATCTGTCCAGCTCTAGATATCTTATTGCAATACTTAAAGGTTCAAAACAATAAAATGCAAAAAAATTGCCATTTAGGTAGTGTATAGCAAATGAAATAATTACAGTCCTAATGTTTTTAATGGAAGCTATAGTACAAGAAGAAACTTAAGTCCAGCAGTTAAGTATGATAATATACACAAGCAGTAAGACTTCTGAAGATGGTGGCACTCTCATAATTATTGGAAGTGGGAACAGAAATAATAATGAAAAATTTAGAGAGTGGAATAAAATACTGGCCACTGGTCTTCATCAGTTAACTCTTTTTAAACCAGCCGCCCACACCCCCCCCCAANCCATTCTGTATTCGAGCATGCAAAATAAAATATTTGAGAAACATTAGAAGAAAAAAAAATCTCAATATACTGCACTTAGAGGAATCTGTATTTACTTATCCAAGTTTTACATTTCTAAGCCTTACAAAATATTTCTAACTCTTAGAAAGCAAACTTTCTTGCAACAGTACTGTTACTTTCTGTTCTTCCATCAGTTCATCCGTTTCAGAAATATTGTAGTAGACAAAAATTCATCTGCCATAAATTAGACAAAAGGCATGTAAGTGTGAAAAATCATGTTCCTTGTTTGTATATTTATCTACACCTATGTGTTGCTATAAAAAAGGAG
>VWZI01011160.1:106170-136254 GCA_013396835.1 Psilopogon haemacephalus | reverse complement strand
TTTTTTTTTTTTTTTTAAGAAACCAGAAACACTCCTAGTTTCCAGTTTTCTGTATTCCTATTGTAGATCCAACAGGCAGCAGCACTGAAGTGTTTCTTTAAAGCAAATATATGAAATTATCAGATCATACCTTATTTTTCATCTCTGCTGGATGACATCAGGCTATTCTTCCCCCACATTTTCCTGTTACACTGGAATACTGCTGTAAGACTGCTGCCTAGTGAAAGTTTTTCTTGGACTCAATTAGCAAAAGAATGAGGAGTTCTAGGGTGAGGAACCAGTCCTTACAGACTTGTTGACAGTGTAAGTACCCTTCATGCCTTTAGATTTAGTCATCATCTAAGTATTATACTCTTGAAACACCTAGAGATATTAACTATAACTATAATATGAAACTTTAAATCAGAAGTAAAATCTACTCTAAGTAGACTCCTCACTTAAAGAGAAGTCTTAGGTATAACATCAGCAAAGCTGGATATCACCCATTTTTTCCCACTGTTTGTTATCTGTCATTGTCTGAGTCTTTTGTGTGCTGTGAAAACTGGTAGATTTCCTCTCCTGGAAAAATAATGACTGTCCTTTTAAAGCTTGTGAATGGTCTCTCATTGGGGTAGCTCTCTGCAGGTCTGTTTGTTATTGTTCCTCTCTTCCACAATTATTCAAAATAAATTTCTCAGAAAGAGTCATCTCAGGAGCAACCCTGGTGCTTCTCTTGCCTTTTCCCAGCTTCCTTTCCCCCCTCAAAATGTAACAGGTAGGTGACTAATAGAAGAACTCAGCCTTTGTGTTATGTCTGTAAGGCCATTAATTTGAGTCCCAGAGATGGATGGCTTTCTAATTCATCCTCCTTTGTTGTACTGCATCTGTGATTACCCCAGAGAATAAAAGGAATGAAAAAGTAGCTCTTTCACCTCTCTTATTTATTACTTCAGGCACAGAGTATCATTATCAGCTTTAGAGTTGATATAAGAAGAGCCCTCAGGTTAGTCGAAGTACAAGTAGTGAAATAGCAGGTAAGATTCCATTTGGGCTCTCCCTTCCTACGTGGTATCACCTGCATGGTTTATTTCCAATCACTCTGGCTATGTAGCTGTCAACCAGTATTCGCAACCTGGACTATATACAAATAAATTCATAATAATAATCAAACCCTAATTATCTATAATAAATCCCCAAATCTAATATTTTATGGTTAATGTTTATACAGACAATTTGGTATTCTGTAGTCATAAATAAGATGAGTTTTGCCACCTTCCTTTTAAGCTAATTAATTAGTTAAGAAATTATCAAATATTAATAGCATGCCAGTAAACATTTGATAGGGGAACAGACTTATCCAGTGAGATTTTCTTTGTCTTTTAGTACTAATTTAGCACTCAGCTTAGGTTGGATAATTTTTCTTCTTTCTTGGAATAAATAAACATCTTGATTGCATCACCATATTCCTAATTAATTAAAGAGGCAGTAAATTCAAGAAAACCAAATGAAATTAATCTTTTTTTAAATAGTGACTTGCGCTTCTAATTCTGAAATGTTAAAGTTTCTGCCCTATAGGATATTCCAGCCTTGAGACGAGTCTTACAGAATAACAATTAAAACCTTGCAAATTAGTGAATCATTATTTAAGGATATGTGAAACTGTCTCATCAAAGGTGACTGTTTTTATAATAACACCAAAGCTTTGATATTGTTGATTGAATTATACTAAATTATGCAAAGTGGCTGGAGCACTGCCTTATGAGGAGAGGCTGAGTGACCTGGGGCTGCTTAGTCTGGAGAAGAGAAGACCGAGAGGGAATTTAATAAATGTTTATAAATATCTGAGGGCTGGGCATCAGGAGCAGGGTAGAGGACACAGGCTCTCCTTACTTGCTCTTTCTGATAGGACAAAGAGCAGTGGATGTAAGTTGCAGCACAGGAGGTTCCATCGTCAACACAAGGGGAAATTGCTTTACTGTAAGGGTCACAGAACATTGGAACAGGCTCCACAGAGAGGTTCTGGAGTCTCCTTCTCTGGAGAATTTCAAGGCCTGATTGGATGTGTTCCTCTGTGACCTGAGCTAGATTGTATGGTCCTGCTCTGGCAGGGGTTTGGACTCAATGATCTCTTTGGGTCCCTTTCAACCCCTGACATCCTGTGATCCTGCAATTTGCATTACTATTAATTTTTTTGTACCAATACTGCGTAGTAGTGCCAAGCAGTGGATTTAGAAGAAATGGCAGTAGTGTGAACTGAGGATCATTCTATGGAGCTTCACACTTTTGCAGACACCTCTGAGAATATGTGCTCACTTAGTCTAAAGTGCTCATAAAATCACGGAGGAAGCACATCTTCTTTTCCATCTTGGCAAAGTAGGATTCCACATGGGCAAGTACTACTTAATGTACTTAAAATTGGAAAATGCCAATCCATCCCTCCCCTACTTTATGAGATATAATTTCTGGTTACCTGTATGATGAAGCCTCTCCCTTAGTGACGTTTTACAAAGATAGAATATTTTGCAAAAATTCTCCCCTTTAGTGTGCCCCATTTTCTGAGCTTCACAGTACTTCTGAAATCATAATATTGTGAACCTGATTGTTCCTTAGCCAAACCTTGGCTATCAGTGAGTATATACGACATTTGATCACAGAGAAGGTCAAGTCCTTATTTGCTGAAAATCATGTTAACCATAGAGAGTCGCTTGCCTGCTTTCACACTGAATCTTCATTGTTTTGTGAGGTCTTGTATATTTTCTAAAAGCATCAGTATGTAAGTTTCACCAGATGTGTTTCAGTATTTGATATCCAAAGGGTAATGTGTAAATGTGAGCTGTGAAGCATGCAGCTGGAATGTCACTTTAATTTGTTTCTAGGTTTCCTTGTGTATATTACTTCTCTCTCCCATATGTGCCTTTTGTTATTCTGCATTTTCAATACAAGATCATTCCACACCCTTGACTGATAGCATCCTCTTCACACCCCCACCCTTCTATTTTTGCTGTCTGTCACATTCTGCACCTGTATCCACAGCTAACTGTAAAGAGAATACATGTTGTAACCTATGGAATGTTTTTTTGATAGATAGTTGAACTTGTCAGAAATGTTCTCATAGCAAAATTACAGTTTTCAGCAAGCCTTTCAGCCATCAAACTGAGCGAGAGAGATTTGTCCACCTCTTCTGCTTCCTATTCAACAACTTCTTTTAAAAAATAGCGTCTGTCCAAGTGGTTTCAAATTAGTTAGCTAATGTGGCCAGAATTCAGCCATAGCATTCTGTACTTGCAAAAGCATGTCAGGTTAGAGTTACAGGAAGAAATAATAGCAAAATGTAGGGTCTTTATAGAGTTGCAAAATGAGACACGATGTAGACAACAGGGGAAAAAGTGGACACCATACTGTGAGTAGGAACATTACTGGGACTGAAGATATGTCATATTGATTGCAGGTTAGGGAAGCTGCTTTTCAGTCATTCTTTGAACATGTATTTTGATCAATATGACAGCCTCTGGATTGTGTATGCAAGAATCTACTCTGAATAAACACTATTTATGCAGTAGCTGAAGCAGCAAATTCAGGTTCTGTGTTGGGGTTTTTTTTTTTTTTTGTTTCTGTTTATCCTATAAGAAACACTTTGAATATTTTCTGGATACTCAATGAAACTCGAATTATTCAGTGGTAACTAAAAGAAATAAAAGATTAAACAGAATCCTCAGTCAAACTACCTACATTTAAATAGTAAAATTTAGCATGCTTGCCACAGAAGACAAAAGGTAAAAGCAAAATAAGGGCCTAGATCTCATGGTTTCTCTTAGATTCGTATCATCCCTTTTTACACTTCTCTCTGTTGCTTACTGAAACAGGGAAGACTTCACCGATGCCCAACAAAGTCTTTTGATATTTAGAAGTTAGTTACTTACTCTGCAAATTTTTGTGCTAATTGGTATGGTAACAAGGGAAGCACCTGAAAGAATAGAATAGAATAGAATAGAATAGAATCAGCCAGGTTGGAAGAGACCTCCAAGATCATCCAGTCCAAACTATCACCCAGCCCTGTCCAATCAACTAGACCATGGCACTAAGTGCTCCATCCAGTCCTTTCTTGAACACCTCCAGAGACAGTGACTCCACCATCTCCCTGGGCAGCCCATTCCAACTGTCTCTAATAATTGTATTCCTTTTCTTCATAGCCTTAAATAAGTGTGCTGTTTACTAAAACAAGAATAAGGATCTAGAGAATGATTTTACTCGTAACAACCAACATATTTTGAGTAATAGGGAAAAGCAAAATAAAGGACTGCAACTTGATGTCCTGTGATTTTGTACTTGGAGGGTAAATAGAAAATATTTGCAGGGGGTAGCAAAACATACTTTTCACATTGTTTTCAGAAAAGTAAACCTCCTGATTTCTCTGTGTGATCCGAACCAATTTACTTTTGAAGTTATGTAACTATTTTAACTGAACTGTTAAATATTAGAGCAGTTTATAAAAGAAAAATGCTGTTTTGAAGCAAAAAGTGGAAATGTTTCCTTCGAAAGATATCAGGATTTATACTGGAAACTTCTAACCATCCATCATCATTCAATGAATTTGCTCCATTTTCCTTTCTAGAACTGTAACCTTGAGAGGTTTCCTATTCATCAATGAAACATTACCGTTTCCATCTTAAGTAGCCATGTGAATATAAATCACCAACTGTTAGGAAATAAGTGATTAAAACACTAAGTCGAGGCTAAGAGATACCTGTCACAATAGTCCAAATTTGAGTCTTCACACATCAGTGGAACCGTTATTAGCAGCCTCAGTGGAAGGGAATGCAGTCCTGAATTATTCTTTCCATCTTTGTCTAAAAACTGAAGTGTTGTGCAAAAGCTTCATTGAAAGTGCCAGTTCTGCAGCCATTTCAGAGCGAGAGTGGTTCCAGGATTTAGAGACTAGAACCTTCCACATAATACACTGTGTTTGTTTATGCATGTAAATTCTTTTTCTGCATCCTCTTACATGTTTTATTTTCCTTTTTAATGAACCTATCAATTAGGCAGATGAAGCAAAAATAGCATAATAGAAATAGTGATGTTTTCAAATTAATTTCCTTAGGGATTTGGTATAAAATCATTCTAGTTTTCAGAAGGTGGAATGTTATTAACTATTTTTTGCCACCATAGCGCTATATAAGTTTTCACATGAGCAGCTGTGACTTACTGAGTCACAGCTGGAAAAGGATAAATATTTAAGATTGTGAATTGTGGTGGCTCTACTCCTGTGACTGACAGCTCCATGGTAACTATGGCCAGCAATGGATGAATGCAAGATTTTTTTTTTTTTTTTAATGAGTGTCTTCATAGATGTGCACAGAGATGGAACATAACTGAGTAGGACTGACATAGTGATCTACTGAATGTTAAAATTACATTGAAAGCTGGTGAGGAAATCTTGATATGTCTGAAGCTATTGGAATGGTTCTTCTGTGACATAATGGAGACAAGATTTCATCTTCTAGAAGGCAGAGGAAACTGTTTCCTTCTTATAAAGATTTTGTTTTATTCTATAAATTCAGCTGCAAAAATGCATATTTTCTATTTGGTTCTGTATAAGTGTCCCAGAACTATAGGGGGGGAAATTAATTCTGATTTCTTTTTACTTCCATTTTGTGGTTTTATCTTCTCAGACTTGGCAATGAAGAACATGGAAATCAAATATAAAGCAATTGGAGATTATGAAAATGACCAGGAAATATAAATTATTAGCAGCCTAAACTAAGATCTTTCATTCTCTCCTATTTTTGTCAATGTATTTATTTTAAGGTTCTATGGTGTTGCTATGGTCATCAGAGCCCAGAGATACTGCACAATCCACACCAACACATCTTTCAGTTAAAATGTTCTGCTAAATCTGTTGTTTTATCAAGTAGAATTACAGTTAGCTAGTTCACATTTACTGTGGCTAACTCACAGACTCACAGAATCACTGAATTAACCAGGTTGGAAGAGATCTCTAGGATCGAGTCCAACCTATCACCTAACTCTTCTAGTTAACTAAACCATGGCACTAAGTGCCTCATCCAGCCTCCTTTTAACCACCTCCAGGGATGGTGACTCCACCATCTCCCCAGGCAGTCCATTCCAATGCCAATCACTTTTTCTGTGTAGAACTTCTTCCTAACATCCAGCCTAAACCTGTTCTGGTGCAGTTTGAGACTGTGTCCTTTTGTTCTGTTGCTGGGTGCCTGGCAGAAGAGACCCACTCCTGCATGGCTACAACATCCTTTCAGGTAGTTGTAGAGATCAATGTCTTCTCCAGGCTGAACAATTCCAGCTTCCTCAGCTGCTCCTCATAGGACCCCCTCACCAACCTCGTTGCCCTTCTCTGGAAACATTCAAGTACCTCAACATCTTTCTTAAATTGAGGGCCCCAGAACTAGACACAGTACTCAAGGTGTGGCCTGACCATCACTGAGTACAGAGGCAGAATTTTTTCCCTTGTCCAGCTGGGTGCACTATTCCTGATCCAGGCTAGGATGCCATTGGCCTTCTTGGCCACCTGGGCACAGTACTGGCACATGCCAGTTCCTAACCCAGCCCCTGTCCAAGCCATGGGCTGCCAGCTTGACTAGAAGTTTGCTACGGCAGAGGGTGTCAAAGGCCTTGCTGAACTCCAGGTAGACTACATCCACAGCCTTCCCCATGTCCACCAGGCGAGTCACCTGGTCATAAAAACAGATGAGGTTGCAGCAGGACCTGCCCCCTAAATCCGTGCTGGGTGGATGTGATCCCCTGGCCATCCTGTAGGTGTCCTGTGATTGCTCTCAGGATGATCTGCTCCATTATCATGCCTAGCACTGAGGTCCGGTTGACAGGTCCTCCTTCCCGCCCTCCTTGTAGATAGGCACCACGTTGGCCAGTTTCCAGTCTTCAGAGACATCTCCAGTGAGCCAAGACTGTTGTTAAAATGATGGAGAGCAGCTTGACCAGATCATCTGCCAACTCTCTTAGCACCCTAGGATGTATTTCCATCTGGTCCCATAGACTTATCTGGTTTGGTCCCATAGACTCCTTAAGAATGGGATTTAGGGACATGATCCACTTCAAATAGCATCTAGTTCTCATAAGCTTACTGAAATATGTAGTGTCTTTGTTAGTTTTGACCACCATATTCTCCTAACAATGCTACAGATCCCTGTTCCACTCTCCCACTTCTGATTTCACCAAAATGGACTGCAGATAGTAATCAAACCTTCCCTATTGTTTAAGGATTATTGGAAAATTCCAATAAAAGAAATCAAGACTTTCCTGAAAGTTTAGTGCAGAATGTAAATTATAGCATTGGTTGTAAAAGAATAATAATGATAAAGACTATATCATTCATTGGTATAATAAGAGGGATAAAACAGCAATGTATAAACAATTTCTCTCTCTTGGCTCTTGGGTGCTGTTGTTCCTTTGCCTCTCTAACTCCTCCATGCCACATACTAAACTTTTCCTGATAACATGTGAACCTTGCTGGTTTTATTTCTGAGGGGAGAGAAGAAGGTGGTGTTGGTCCCTTCTGGGCTTTTTTTTTTGTCCAGGGTGGAGATAGGATTTCTGTATTAATCATAAATACATGTAAATATATTTTGTATATATGCTTCCAAATTTTGCTTGCTGTAAAATATAGCTTTATCTTACTTCCGAGCTATCTGAGCTGGTCTGGTAAATTTTATTTAGTGGGGGGGATTTTCCAGCCCACCACACTTATCAAGGCCCCAGTCACTGCTGAGCAGAAAATTCCATGTGACAATTCAGTTAATCAAGGCTCAGTAAGAGATGAGCCGGCAGATATATTAAGGAGTCAAGAAGCCCTGTGTTTCCCCAATTCACTATAATAAATATTGATGATGTCTTAAGAAGTACAAATTTTGGTACTGAACGTATATTGTATGATATACTGCTTTTGACATAAGACAAAATACTTTTATTAGCTGCCTAAATATACAGGTTCTCCAGTAACTTTTAAACAGATTTCCCAGCAGACATGCTCAGAGGCCTGACATGGCTTCTAATAAAGCTTCTGTTACACTGACTCTATGCTATTTAACTTGCATTTGCACTCTCAGTTCAGTATAGTTTTCCTGATAAATCAGATTAAAAGAACTATGCTATATCTCACTGCAGAGTTTAAACTATATGGAACTACTTAATGCAAACATGCAATCAAGGTAGTGCAGTTCTTATCTTCAAGCTATGAATCAACATGTAAAGTCAGGACTAACAAATACCCAGAAAATGTGAATTATTCATTAAATTCTCTTGAAGAAGTGAAAAACTGCAAACTTGCTGTGCTTAAAACCTTTGAAAGCACTTTGGTAAAGATTATCGAACTTAGCTAGTTTTATCTTTCTATCTTTGGTTTCTTATCTTTCAGAAGAAAAGAACGAGCATGGTCCTGTGCACAGTTCTGTTTAAATCTTAAATGTTAGGAGGTACAAAATCTGAATCTAATTTCTGCCCAGTGCAAGTTCCTGGTTCTATATATCATCCACTAAGCCAATCTGAATTAAAGACATGCACTACTAAAATACTTCTCCATCCTCAAAAATATTGGGGAATATTGATTAATATGACATGGAGTTTGGACATTTTTGACTATTTAGAAGAGATGTTTCTTTCAGATCATGGAACAGATAACATCCTCTAGTGACGGGAAAGGTTTATTTTATCTAGACTGATAAATAAAGAAACCTACTTCAGAAAATATAAATAAAAAAATATGAGAGCAGAATCTGATCTCCATTGCAGTGTAAATTCCTTCATGTATACATCTGCTTCAATTTACCTAGCAAAAGGAAAGTCTCCTCAAAGTCTCTTGACTTTTAAGTTAACTCAAATTTGTTTTCAGATATAATGTAATGCCTTTGTGTGTAGGTGGACAAATATATATACATATGTCTGCTTCCAAATATGCAAGATAATTATTGTAACTTGCAGCCACTTTTGTTATTGATGGAAAAATCAGTTAAGCACAAATTTAATCATTCAAACATTTTTTTGGTGATGAATTAGTGGGATTTTTCTTTTTTCTTCTTTTAAAGAAAACTTTGTGTCTTGACAGATTATAGGTACATTAAAACAAATATTAATTTCTTATTTCTTGTGTTCAAAGTGAATATTTCTATTCTAGGACCTACTTGCAAAATTATTACCACTGATGTTAATTACTGTCTCAGTGTCTAAGCTGAAAAGGAATACTTAGCTTTTAGATGAAAGCTTTTTTTTTTTTTTTTAATGCAGACTTATTATTTTTACACTAAAATGTATATATATTTCTTCCTGAATATACTAAACTGGTTGAACTCTTTGTTTCAATGGAAACAAAGAGCTTTAGGAGTCATCGCCTCAGGTTCATACAGAAAGCACAAGATGAGAACAACCCAGAAAAGTGAATGTGTTACAGAGTGGCACCTAAACTTCATCCATCTTTACTTAAAAATGTCTATCATTTTGAGGAACTAACTTAAAATTAAATATTTTTTTTCTTCTTTTACTTTTACTAAAGTCTTACAATATGTGTATTTCACAACTATATGTGGTCTTGCCTGCAGCTACTTCTACTCTCTTAACAGATCTTTAACACATCAGTACTCAGGACTACCAGAATATTGGGCATTGGGTTTGAGCCATGATATGCCAAGTACATATTTTTTGGGATAGGAGTTTGTAACAGGTTAATGCACCTGTTTGCTTCCAAAGCAGAAGTGAGGGAAAGTAATACACAAAAGAAACAAAACAAAACGAAACAAAATCACCACCAACAAAACAACAAACAAAACCAAAAAACAAACCTCTGGGTGAAGATGATGAGTTGAGATAAAAAGAGTTTAAATAGATAATATAATGCACACTTACCCTAGCCTATTGCAGAAAAAAAGCACAGCAAAAAGCAGAAAGCAGTAGAATAAGCCAGCAAAGTAAAAGCCAATCCAGTAAACTAACCCCTAATCCCTGCTCATCCCACTGCTATACCAGGGGAAGAGACCAACACCTTCCAAACCTGGAAATTGAAAGCAGCAACTGGAACAGGAAAACTCTCATTATAAAGTCTGAATTTCAAGCCTCAAAATACTTAGCTCTAGTCAGCAGTTTAATTTTGAAACTGACATTACCAAGGGATGGTTTTGAGTAACAGCAGCAGACTTTCAACGCAGCCCATAGAATCATAGAATCACAGAATGATTTAGGTTGGAAGAGACCTCAAAGATCATCTAGTTCCAACTGCCTGCCATAGGCAGAGACACCACCCACTAGAACAGGTCACTCAAGACTCATGACAGAATCTCATGCAGAGTCAATGGAACATTCAAGAATCTGTTCTATCATTTTAGGGTATCTTGTAGCTTTTCTTTAGCAAATTATTTTATCTCCAATTGGGCTTAACAGGCATTCAAAAAATGCACAAAGAAGAGAGGGATAAGAAAACACTATTTTTCTAGTTCTGTAAAAAATTGAGTTTTAAATTTTTACTGAGTTCTGCATCTTTTAAAGTAGAATTTCTGTCACTATTTTTCCAAAAGTCATTTGAACAAATTCTATCAGTGTGCCAAAGTGACAGCTGAACACAAAAGGATTACAAAACTTCTTTAGTAATAATACACTAGGTACAAGAGCACTCCCTTTAAGGACATGAGCAGTGGTGATGGAGAAGAACATGCCTTTCCTTATATCCATGTGCTACCTGAACATATCCATGCTGACATCTTTTCTATTAGTTGAGGAATATTGGAGTGAAAAAAGCTGTGTTTTCTCCCATCAGCACATCAAAGCAAGAAGATCATCCTAGGAAGAATGTGCTAATTATATGATTTGAATGGTTCAGTAGCATTTATGACAGTGGTAAAACCACATTAATATTTGATGCAAGTAACCAGTGCAGTGTACAATTTGCTATACCTTCTCCTTTTGCATCTATATTTTAAAAAGCATCATTTAAGGGAACATTATTTGAAAGTACAACACAGAGAAACATCAGATGCTAAAAACAATATTGTCAATGCAACTTCAGTGCAGCTCTTTGAACATGGTCATGTTTCCTTTTGGCCCATCTGTGTTTCCAGCATTTCCAGACATACATTTTTTTTTTTCACAGAAAGCTGAATAGCAGGGGATGACACTATTATTTCAGTTACTACAAAACTGAAAGTATAGGAATTTACAGAAAACTTTATTCTTATCTGCCACATTTTTCATGATTTCTAAAAAGGAGCATATTCACACTGCTCATCAAGAAGAACTAAAGAACATCTGTTTGTTTTGGCTTTTTTTAATCAGTACTTGAGGGAGAGAATGGAAGTGTCTCACTACACAAGACAAAGAAACTACACTTTGGCTTGTCTGAGATGTAGGAGACACAGATTGCAAATTCCACTTTGGTGACATTTGAATTACTTGCTACTAAAAAGTTACAAAGTTCAGTACTGTGTAAGTGCAGATATGATGGAAGGAGAAGTTTCAAATCCAAATAACGCTCAACTACTAACTGTGCTCTACAAGGTTCACCCTAAACCATATCCTAAAGCACCACATCCCAGTGACTTTTTAATGCGTCCAGGATTAGTGACCCAATCACCTCCCTGGGAAGCCAATTCCAATGCCTGACCGCTCTTGCTATGAAAAGAATTTTCAGTTATGCAGTCTAAACTTACCCAGTCACAGCTTGAGGCTATTCCCTCTTGTTCTATCACTAATAGAGACCAGCACTGTAATCATAGGATAATTAATCAATGTGTGGTATTTTAAAAAAAATAATACTGTTTATTAATTTTCAATATTCAGGAGTCTCACCCCACCCCCACCTCTGACCAACTGATTTTAATAATAATCAGGCTTTTTTTGCAATGATCATGGAAACATTATAAAAATGATAACATAGGATCTAGAAGTTTTTAGAAATAACTAGCAAAAATATAAACATTAATTGAACTGGAAGAGAAGGTTCTTCCAGTCAATTATACCCCTTGCCCACTAGATGGGCTCAAGGAGATCCTTTTTGCTTGTGGCAGAAGGCAAAGTTGAATTACAAGAGGATTTAAGTATTTGCTCACAAAAATTAGCTTCCAACTCATGGGGCTAGCTAAAGCTTCAGACAGTACCCAAAACACTTTCAGGGAGTTCTGTTGATGTCTCATTAGCTACTGAGTTGACCACATCACTAACACCACCACCAGCCTGCTGTCTACTGAGACATGGCCACTACATTACTGAGACAGTCCCAGGAGCAGACAGGTGAAAAGTGCCACCAAATAGGTATTATTTTGATTCTTTATGTCAGTGTCCTTGTAGGAAATTGTGAACTTCCTGCTGAAGGACGGAGTGGCATGGTGTGCCATGGTCCCATCACATTCTCTGTGGGACCCATGGAGCTTGAAGACAAAGGAAGATCAGCCACTGTTGCACCCCAAGTAATGCCTGGCCCCTTGCATGTGGCTCACTGTCCCTTTCTCTGCCCCCTTCCCTGTCCTCTCACCTAAGCCTTTCCTTTCATAAACCTCCAGCCTGGGCTGGCTCACTGCACAACCCTTTGTACACAGTGCCTGGGCCAGCTGTGCCACTAAGTCTCCTATGACACATCACATATCCACAGGTCCTGCTGACACAGAAAGCTCACTGCTGTGCCTGTTTGTGTGTGGGGACGGCACCTTGCCTGGGGCTGCAGTCTTATCACATCCCCTAACTAACCCCAGCCCACCTCACTTTCCGTTAGCCTCCTTGCTTTTGGGGCTGGGAGCAGGAGTTGGAGCCCAGCATGAAGATACAGACAAACAAATGTAGTGTTTAAACACTAGGGACAAATTTAGGTGTTTAACATACTGACCTAATGTCACTTTGGCTGTCCAAAATCCTAATACCCTGTGATCCTTATGGCCTCTAATACCCTCTAGTCTAGTTTGCAAAAGAACATATGAACAATCTTTCTGAATGTTAATCAATGTCCACTTATGTTGCATGCTAAAGAAATTATTCCTAGGTTTCTAATCGTGATTAAGTATTTGTTTAACAAGTGGTGAAATACTTCTAAAAGAAAAATCAAGAAATTCCCAGTTCTAATGAGGTGAAATTCATATGATAACCCACTTCAGGCTGGAATCCTCAATCAGAATGTATTCCAACTCACCTAATTATTCATTGTTATTATTAACATGGATAGAGACCAGAATTCCTGAATGAATGCATGAATGAATGTTCACAAAGAACGTCCTGAGACTTATTGATTTTTTTTCTTTAAAATTCAGGCTTCTATTCGGCAATGTCATAATTCTTGGTATTATGGGTAGTGTACCTTCCCCCCCACCCCCGCCTATTTTCTAGAAAAAAAGGAAAATATTAATTATGCACATATAGAATTAAAATTCATATTGTTTAGTTACAGGAGTTTAAGTCTGCAGAGCCACCATTCAATGCAACACAATAGAATCCTCAGTTGTGGCTCCATGACTCTCATCTCTTACAAATCTTCTGGTTCATACTAAAACTGTCTGCCTCGTAACACGGCTTTAGCTCTGTTATTTGTCTTAGTGAAAAGGAAATGAGGTTCTGTAGCCCAGAGATTCATCCCACCATGAAACAGCAATGGTAGCAGAGTTTTCACTGGCTTCTGGGAAATGTTCTCAAGTTCTCTTAATTTCAATGTAGATTTAAACTCCTCATACAGTAAACAGAATACAGAAGCCTCAAGTGTTGTTCTAGGTCAGTTTTGGAAGACTAGGGTTTTCTGCTACCTTTGATAGAATATTAAGTGCTGGCCAAGATGCTTGTGCATCATTAATATAACGACTGAGGTCTTCATTTTATCTCAGCTTTTCTTAGCATTATTCATAAGAAAATAAAATGTTTTTAATTTAGTTATAAGCCAGAGAGAAATTTATTCGGGAGAAAAAAATGAAGTGTTTTAATATCTGAATATCAAGTGGTTGAATCTGAAAGTATATCTTCAGTGTTTCCTTCATTGTTTTTGAAAGAGTGGGAAGATATAGCACACTTAAAAGATGACATCAGTAGGTTATCTGTCATGACTTGCTGAATACCACACATCATGTGCCATTTTTCAAAATTACCCCTTTGTTAAGAACTATAATTTATTGTTTATTTATGTATTTTGTAATTTTTTTTTCACTTGTTTGAGGTTTGTTTTAGTTTGTTTGGTTTGGTTTGGTTAGAAAGTGCTTTAGTCTCTTTAGAATAGATCTTTTAATTCAATTATTCTATTACAGTCCAGATCTGAGATGTGGTTTATTTAATTTAGCTACAAGCTGATGAACATTCCCCTTCATTATTATGTTGCTTCCAAATCTCCAGATAATCTCTAACACTACTCCACTCTTCATCTGAAATTCACATGTACTAACTGCATTTTCCCAGCTCTTAGGAAAATGATGTTCCTGCACTGAACTTTCTCTGTTACTTTTGTCTCCACTGCAAAGTTTGTTCTCATTCTTTATAATAAAAGCATCCATTGGACCACTAACATTAGTAATTCTAGGCTTCACCCCAAGAATTCCAGCCTTCTCCCTAAACAGAAACATAGCCTTTTGATATTACTGATGTAAATAGATAGAAGGAGCAATTGTATTGCTAGTGTCATCACTACCTAACTAGAACTGCACCTTTCCCTTTATTTTCTAGCAATCCTAGAATATTAAATAAAAAAAATTAAAAATCTGCAGAATTACTCCTTGGCACAAGAAAAAACATTTGGTGTTCATGAATACTCTTTAGCCACGTATCTATTAATCTGCAAGGAATGGCAACTAAATAATGTTCTAAGTTTGCATTAATTCATTAATTCTTGGGTTTTTTTCCTAAACTCTAGCTAAACGAGTTCTCTGTTTGTGTCTACGTTCATTAGTATTCTTTCTTGTGTAGTGTATAACTGACTTATAAAAAATGCGACCTGATCTAGTGGGAGGTGTCCCTGCCTATGGTGGGGGGTTGGAACTGGATGATCTTTGAGGTCTCTTCCAACCTAGACCATTCTATGATTCTATGATTCTATGTCTTTATACCACATTTTCCCTACTTAAAATATTTTTTTTTTTTACAGCTAATTCCTTTGTCTCTTCCTCAGGTGTAGTGCCCAAATCTTAGTAGTGGAGTTACTTTAACTTTTAAAATACAAGCATGTATCAGGAATTCCTTAAATTGTTGTTTGTTTGTTTGGTTGGTTGGTTTAGTAATGCAGATAAATGTTGCAGAAAATATATTTCTGCCATACGGATTAGCAATCTGCATGCCTTTCACACTCCTGCAAAAAGGGCTAAAAAAGCATGAAAATGGTGTGCAACAACAACTACTTGTTGTTCCTTTGATTTGTTGTCTTTACAAATTGATGGGCTAGTAATTTAATGTATTTCCATAGAAATACACGTTTGAAAAAAAGGATTTTTTTTTAATTCATATTTGAACAGCAGTGTAACTAGACTAGAAAAACTGAAACCTGTTTAATGTGTATAGTCATTAAAACAAGAAAGAACAAATTGGATAATAGGTTTTCAAGTGGTCTTCTCACTCCAAATGTAACAGAATGTAACATGGAAGTCTTCTTTCCAGAACTGGCATACATGACCTGTGTCTCCCTTGTTTCTCATCCTTTTTTCAGACTCCAAGTCTTTTTTCTTCTATCAATACCTGTAGTCCCACACACATTTGCCTGTCCAACTAAACTTACTGAATCTATTAGTGTGTAGCAAAAATCACAGTTCCCAGACTGTAAATCCATCTGACTGAATTTGGGTGGGCGTAGCAGAAAAATGGCTTAAATAATTTCTTTTTTTGTCAACAATCAACCCTCCAAATGGCTAAATGAGATCTTTCTTAGATACATCTTCTTACTTACAGCTGATATTAGTAGGGTACTTACAGGAGGCAAAATCTACCAACAGATTTTACAAAGTAGGCTGAGGGGAGACATTATTACTCAATACAACTACCTGAAAGAAGGTTGTAGTGAAGCAGAGTCAGTCTCTTCTCCCTAGTAACAAGTGACAGAATGAGAAGACGTGGCTTCAAGTTACATCAGGGAACATTTATAGTGGATATTAGAAGAAATTTTTTCACTGAAGGAGTTATCAAGATGCTAGGAGAGGCAGTTGGATCACCTTTCCTTGAGATGTTTAAAAGAGTTATAGATAAATGATTTAGCATCAGACTTGATAGGGTTAGATAATGATTGGACTTGATGATCTTAAAGGTCTTTTCCAACCTAAGTGATTCTATGATTCTATGAAATACATCAGGTGGTTATAAAGTGCTCAATGTGTCATGCTTAGTACTCCTTGAAGGACTTTTATGATGTGAACATATGAAACCATAAGAGAGAACTCTGCTCCCATGTTTCATTGAAGCTACTAGGACAATGTAACTATCCCTCCTCACTCAAATCCATTGTCAGGTACTCTAAATTTGGTGAGAATGGTGAGACTAAATGATCCAGGAGTTTTGGGCAAGTCTAAATTGATTAGGATTCCAGTCTTTGGTTACATAGTAAGCATTTTAGCTATTCTGAATTACATGATCAGGGATGCTGTACCTGCAAACTTTTACTTTTGTGAAGTTTACACATCATTCTGCACATTATGTATGAATGAAGTCATAGATGTATTCTATGGGTCTAACCATCTTTTCTTGTCCAGAAATGTAAATTCATATAAAGGTACTAATATATACCAAAGCTGTAGAAGAAAGTGAAGGAACAAGAAATGTCTGATTTTCATGTATATTATTTGAGAAAACCAGTTTCTGCCATTAATTTATGAAGTGATTTTTCTTTGACATAAAGGGGAGAGCTGTGTCTTGGCACTTTGTGATATAAGCTGCTGGAAACAGAAGGAGGATTTTTGGTTACCTTACTCTCTACAAGTAGGATTGATTCCTCTAGTTGTCACAATTCCCCTGAGCTGCTCATTAGAATTCAGGCCAAGATATATCTGATGGGAAACCCATTTTGATGTAGAGCTGTAGAATAGATTATAATATTTCATTGTTATCTTAGTTATATTTCTTCCTTATCTCTTTTTTTTTTGTTGTGGTTAACAATTATTTTTTAGCAGAGCAACTGGAGGAAGGTAATTTAAATCTCTCAAAAACAAAGATAATTTTGCTGCTATAATGTAATGTTTTTGAATCTGTAATACAGTAACTTCAGTTGACACTTCAAAACTATAGAACTTCCACTTCAACACTATAGAACTTCCACTTCAACAAAAAATGATGATTATATGTTGGTGTTACTATATGAGCCAGACGATGTGATTTTCCTACTAATTCTAAGGAGGAAATGTATCTTTGGATTGTCAATCTCATGACAGTATCCACATTCAGATACATGATTTACAAGTTCTTGGAATATTTAGAATATTTGCCCCTGAAATACCATTCCGTGTGAATTGGAAAGCAACATAACAGAAGCAACTCCATGACCTAAAAGGCTTTAATGATTGTTTCTGATAAGGAAAAAGAGTAAAGAGAAATAAATAAAGGAAAATCGATTAAAAAAATAAAAAGTCATTTATGCATTGTATATACCCATTTGGAGGGATTCCTTTTGTCTAGTTTTATGACTTGTGTCTGTAACAGCTAACAAAATCAGAAGTCTTAAAGTTTTGTGGGGCTGTTTGGTTTTGGTTTTGTGTTATTCTAAACACTACTTCCATAAAGCTCTCCTTAGCCCTAGTTAGACCACATCTGAAATATTATGTACAGTTCTGGGCTCCTCAGTTCAAGAGGGATGGGGAACTACTGTAGAGAGTTCAACAGAGCATGACTAAGGGACTGGAGCATCTCTCTTATGAGGAAAAGCTGAGAGACCTGGGGCTGTTTAGTCTGTAAAAGAGAAGGCTCAGAGGGGACACTACAAATGTCTAAATACCTTGAGTGTGGCTTCACTTTTCAGTGATACCCAGTGATAGAATAAGGGACAATGGATGGTGACTGAATCATAGGCAATTCCATCTCAGCATGAGAAAAAAACAGTTTTTTACTGTTGAGGGTGATGGAGCCTTGGAACAAGCTGTCCAGAGACGTTGTGGAGTCTCCTTCCCTTGAGATCTTCCAAATGCATCTGGATGCGTTCCTGTGTGACCTGCCCTAAGTGGTCCTGCTTTACAGGGGGATTGGACTTGATGATCTCTGGTGATTCTTTTCAACTCCTAACATTCTATGATTTTATGAAAGCTAGGGAAATGAGTAAAGAACAAGTACATTAAATGACATGACTGCAACATAGGACATCGTAGTTGAACCAAATATAGAAAGTTTTCACCCCCAAGTTCACCACCTTACACCTTTGTAGCAATTTTCTCTTACCTGTATTCTTGTACAGACTATTATGCCACAGTTATCTACTGTGCAGATCTGTTAAACCACAGCTGTGATTCTTCTGACAGTTCAGTTTATTAATAGTGCCCACTTCCAGTTGGGAGTAGTATGTTGCAGTCACCTTATCCATTTGCTGTATCTGACTCTGCTCATATTTTATACAAATTACAAGTGATGTAGGAGGGCTGGAAGAACATATGGCCAATTATTTTTTTTCCAGACTACCTTTATCTTCTCTTACAGAGTCATTCTTCACCTAGAGAGGGAGTATAAGGGGTTTTTCTTGTAACTATGTTTGTCTTATGTAACAGTTCAGCATTTGATTTTTTATTCATTACATTTATTTTGTTTGTGAATTCTTTAACACTCTGCATGAATTCAACTTTGGCTTATTTGGATTATAGAACCTTTGTTTCTGTTATTGTAAGAAATCCAGAAACAGTAGTATCTTTAGATATTGTCAGCACAGAACCATTGCATCTACCTCTCTGCAACAGATGTGATTGATCAGACTTATCTAATGCATGGCACAATATCCCCAAATGACTTAACCATGACTGAGATGTATAATGTGTGTTTAGGGATGAGTGGTCAGAAATTCTTTGAACTGGAACTGCATGAACTCCTCATTGTGTGGGTTGAAATGTTGCTGATTTCTTCCTTACATATATTTCTCGTGTATTTTCTCTTCCTTATTTGCTACTTTTTTTCACTGATAAAAAATATCTGCATTAGTTCTACACACTGTTAAAGAAAAATCAGTCCATTAATATAGCACACACCTATGGAGAAAAGGCACAAATTCCTACCCAAAGGTTCAGCCCTCCCAGACAATTGTTTCAGCAATCATTTAATTCTCAAATGCTTCCCAGACCTATTATTCCTTTTGCAAACTACTTACTTAATCTCAGATTCCATATACGTGATAGATGCCAGGCATCAAACAGCTAATTCCAGGCAACAAGAACAGCAAAATGATGACCGCCACCATTAATATTAATAATAATAGTAATAGTAGTAGTAGCTAATTCCAGTCTCTCAAGTCCCAGTCTTTTCTAAATTTTATGTATCCTAGTTCAGCTAATGTAATTTTGTCTTTGTTCATCATAAACATCCTTTATTCCATTATAGTATATAAATCTGCCTCCCTACTCTTTATGTGTCTGGCTCTTCTGCTTTATTTAAATCATGTTTTGTCATTTCATGGACCTAGAAGAACAAATGGTAGAAACATGGAAAAGAATATTCAGCATATTCAGCACTACCGACTCTCTAAGCTAATCTATGCCTAAGGCTTAATAATAAAACATTAATTGAAACTTTGGTTGTCATAAGCACAGAAAAACTCATATTGTTGACATAAAGGATGCATCTGTTATACAGATTTCAAGTCCCAAGCCTTTGTGGAAAATAGTTTCTCAAACAAAAGGTTTATTAATTTGATTCAGGATAGCAAAAAAATGATGAATATGAGGTTGAAGATCTACTTTTTTCTTGCTTCTTTTAGAAAAGCTTAGCTTTTGTCAGGCATGCATTGTTGAATGGCTTCATGAGCTGTCTTTGAATGGCACTTATGCCCAGCAATAACTGGAAATAGAAAGTTCTATATGTATGCCAAACTTGATACCTTCCTTTGGCTATAAAATGCTTAAATAGGTTTTTGTTTGGTTGGTTTGGATTGTTGTGTTTTTGTTTGTTTTGTTTTATCCTAAGATCAGTTCATAATGGAATTGAAATCAACACTGAAAGGACTATAGTGTAATAGGAGGAAGTCAGATCCAGTGAAATGAAGTACAGTATCAGTGTTTAACCAGCAATATGCATGGTAGTACATTAAGAAGAGAGGTTATTCTTCAGTCTGCATGTGGGTAAAATTTTTCTTTAATACAAATAAATCAAATCTTTACATTGTGTGATAAAGTTCTAAGTTGTGCTTTGAATAAACCACAGAAAAGTTACACTGTCCACTGACTTGGTTGGGTTAGGATATTCCAACTTCTGTCCTTTAGTGATGTACCTGGATATTCCCTAATGTTATATTTCACTCACAGCTAAATTCTGGACACATATATCACTTTGCCAAAGTACAGCAAAGAACTGCAAACTTAGGCATGATGCTGAAAAAGCTCAATCTATACTGCTGGATAGTCTGTATCTATAAGTACGTGTATGAGGGAATCAGGCCACTGGGCTGGAGGGTGGAAGGTGAGTGAACAGCTATGTAGGGTTTAGCTGCAGGCCAGGGTCAACTCACCAGAAGAATGTAAAAGTTTTATGAAGTAACTTATGCACTATGTACATATACTGTGGTAGATGGTTTTGATCTCTACCTCCCATGATGCCTGTTGATAGAAATTTGCATAACCGAAAGGGAGTATTTAAAAATTAAACTTCATTATTTATTTCTCAATACTGGGTACTTTAGGCTTCTCTACATAAGTTTAAAAGTAAGCACATCTTCTAAGTGACTTGAAAATGACAGAAAATTGAGGAATAAAAAAAAGAAGCTGTTTCCATACTGTCACATTTACCTGCCTTTCTGCACAGCAGCTGCATGTCTTTGTGTTGGGTTCCACAACCTTCATTAGAATAGTGTGTTGTAAATCTGACTAAAACAGAGAATGTATTTTATTTTTATGTTTTATTTTTGTATTCCATTAGATCACAAAACTAAATTGCTTTTTTCCATCTGTGGATTAATCAACCTTTCACAAACCTGCCATCTCCATAATTCTGCTAGGATTTCTTATCCCCTTTCCTGACAGATAGGTATGAACAGCACCAGTCTGAGAAATAGGTAGAAATTAATAAAATAAATAACAGAAGAAGCTGGGCTTAGTAAAACAGCTAATTTTATTGAGGTGTTGTGTATGAATGCAAACACTTTCAGATGTTTGCTTTAAGATTTCTTTTCAAATCCATTCTTATTTTAATACATAAATCTTTGTATTTTGAAAAGTCTACATACCACCCGGTCTCTATACCAAAACTCTCTGGTATCCCTTAAAACAGATGTGTGCTTGTGTATACAAATAGCCCACTTTTTCTTGGTTATCCATCCATTTTAGCTCTTCTAATCATCACCTTAAGTCTCCTGCCTGTTTGTGGGTTATGTCCTGCTTTCCTCTCCCTTAGGGTGATGTTTAGTTTCAGCAAGGGAAAGGTCAAATTGTGATCAGGAGAAGCATAATAATTTCACATATCAATGTATATTTCTTTTTACTTGACAAATGATCACCATTCCTCCTGAAAATTCCCTGCATCACATGGTCCCCTTTGACCTTTTGGTCAATAAATAATGCATTCAAAGTAATTGAACTACATTATTTGGCTGCAAACATCTCTCATACCAGAAAGCATGGTACATAGGACAGTGAAAAATGACATTGTGGAAAGACTCCAGTTTGGATGAAGACAAATCCTTCACATTACAATTTTTTTTTCTCACTAACCAATAATCTGATCTGGAACGAACCAAAATACCCAGATTGCACAGACCAAATGAGATTGTTTATTTTAAAGGAAAAAATTGGGAAAAAAAATGTCTGGAACAAAAAGGAATTTAATTGCAACCATACTTTTGGGAGAGCTGTTCTATTGCTTCAAGCTAACTTAGTCTGAGAACTGTACATTCATAATTTATTGTGTTGATCAATAGCAATCTGTTAGCTGTCTCACCTACCCCCACCTCCACCCCCTGCAGAGCTCACATTAGACCAGATTTACAAGTTCACAACAAAATTGACAAGACCTAATCACATGTTGGAAGATAAACCTTTCATAGGATTTAAGGCCCACTTCCAGTTTTGTTTTGAGGAGAGACCACAGGAGTTTCTGGAGGCTGTAGAACTATCAAGCATTCTAAAAGCAAATTGTTCTACACTTTAACATCAATGGTAAAATGAATCGGGGAGAGATGATATTTTAGGGTTTCTATCTGCTTTCAAAGAGTTTGTTTCTACAAACTCTACAAATGTGACCTTTTCCATTTATTTGAACA
Organism: Psilopogon haemacephalus; assembly: GCA_013396835.1. NCBI lineage: Eukaryota > Metazoa > Chordata > Aves > Piciformes > Megalaimidae > Psilopogon > Psilopogon haemacephalus. The sequence continues at coordinate 113,930 of VWZI01011160.1, read as the reverse complement.
AGATCAAGATCACAATAAATAAACTGCAAAAGCTGAGCTGTCTTCTAATGTTTTCAGTTATTTTAGTATTTTTCTTCCATAAAATGTAATCTAAATTTTAAATCCTAGACTTCATCATGACTATATTTCAGTCTTTCTAAAATGGTCATTGACCAAGTAAGCATTACTTGTTTTTAACCATTAGTGTGAGTTAATAAAATGTTTTGCCTGGAAATAATGCATTATATTCCTACAGCATGGTACTGAGTAGTTTAGTAGCACATAAATCATACTGAAACAGACTGTGATGCAATCATATGGTATTGTTTCATGATAGCCTGTTGTGCTATAACTGATCATTCCCTTGTGAAAAAATACCAGTTTGCTTTCTAGGCTTTTCTTCCCCCCCCCTTTTTTTCCCCCTTGTAAAAGAAACTGTACCTGAAAGTGCTAAAGCTGAAAGCTATCAGGAAATTACCCTGAAACTTAAAACCTCCAGGAAATTGAATGGACATACTGCACACAGCATCCAAGATATTATGTCTTGGTTCTATTTCTTGGGATCTAGTGTTGATGATTTTTATTATACCCAGGCACAGATACATTTCACTGAACACTGAGTTTCAACCAGCCTTGAGGACAATGATAGCATTAGACATATCAGGAGGAGGTCTCATACTAGTCAAGAGGTCAGTTGCTCTTCCCAGTATGTCTATTGTTGAAAAATACTTTTTAAAGAAAACCATTGCAGTAGTCTACTATGTGATTGTCTATAGAAGAAAGATCTATAAATATATTAGAAATATGCTGTTAAGAAGTGGTACTGGAAGGGACATATTTTGTCTTCTATCCAGCTACTTTGTAGCAATTTTTTTTATTCCACAAAGCTTCCAGTGCTCTGATTAATAACACTATTCAGGATGAAAACATGAATTTATAAAGCACTTCAAAGCATGTATTCTAGATTGTGAAAGTAACTGCTAGTACAGTGAAGTTTTGCTGCACTTCACAGTCATTCACTTGAGTCCCTGACAAACATCTACAGAGACATAAAAACTTAAAGCAAAACTATGGCTCAAGTATCCAAGTATTTGCCTTTTCTCTTACTGAGTGTCAGTTCAGTATTTCTGAAAAAAAGCCCTGAGAGGTCAGACATGGTCAGGTCCTTGTGACTGTCCAGCTTTTACTAGTTTCTGGGTCATAATCCTTTCCAGATGGATTGAATTTCACCAGTTCTTTACAGCTGGTCATAAAATCTTGGGCTTTATACCACATGCTTCTGCTTTTGCAATCTGCTACTTTGCGTGCCCCTATTACTGTGCCTGTGAGTGCAAAGCTCCTCTTGTAGTAGTCACCAGATCTTCCTTCTTTGAATGTTATAGAAAGATGTACATCTAATCAGACATCACCTTCATTAGTCATGGTGAAAATGATATTTTATCGATATTTGAAATTAGGGTTAAAAAAAAAAAATTGTAGATTCCCCTCTCCTGTTCTCAAGAGTGTGTTTCTGAGAAGGCATCATCCCCATTGAGTAAAGTTTAGTCTTTGGAGAAGGCAAAATGAAAATACTATGTTAGGAAGTCACGTAATGGTCAGACCATATAATATTAATATATTTGTAAAGAGTTCTGAAAACACTAATAAGACTCACAGTAACATTCTGCCTATGACTGTGGCACAGGCATGGGAGACTTCTGAGGAGCCAGGAACATTGTCAGCAGAACATACAGTGAAAAAGTATTCCTTGTGATTTTTTCCCTTGTGTTTATTTGCAAATAATGATGATAATCTTCTGCTGAACCTCTGGCACAGAAGTGCTGGTGCTGGAAGGCCAGCATTTGTTATCTGCCAACACAGTACATAGAGGCCAAGTTCATCACAGGAGGCCTGAGAGCTCTGTCTCTGAGTGATCTAGTCTTAGCCAGTGGATGATGAGGAAGTCTGGAGAGTGGCTTTGAAGCTGGGGTAGCAACTGTGGCAGAAACATGATCACCTGGCATCAGATCAAACATTTTTGTCTTCATTGAAAAAAAAACAAAATATGCTTTTTTTTTTTTTTTAAGGAAGGTGCTTTTAACTCTCTGGAAACTGAAGAGAAGCGTCATTGTACTGTATCACATAATCTTTTAAATCCACTTCTTTGTCTTATATTCACAGGAAATGTGATGGAAGGAAGAAACAATCCACTTCTTCTTACTCACAGTTTTTTATTATTTTACCTAGAAAGCACTGGCAAAAGATTTGTGAAGTGGAAAGAAAGCAAAATAAACACATTTTTAAAAAGAAAATAAAGAAAAAGCAACACTTTTAAGGTTTTTAATACAGCAAAAGTATAAAGCCTTGAAAGAAGGAAAAAAAAAACCCTTCTGAAAACATTCGGGCTAACACAGGAAATTGCATTTATTTTTGTTTTGCTTTACTTCTGTAAGATGGAGCAAAATGACATTAGAATCAAACCAGTTTTGGTTTGGTTTTTTTTTTTAATTCACGACTGTTGGGAAAAATTGAATTGGTAAATGCTGAATCAGGACAAACAATCTGCTGTGAAATATTTCTTCAGTCAATCTAATCTGATTTTTCATCCATGAATTGCAAAACACCTTCCTTTGAGGTATGGACCTTAGCTGAGAGAAATAAACAACCTCCAAGTTTCTTATTTGACTACTGTATCACATATTTTCTTTCTCCCTGTTTGCTTGGAGTTCAGTGAGATAGACTTCAGATATGACAGTGCTGGTGAGGCCAGGGACTTTTCTGGTCTACTGTGTGCATGCCTCACAGCAGTTACAACCCCAGACACCTGCTGACTGAGCTGCTCACGGGAGAGATCCCTAACCTGTCCCAGAATAAACTGGATCAGAGTTCTTAAGGTTATTTAATCTATTGAAGCAAACCAGACTAATTCATTCCCAACACAGTTTAGAGAGCAATCCCAGAAGAAGCTCTGCTTCTGAAGGTTGTTTCCTCAGGCTGAGAAGAGGCAATGAACTTTAGTGGGGAGCTACAGCAGCAAATTTTATAACACCCCAAATGGGCAGGGAAAAACATGTAGGATCCTGGCCTCATGCATTAGTGATGTATTATCCCACAGTAATGAGGGCGTCAATAAAAGAAGAATAGCACCAGGAAGTCCATTCCCTGGCTTTAATAAAAGGGAAATTTTCAGGTTTCCAGGACAGCTAAATGGGACCCTGGGGTTTCAGGCCCATACATCATTCTTTTTGTCTTTTCTAAAATGAGGCAGACCCCTTCTTAAAAGTTATTTGCACTCAAGAATGATGACAAAACAAATGATTATGTTTGTTTAAATGTTGACAGTCAGACAAGAACAAAGCCTGTTTGAAAAATGCAAGTCCTTTTATTCCTCAACACATTAACATTTTGAGCAGAAGAATCTGGCACCGGAAAGAACGTGCCAAGATCCACTCACAGAAGCTATTATTTATATAGTACAATATGCTCATATCATCAAGACCTTGCTCTCTGAAATATACACCTCAGCTTGAAAACTGTCAGTATCTACAAGAAATGAAATAATAAAAAAAAAAAAGCGATACCTACTGTTCTGTCATTGCTGCTTCATTAATATATCTTGACTGAGCAGATCTGCTAATTTATACCTATAAAATAATTAGCATCTGCCAGACATACTTTTGCTGTCATATAGCTTTAGAAGAAGTATAGATTGGTTCACATGTGCTCTGAATCTAATTCAAAGGAAATGGCAATGTCTACTGATGCCTCCAAAGAATAGGCAGCTGCCACTATTTGCATCACTATCTTAGAACAGGAAGATGTACGCTTAAATAATCATTACACTAAAGCTATAGTATTTTCTTGATATTATTGTTCCTATTTTTACCATTGTCTTTATTATTCCATCAAGTAATGTTCCAAAGGTGTAACAGTAAACCATATAACATATTGCATATTATGAAAGTGTAAATTGATTGAAGATAATTTTGATTCCCAAAATACCATAGCTTGACAGAGCTGCTTCTCCCAAAGGAGAAGAAGAAAATATTTAATAAGAACAAAAAAAAGCACATCACTGATAAATGGTCTTACACTGACCTAAGTACCTATACCTGTATCCATCCATCCATCCATCCATCCATACATGACTTTTTAATAGAAGTTTTTTCCTAAGCACTATAGATACAGATCAGCCCAGGAATACATGCCTATTTGTCACTGCCAGCAGCTGTTCTTGTGTGTGGAAGGGTTGAAATTACCCCTCCAAATAAAATCACCAGACTACTTCAGAAGGTTTGGAAGCAAAATGAAGCTATATATTTGCAGCGAGCTAAAATTCAAAATCATAAAATACAACATATATGTACAAAAATACATTTACAAATACTTACATATATTTTCAAAATAGAGACAACAGAAGAACCCTATTAAGGATCCAAATTACCCCATTGGCAAGCAAATGAAACCATATAGATTTATCTTTGTTACTCTTTTTGCATCCAATAGCCAATTACTTACTTTTTAAACATTTTTTTTCTGTTCAATGCCTCTGGAAAGTCCCTATTCCTTGTTTACAGTTAGACTTAGAAACTAAGCTGAGCCTTAAACTGTAACATTGTGCCACCCTCTCCTAGGTGTATAAAGACATATGAACGCATGTATTTATTATTAGTTTATTAACAGTAGCATAGAAGTGGATATAATGAACTGTTGTAATGGTGCACTATTATCCCTTGAGGACATTCCAGGAATTACCTTGAAAAATGCTGAAGATGGTATAGAGAGGGAGAGATGTACACCACAAGATGGATAAAAGTGTAACTGAGATGCCGGAGCCTCAGCTGTAGAAAATTACTGTTGCTTCCACTGACTTGTGCCCCCCCGCCCCCCCCCCGCCTTTCTGCAGTCATATCCTTAGTCTCTATAAGCAAGGCAAGGCAGTAACAGAGGTCCCTGAGAATGGGAACAAAAAAATGGAACAAACTGGAAATTTTTAATTATCTTTTCTCCTCTAGCCTGAGGACTATAATGAGGGCTAAGAGAGCTTCATGGAGATGAGGGAGATTCCACAGTATGTTTTTGTTTAGAATTTCGATTCAAGAAGTAGGAATTTTTTTTTTATTCTGGGCAGTGTTTAGTGGTACAGTCGTCTTTTTTTTTTTTTTTTTTTTTTTTTTTTTTTTTTTTTTTTTTTTTATCNGGATTTTTTTAGAGACCCTTTTTTATGCACCACTTTACATACATTTCATGACTATTTTATCCTTTGAAGAGATTTCATTCTTCCACTACATGGAATACTGTGCAAATACTGAACAGGTTTAAAAATTGCTGCAACAAACAGCTTAAATTAATTTTCACAGATTTCACTGCAGTTTTGTGTTTGTTTTTTTTTTTAACATTCCATTAACACCATTCACACTTTACAGATTGAATAAGGCAAAGTAAATATTCTCTGAAGTTGCAGTTCAAAAATATTCCAAGAGAAAAGAAAAGACGACTGATGGGAGAAACCAAAAAATGCAGCGTTGTGATCTTTTTGTTTCCAGAGGGTTCAAAGCATTAGAACCAGCCCAGCTGGATAGGATTCAGGCTCATTCTGGCCTACCTGCACAAAAAAAAGACCCCTCACCTTCACATGTTTATGTTTGGAAGCACAGATGGGTTCTTCAGGGTAAAAGAACTCCTTGATGTTCCAACAGCCACCAAAGTTTACTCACTTTTTAAAAAGTAGATAAGTAAGCTTTCCTCATCTTGCCTTTTTCCTCACTCTGAAACCTATATCATTTGCTACTTTGAGATCTCTTTTTGGAAAAAAAGAAATAGGTTTTATCACTATAATGCAATGAGACAAAAACAAGCTGGTAATGTTATGTGAGATAAGAAGAGCTTTTAAATACCTACCCACAAACAAATGATAAAAGAAAACATTTTAGCTTTCACTATTCCTGTTCTTTGGTGTAACCCATGGCATTGTTCACTTGAGCATGGCTTTTATAAAGGAAAGGCTATTAACCTGCTTACTACAGTGACTGGAACAGAATCGGTCATTGATGGCAGGGTGGAGGTTACAATTAAGTGCTCTAGAAACGAAGCAGTTCATTGAGCAGCAGGTGTAAGCAAAAAAGGAAGCTGGTGGATGTGGGAAGAGTGCTCACAAAGAGAACAAAAGAGGCAAGAGGCAGTTTGGGGAGCACAGACTGAGCTGGTCTATATTGCTCCTTCAGTGCATAAATGCCTCTATGCATTGAAATGCAGATTCAAAATAGGTGATCACAAGTACAAAAAAAATGTTTTTGAACGATTATTCCTTATGCAGATGCTGGCTGTATGTACACAATTCTTGTAGAATTAGTTATCTGGTTGTGAAAATGTCCTGCAGTTCAGTAGTGTAGTGACAGTGGAAGTAGAGCCATGTGGTAATATCTTGCCTAATGTGTGCTGACTCTTAATCATTATTAAAAGCTCTGTTTAAAAGACGCAACATGTATTTTATTCAGTGCTTGCAATACACAATAAAAACATCTCATTTCCACAAAACCTCCCATCTAGACTGGATCCAGTATCAGGATGCTTTTTAGATTTGTTATTTTCTAACCTCTTTAATGCACAGAGGTGTAGCATTAAGTAAATGACAGAATGTTCCTCTCGCATCACTTTATCTTCAACTCAAGTAATCAAAGCACTCAGCTGAGTGAAAGTACATTTTCACTTCCTTCAGTGTCTGAAACATGCAAAAAATCCTTTTCTCCCCTGCTAAGGTAATGCTTTGTCATCTCTGTCAAGCCAAGATGAGACAAAGCTTTTGTAGCAGAAAAAGAAATTTATCTGTATAGAAACTTGTATTGTACATTTTATCCTTGAGACCAGCAACCACACCCTGGTAAGCTCTGCCTGTGTTAGTAGGTAGTGTAGGTAGTGAGGATGAGCAAAGACCTCTTGAATGAAGTGGTTGGTGCTGAGGACCTGCTGTGAACACTGTACATTCCACAGCCCCCTCCCCCTCCTTAAACTGACCAATTTTTAGAGCTAGAGCTGACAATCCAATAGATGTGCTTTTGGAGCGTGTCTGGTACAGCCTAACCCAAAAGGCCCCTTGAGGCTGCTCTGTATCATGAAACAAGGCGCAGTAAAGGAAGAATACTGAGAGATTCACTCTAGAAGTGTGCTCCAAATCTGAATTAAACTGCAAATATAAATGGTGCACAAGGGAAGCAGTCCATGGGTGAAGTCTAATAATTTCCTGGTTACTTGACTTAGCTTCTAATTCAGATAAGTGAAGTCAAGATGGTAGGGAGCCTTCACTAACCTTACCTGCACACCTGTGACTGCTCTATTTTACAGGGAGGAAATAACTGTGTCTAAGTCAGGAAGTATGGTAGGTGGGCTGAATTTGTTCCCCTTCATCCTTGGCCAGCATAGCATGGCTCTGGAAAACTCGGGTGTTCCGGTGGTTTATAAAGCTTTAGAGTATGCTGGGGAAAAGTTGTAGTAAAAATATCTCTGAGAACGGATTTCTTTTTTTTACTAAAATATTCAGCTGATAGTAGAAGTAAGTCAGCCTCTAGTTGAAAGAAGTGCCTCCTCCTCCTTGGACTCCCTCCAGTGCACAAATCTCCATCTGCTAATTGGCCTTAATCCACAGGAAAAAAAGTCTTTATAGAACAAGGAAAATATTGGAATTATAATCAACATATTTTCGTGTTTTAAGACAAAAATGTATTGCTTTAACCTGGAAAACTAGGTAATTAAACAAATAGCTTTAAATACTAAAGCCAGAAGTTTGCTGGAGAAATAAAAAAGAA
>VWZI01011160.1:93139-106116 GCA_013396835.1 Psilopogon haemacephalus | reverse complement strand
AAAAAAGATTAGGAAGTCAAGAAATATAGCCATCAAGTAGTAAAAAAAAAAAAAAATCTTAGCAAATGTACACATTGTAAAATAATCAAAATCAGTCCTCCCTTAATAATAGGAGCTGGTAAAAGAGTGACACAGTTAATATGTTTTCCATGCCTTCTCATTCTTCAATTAATGCCTTTTTTCTATGTCAGAGTGAGTCCTTCTGTGTGAACACAAGCTGCTCTTTGAACCAAATCCCTCAGGTTTTCAGTTATGAAAAAATCCTGATAAAAATAAAATAATTTTTTTAAAAAGCCTTTTAGGGACTTTTAAGTCAGAATGAAAATGGTAGTTTGCCTTGCCTCAGATTTTTCTGCTGATTTTCTATTCGTATAAAGCCTGAGTTTCATCAATAAAACTAAATGATAATAACACATTAGTCAAGACACTTCTGCACAAAACCTCTCCCATTAACACACTAAACTTCACTCCCACAGAATTAAAAGATTAAAAATAAACTAATTGCCCAGAATTTAGCATCCTAACTAACTGGTTCCAGCCACCTGGCTCACAGCTGCTATGGAAAATACTCAATTAATCAAAATAAGGGGGTTTTTTCCTGATTATTTAATGGAAAAAGAGAAAGGAATAAAAACCCCCACACACTGAGTAGGATCAACCTTCCCTCCTGAAACATTCCAGAGAGATTTTGGTCAGTCCAAAATGTTAACATATGAATACTACTACTGCAGAGAAGTTGGAACTTAAAATAAGATGATGAAAAACTTTTATTCTGTTGTCTGGCCTCTTTGCACCACAAATGCATGAACATCTGGCATAATGCATAGTATTTGGTGAAAATCAGTCAAGGAATTACAACTTCAACTGGATTTTGCTGTGTTTCCATCAGATTGGTGAAAATAGATGAGTGCCTTATAACTAAGAAATATCCTAAGTCTCTGTGTGAAAAGCTCTATGCAGAAAAACCATAAGTTTGTTGACACACAGTCACACTGCGTTTGTGGGGAGAAGGAAGGTGTATGTGTAGTGTCATGTCTTGTGTTCACCTGTGAATTGCAAACACGTTTGCAGGAGACTAGGATTTAAATGTTAACACAGCCTGACATTTTCAGGAGAGATTAAGGAAAACAGGTAGTAAACCACTCACAGCACCCTTAAAAAGCCAAATCTGAATTGCCTTTAATTATACCAATTCAATGACTTATTATTAAAAGTGATCTGTCAAGCCTTAGCCCTGGTTTCAGTGAACCCTGGAAGAATAAAACTAAAATGCAAGAAAAAAAAAAAAGAAGAAACGGGATAAGTGGTGTGGTGCAAATTTAGATCTTAACAATAAATCACTATCAAGTAGAACTGTTTCTGTGTCCTGCAGTTGGACTAAATCTAACTTCTTTTTTTCAATAGTTTAACCCATGCTCAAGATTAAATATGCTATCAATACTTTTAATCTTGGCAGGTAGCTCAAAGTTTGGGAAAATGGCCCAAGTATCTGTTAACAAGGTGGCCCCACAGATGTCTACTTGGTAAGCTGAACTTGTTAAAATGAACTGTTACTTAATGCAGACAGGTACAAAATTCTACATCCAAGGATAAAAATAAAAGCTATGTCTACAGAACTCACAGATAAAAGGCAGGTGCAAACACAAGCCTGTCACAGATTAATTTAATTGAAATTTAACTGTCTGAAAATGTAGTAGCTCTCTATGAAAACAAGGGAGAGAGATTTATCTTCAGGGGACAGTTCACATATCTCTGTTGCAAACCTGTCCCAGAACAGAATGAATCATCTGAAAATGTTTGCTTTAAACTCTTTTTTTTTTAAAAAAAAAGAGATGAATATAAACTTTTAAAACTATCTGTCTTTTGGTGGTGTGAGAATACAATCAGATGGGTTCAGAGCCAGAAGTAAAACCTGTCTCACACTGCTGTGGCTGGGTCTTTCCAGTTCTCTCTTCATTCCAACATCATCTAGACTTTTTTTTTTTTTTCCCTCTTCATGTGAAAAAAAAATCATGAAAAACTTGAAGGATCACAGTGAATTAACAATTAAATACAGGCTTTCATGTAAAACTAGGGCCAAAAATTCTAGGATGATTCGTAGCTTCATAAACAACAAGACAATGAAAAGGAATAGTGCAGAGAAGGATCTCTTTGCTTCTGTATAAAAACCACTGGTGGGACAGGCATGAGAATGAATACTGAATGTAAGTCTATTTCTTTGCTGTTTTCAAAAGTATGCTGGAAAATCAAAGATACAGTGAGTAACAATGTCCTGAGTCATTGGCTGAAGGAAATGTCTTCCAGCAAAAGATTCAGAGATTAATTTAACTTAGTGAAAAACCAGACTGAGCAGACACTTTGTACACCGTTTACTAAAGCACTACTAGGTCATGAAGTGTCTTCTATTATCCTTCACTGTGCTGAATACAGATAAGCAGTGCAGACCTGCAGATTAAAATTGGTGTAAGGTGCAAAATAAGATAATAATATGTGACTATGTTGATCCTGAGCAAAGTGGTGTTACATATGTCTTATGCATTGATGGAAGGTTCTGGGCACAAAGAGCATGCTTCTTATTTAAAAATGTTAACTGGTAATATGGGTTAATTTGACTGGAATTCAAGGACAATTCCTTTGACTATCATAAAAATTGAAACAAAGGAATCCAAAATGGCAAAACAAATAGTCCATAGCACATTAATGTATTCATTTCAGTTTCAGTGAGCTATTTGATCTAACTATGTAGCCAATAAATGTTAAGATGAAAAGTGCTCAGAAACATGCATGGAACAGTAGCAGCTTTTCAAATATTTATGTTTTCATCGTAGGGTTTTTTTTCTCTTTCAAAATATCAAACAGCATGAGTCTGCATTAAAGGCAGACTTTCATGCCAGCAAAAATGTTCAGATCTTTCATACTAGAACCTTAAATGCATTTACCTTTCAGATTATTTTTGTAATTTTCATAACTGGCATTCCACAGAGACTGGTTTGTGTGCTGGCTGGAGGTAGGTAATGGCCCCACAAGGATATGCTTTGCTTTCTTCAAATAAATAGGGGCATACATTAGCTGGAAAAGCATCCTGGGAGACATTTACTTCTCAGATTGCGGACATGGCATTGCAAATAGGCATTGTTATTATTTATTTGTATTACAGTAGTGTGTAGAGTGGGTGAGGCTGCCATTATTGTAGACGGTGGAGGATTACAAGGCAAAATAAAGGCTCTCCTACAGGAAGACTTTCATAAAACTGTAAGTATGGGAAAGGAATTAACAGCTCAGGAGAATGAATTAACTTGTTGAAGGTCACACAACAGATCGGAAACAGAGCTGCTGGGATAGTCCAGGAATGCTGATTCTCTTTGGCCTGGGCTGCTGAGCAAGTCCAAGGACAGATGTCTTTTTTTCCCCATTAACTATGAATAAAGATAACCTGTACAGGCTTAACAGTTGCCCTGAGTCAACCGAACCCCTCTTAAGTTAGCAAAGATCCATTTATTTATACCACCTGTAAGTATTACTTGCTACAGGTTTTACCATCAAAATTCTTGATTTGAACTTGAGGAAAATGGAATTTAGAAAGAACAAAATAATCATAATGCAAATGCAAGAGAAAAATACTATGAGAAAGTCTAGAACAAGTAGAAGAGCTGAATTAAAATAAGCTGTGACTGATGAGGTCTCCAGAGCCTCCAGGGGCCTTTGTTAACATTTTACCACCTAAGTGATTCTTTTCTCAGTGATTGCTCTGCCCTTTTCCAAATACCACTAAATCAGCCCTGATACCATTCATCCTGTGGGAATCTCAAACATTGAAGAATGGCTTTGTTTGTTCCAGATGTTTCATACCATACCTTATTCATACCTTATTTCTTTAATTGTTCCAGAGTCTCCTTGTGTTAAGCTACCAGCCTTCTGCTGTACCATCAGCTTGAATTACACATCTCTAATGCTTTACTTTACTATCTCTATTGTCTGTGGATTTCTAAGAATCAAAGTATAAACTACAGGGCTGTAGGCCAACAAACTGAAAGTCTCCATCTGGCAAGTCTTCATCGGGCAGTGCAAGACACCTTCTTCTTGCTGGTGGGAAATTTCATTAAAGCATTTTAAGGAGAAATCTCTTTCCTGCTCAGTTTTGGGCTGGTCAAAGATCGGAAACATAGTTAGTTTTATCTGAGCATTTGTTTTTCTGGTTTCTTTTTTTGCTCCTTCACTTGCACATTCCCCACCTTCTAACATTAATTTTAAAAGAAAAATTGTTTAAGTAACAAAAAAATATTTCTTTTTTATTGTTTTCATTCTCTCACTAAGGTTGCTTGATTAATTACACTCTGTACATGGAGACAATTCAAAGTTAGGAAGAAATTTGGATATTTCCCAACTCATAGCATATAGTTTCTAGCCAATTATCCAAAAAATAAATCTACAAAACCCAGAGCTTACTGTATGTGTTTGAATGGGGAATTCCTAGGATATATAAACACCTATTCTATCTCCCCGATCATATTGAACCAATCCTTGCAAATCAATGAAACAAAACCTCCATGAGTCCCTAGGTTATTTACTCTTGTGCTCATTGTATCATGAAACTGCTGTTTTCTAGCATTTTCCTGCTGAGATTAGTCCACCATTTAACTAATTTCAGTCATAGAATCATAGAATCATGGAATTGTTTTGGCTGCAAAAGACCTTTAAGATCATCGAGTCCAACCATTACCTAACTCTACCAAGTCTGGTGCTAAACTATGCCCCCTCAGCACCACACCTATGCATCTGTTAAACACTTCCAATAATGCTGACTAAACCACCTCCCTAGGGAGCCTGTTCCCATGTTTGACAATGCTTTCAGTGAAGGAATTTCTTCTGATGTTCAATCTAAACCTCTCCTGGTGTAACTTGAGAACTTTTCCTTTCATCCTATCACTTTTTCACAGGGGAGAAGAGATTGACTCCCCCCTCTCTACAACCTCCTTTCAGGTAATTGTAGAAGGTTTTAAGATCTTCCCTAAGCATCCTTTTCTCCAGGCTAAAGAACACCATCAGCTGCTCTAGACCTTTTTTCTCTAGACCCTTCATCAGCTTCATTGCCCTTCTCTAGGATTACTCCAGCACCTCAATGCCTTTTTTTGCAGTGAGGGCCCCAAAACTGATTCCAGGATTCAAGATATGGCCTCACCAGTGCTGAGCACAGGAGGACAATCACTTCTCTGGTCTTGGTAGCCATGCTATTGCTGATCCAAGTCAGAATGCCACTGGTCTTCTCAACCACCTGGGCACACTGTTAAAACGGCATAATGTGACACCTGCAAATAGTCAAGGCTTTGCATCATGATATTACAGTAAGAGTTTGAACAGCACAATAAAGAAAGGAGAGGAAAATGTCAGGACAAAATGCACATATAATGCCCAGGCTGCTTGTCCTACATGCAAGCAGCTGAAAGGAAAACTCTTTGGCAATTCTGTTTCCAATCTAACTTTTGGGAGGTAAAAACTTATGGTCTCTCGCCAGCTCTGGCTAATTTGTAGTATCAGGCCCTGAGAGAAGATGACAGCTGCAGACGGTGTGGAAGGAAAGCCACCTTGCAACACATTTTGTCAAGTTGCAGTCTCTGGCATTGGCCCAGAGCCGGTATTGCTGGAGACATGATGAAGTGTGAAAAGTCCTGGCAGGCATTTTAGACAAATAAAAGATGGGAGGCAAGGGAAAATCAGGACCAAAAGAGATTAATATTTGTGAGGTTTACAGCAGAAGAGGGAAAGCAATAGGAAGTAAGAGAACCCCCACAGGGAATTTAGTGCAACAGCAGCAGATTAAAAACAGGATGGACCTGAAGAGGAAGCTTATTTTTTCCAGCTGGACCTTCACCTGAGAACAGAGATCAGGTTGTAAGCGGCAGTCAGAGAAAAATAAATATGCAATAATGGGAGAATTTTCAGCCTCAAAATGTGACAAAATGTGTGTGTAGTGGTGGGACTAAGAGGTGGAATGCTAATGAGCAGTATGATACCACAAAGCTGTGTTATTTGCTGTGTAGGATAACTCTAATGTCTTGGTCTCAATATGTTGGTGGCAGTCTAGCTGCACATAGGGATAGGAATTGCTGGACACTCCTTTCCTTGACTTCTGATTCCTCTGGGAAAGAAAACTTAAGGTAGTGTGTTGGTTTGAGAGAGCTCCAAAGAGAACTTGATCTGGAAGAACAGGGATGACATGCTTAGGAGAGAGAATGCATGTGAAGTCACTGCCTGACCCTATATGTTGGACCTACTGGATGACTGGATCTGTCAGGTCTACTGGGAATACTCTGGAAGTTCAGTCAGAATACATAAACCCACATAATCTAGTGAAAAGGCAAAACTATTTGGAAGAAATTTAAGAAATCCTATCATGAAGTAAAGCCTTAGAAAAGGGCCTAGATGCTGAATGTAATGAAAATAATGCAGATTTCACAACAGTATGTGGAAGATGTTCTTATTTCCTGGGATATGCTAAATTCCTATATTGTACTCCTGAGAAAATCCTGTGAAATCAGCTTTCATCTGGCCAGTTCACTGCATCAAATATTTGGATTAATTTTGTTGCTCATTGGCTACCTGCAGTTTTAAGAAGAAATGTGGTGTTAGTTTAGGCAGTAGCCTGCCATAGTTAGATTTTGTCCAGTAAAAGCAGAGGTTTGTTGGGGTTTTAAAAAATATATTTTTGCCAAGAAAATTGTATCATTTTCTGAAGTATGCAGCACATTACTGATAGAATGCAGAGTAGCTGTTCTTAGCTAATGGCTGGTGAGGCACAACTCACTTTAGCAAGTGCCCCAGTTTGGGGCCATGAGCTACTCAAGACTGGAGAACAGAAATTACTCCTTTGGAAGAGTAAGGATAAAGACTGGAAGTTTAAAGGGAGATGCTATTTATGGATGCATATATGCAAAAGGCAATCACGCAGAATGAATACATCCACAAGCTAAGTCAAGTCTCTTGGACTCCCTCTCTGGAGATATTAAAAAACCCACCTGGATGTTTTCCTGTGTGATCTGGCTTAGGAGATCCTGCTCTGGCAGGGGAGTTGGAGTGGATGATCTTTCGAGGTCCTTTCCAGCTCCTGACATTCTGTGATTCTGTGAAATTCTCCATCCCTTCAAACCCTTGGCAGGCTTGAGAGCAGGCCATAGCCACACTCCCCAGCTTAGGCCTACCAGGCCTCAGCAGGCCATGCAATGCAGCTCAAAATTCCCTGCCAGCTAGAAGCCATCTCCCACACACAAAACGTGAGATAAGTAGGCATGCACGCTCTTCCTAGAGAGAGAAGTGAAAGGAGGAAAGGAAAGGAGGAGAAGAGAAGGATATCAGCCAAGCACTGCCTTATATGCTATGATACTGGAAAGCAGAATGGAATAACACTGGCAACCAGTAACATAACAAGGGGAGACAATCTCAAGTGATGATGGAGGAGTTATAGGCTGGATCTTAGGAAGAAGTCTTCACAGAGAGAGTGATTGGCATTAGAATGGGCTGCCCAGGGAGGTGGTGGGTTTGCCATCCCTGGAGGTGTTCAAGAAAAGTCTGGATAGGGCACTTAGTGCCATTGAATAGTGCTGGGTAACAGGTTGGACTGGATGAGCTTGGCAGTCTCTTCCAACCTGGTTTATTCTATTCTATTAAAACATCCTGGGACAACCAGGTCTGTCCCCTGGGACAGGACTTTGCCCTGTAGTTTTCTTAAGGGAATCTGGGACCCCTCAAACTACCACAGCAAGATACAAGTGTTGCAGCAGAAGCACCCAACAAAAAACAAGAAACTAAATCCTGCTTTTGTCATGGAGAATCAGGTAGAGAGTACAAGAACTTGGCTCCAACAAATAAGAAGATAGTACAAAGATAGTTGGATGGCAAAGAGATCTTAATTAGAGAGAATTATAAGTCAAGAGAAGTTGGCTGGGTGGACATCCAAAATTGCAGAGTTGGTGTCCTGATAAATAAATAGCATAAATAAGGATGAGGCACAGGCAGCCTTTTAGTGGGAGGAAAGTGAGGCAGTGGTAGCCATCTATGGTGTGTGATAGTTCTGTTTCTTCCTGATGACTTCAAGTTTGATAAGCCTCCAGTCTGATGAATACCATCTTAAAATATCATAATTCCAATTCCCTTCTTCTCAGGAGTTGTTTCCACTTGTCTTTTACCCCTGTTATTTTTCTGTCCCTGAGTAGGACTGATTTAATTTCTCATGCATGGTTTTGGTCTCGGTTTTGCCTATCTGCTACTGACAGATGTGGTCTCCAAACAAGTGTGATGGATAGAAAAGACAGACTTTTTAGACAGGGAAGGGAATTCTAATCCCTTTGCTTTTGGAATATAGTTTTCATCTTTTGTTTCTTCTCTAGCACACTTTTCTGGGACTCTCTGATTGGTAAGCCTGGCTAGAACAACCTGGTTCCACCCAGAAAAAAAGAAAGGTCATTTCAGAAGCAGTGTTGAAAGACTTAACACTTCTACATTTGGATAAGCTCATTGATGCCTCCCTTAAACTATAGACAAGTTTCATTTTAGGACTGTCCCAAAAGTTATGCTGCAGCTGTAGTTTCTTGCCATGGATTTGAGTGAATAGTAGGATGCTTTTTTTACACAGAGATGGAAGGTTTATCATGCCTTCAGGTGTCCTGAATGGCTACAAATTCTCTTTCAATGCACTTTTCCTTATACTTTAATTGCAATGTTTTGCAGTTCATTTCAGTTTCAAGTGCCACTGGCATGAAAAAGCCCTTTATTGCTAGGATGTTGTTGAAGCAGTATAAAGATGAGAACACCACACTTCTGCTAGGAAAGTTTGCTGAAGGGCTGAACATCTTGAGGATCAAACAGTGCAATGACACCTTTCCTTCAGCCTTCAATGAGGAAATTATTAAGGAGAGAAATGTAGGTTTGCAAACTAGATTAAGTGGGTGGGAGACTAGAGCAATACATTCTGATGACAACATACACTTTCAGGAAGGAAAAGGCTTAACTACCTCATTTGTTCTTTCTTTTAATTGTCTGAGTTAACATAATATTATGAAGATAATACCTCTTTTTCTGTGTGGTCTCAAGAGGTTCATGGACCACATGAGTTTCCCTCAGCTTCACTTGTAATATGTTCACATTTGAGGAAACAGATTTTGTGACTATCTTATGTTCTTGATTTGATTGTCCCACAGCACAGCATTTAAGAAAATGAAGAAATATGTTTACCAACAATACTGAATAAGAGCAAGAATAAAGGGACAAGCAAAACTGAACCACTAAACTCAAGAATTAATAGCAATACCATATCTGGATATGGCTTTGCTGTTATCATATTTAATATATGTCTGACACGTCATAAAACATCTATCATGGAAATATTTATGTCTATTGCTTATATTTCAGCAAAGGTTTGTTCCTCATGTCTGTGCAGGGCCCACATGAAGACAGTGCCTCAAATATATAGTTCTGCTTTCATGGATCTTCTAGCAGAATGATGTTTTGTGTTACTTCTGTAGTGCCATGGACAATGCAATGCTGCAGTAGCATCATGCCTAAAAGAATCAGCAAAAATAAAGAGTCCAGTGGAGAAGAAAGATATCTAGTAGGTAGGAGTCTTGTTGGGACTTCTGTCTTAGAGTCACACCTCTTAAATAATCCTCTGTGTTTTGCTTAGTAAGTGATTTTTTTTTTTGCCAACTTACAGTGTGAAGATAATAATTTCCTTTATTAATATTGCTCTGAGAATAAAGTTATGTAAAGTGTGAGAGCTTCCTATTGTGGTAGGAATCTAACTGTAAATCCCTAAATTACTGTTTGTGTCTGTCATTGAATGCAGTTGCAGTTAGGAGTTTCAGAAGAAAAGGAAATCTTTGTATCTTCTGTTCTTCGCATTTCATTTATACATTATGTATAGCCACAGTTTCACAAGTCCCCTAACAGCTTAGATTTAGGCTGTTGTGAGTTTCTTTTATTGAGTTCCCTGTATCACAGACAGGGTTAGTCCTTACAAATGACAGAGAGGATAGCAGAAACTGTTAGGTGGAAAACACGACTTAAGCCTTGCACTATGTTCTAATAAATGTAGATGGATCAAAAAGTAAGATCAAGAAACAATTAAAAGAAGCATTTGCACAGGACAGAGAGTCACAGAGAGCAACACCCCACTGTTTTCTGCCATGCTGCTGATACAGAAAGCATGGGAAATTGACTACAGACAGCTTCTCAAGTTACAGACTATGGGTTTCTGAGGTTTGTTACATAAGAAGTTTGGTCTTTGTCCTGCAGGATGCCCTGAATCATACCACTCATCAGTGGTATAGCAATCAAATATTTGCATTGGAGTTACTTTTTTCACATAGCAGAGGCATTTCTTTTCTATGTATGGATGCTTCTATATATGAGAGGGCAAATGAGAATGTTCATTAATTTCAGCCTTTTCTTGGGCATGTGCATAGGTACACTCATAAAATGAGACAGATTGCCACGTTGCCTTTCATGTGTTTGATTTAATGGCTTTTCGACACTAAGTACCATTGAACAAAAATTTAGTACTACAGGCACCTGAACACCCATTTCGATATGAGAGATGGCATTGTAGGATGGATATTTTTCTTACTGACTCTCTTTTTGTTCCTTTTTCATAGACTCTCCTGGTAATACTAACTTAAGTAGCACACAAGGGTGTTGTGCAGATTAATTAAGTGCTAAGTATTATTAAGCGGACCGCAAACCTAATAAAATTTGAGCTGAACTTTTGAACCTATGCTGTTCATATGGGTTCTAAATTAGCTAAACGAGCTTACAAAATATTTCAGTATCCAGATGAAACAACCGTAGTGAATGTAGGAATGTAAATGTAGTTACTTGCTTTGGAATTTGGCCAGAAATTCACAGAGCTAATTCATACTAGCTATTCCCTTACAGTAGTAACTTACTGCAGTAGTATAGTTCTTAGCTCAAAAACATTTTAAAGATGATTGATTTAAGACAGATGAAGGAATATTTTCAGGTTTTTGAAAATTCATCTCAAAATAAAGCCATAAATATTCTGAGTAAATGTCATATGCTTTTTAAATACTTTTTCCCCAGGATTTTTTTGATCAATCATAAAAATGGGGAAGGAAGGGAGGTTTTTGTTGTTTGTTTGTTTGGGTTTTTTTTAATCTAGAAAGAAAAATAATGTCAAGCTATGTATTTTATTCAAAAAACTTAAAGACGGGTTGACAACAGAAGTTAATCAATCAGAAATAAATGTCACTGAAGAGAACATGTGCTATCCAAGAGAACTGTTCAGTTTGTGACTGCTTCATCCATTGGCAATGCCTTTGTCTCTTGACTACAAATGAAGGTAGGAGATCATTCATCTTATTCACATCAAAGTTATCAAATTCTCAGCCTGAGTAATAAATTCTTTCTGTATTCAACAGAGAGAGATATCACCAGGAGTGACTCAGTTTAATTGTTTTAAATGCTAATCTAGAATGAGGTGAATCTCCTTCTAGACATGTCTGCCTCCACCAGCTTTAGATACGACCACATGAATCAAGGTTCTCTTTAAATTACTTCACTGCTAATTTAAGCATCTCAATTAGGTGTGCTCGGTTACAGTAACTTCTTAGTTAACTTCTTAGTGTGGATACCAGAGAAGGGTGCTAAGATAAGCACAGTGCATTCCAGTATTTGAAGGGGCATGAGCTGCAGAGATATGAAATATGATAGCTACTGAGACTTGAGCACATGTTGGAAAGCAACATTTTTACAATGGAAGAATAAAGTAAAAAGCTGCTGTGGGATTTAGGAGGTCCATGTATAGTTCCCAGGCTTATTTTCAGTTCCTTTCATTTCTATGTCCTGTAATGTTATTATAATTTCAGATTATAGATCTTCATATGGAGGCTTAAACTTCATGTCTTGTTATACAGGGTCATTTTTTTAAACATTTGCAATATTGGATTTTAGATCTCATGTCACTGACTTTCATAATCTAAAGCATTGCAATGGAATGGTCAAGCCATCACTTGGTTGTTATCTCCTGGGTAGAGAAGCCAGGCTCTCTCCATGTAATTTATGAGATCATCTATAACATGATGCACTGAAGAATCTGAGCCTTTTAATAAGGTTTATGCATGTAAAAGACTGCTGAAGACTTTGCACACGGTTATCATAAAACCTGATCTAAACATTCCCTCTCCTATGTATAAACACATAGATCTCTGCTTGGAAAAGCAAATAAGCAATGACCATGGTTAACATTTGTTGCGATTATTAATTTTTATTATTGTTAATAATCGCAAGTTTTCCAGGAGTATTTCCTCGGGGTTCATTTGGATGTTTGGTCGGCAAGAAAACTACACAAAATTGCTTAAAAAATTGAATTAAACAGTTTAAACAGTCAGAACTTAGGAAACAGGGAGCCTAATAACAGAGAGCAATCCTAACCGTGCCTGAAAATACTCACAAACATGCGACAGGTAAAAGAGCTTGTCCTGAGGAAAAGAGAAAAGAAGGGAGTTTTGCCTTTGTCGCTGTTGCAAAACACTGTGATGCCGCTGCTGCTGCAAAACACGTGGCCGCTGCTGAATGGGTGCAGAGGAGTCTGTTTCTCGCGGAGGTGGCGGGAGAGAGAGAGCGAACGACATATTGCACCCTCTTAAATACCCCATTAGGAAGCATGGAACTGACCAATAGGCAATCAGTGTCCATTGTCTGGCCAATCGATTCAAAAGTCCTGCACCCAGGAGTGGATCCTAGCACCATGAGTGACAGCACAGGTCACCTGACTCGTGCATGTGACCTGTCCATGTGGCCTGGGACTTCCTGGTTTCAAAGCCACGTGGTCTGTTCCCTGATACCCACCCTGGACCTTACAACAGGAAATGAACCAACTCTGGGCAGAATTTATGCCCTACCAAGACACCATTTACTATCAGCTGCTTTGAACTTAGAATCATAGAATCATAGAATGATAGAATGGTCTA
>VWZI01011160.1:52601-90267 GCA_013396835.1 Psilopogon haemacephalus | reverse complement strand
TTTATTTTTCCTCCTTCAATAGCTTCTTTTCTTTCTTTTCTTTTAGCTCTATTAAAGCCTGAATGGAGGTGCTGTAGCAAAGAATTTCTATCAATTGTATTTTAGGACATCATTTGTCAAGTTCAATTCCAAAGTGCCAAGTGATGGGGATTTATTTAATGACATTTCTTTTCCCAGAGTGTCTTTGGTGATTTTCCTTCAAACTCACTTTCATCCTTCCCTGCTAATTAAGACCTTTTGAGTGGAATATAAAAATTAAACTTCCACCATTCTTCATGAACCTCTCTGCCAAGGCTCACTGACTTTACATAAAATGGGATTCTGCTCTGATATTGAGTGTACAAATTAATATATAAGATAATTTTCATTTTATTTCTTGCTTTACTTCTAGATGTCTAGTTACCTTCAAACAGTACCAGTCTATTAGAATAGAGTCTATGACAAATTCTTGGACTTGAGTAACTTTACAAGCTGTTCTTGCAAAAATTAACTTCTTTCATTGTACTGATTATCTATCTAAGTCTTGTTGTGTGTTTCTCCACCGTGACCTAATGTTTTCCATAACTTAATGTGCTAATTCTTCTGATTAATATTTATCTCAGAAACAGTAGAATTTTAATACAGAATATCTCACCATTAGAAGGAGGGAGGAGAAAAGGCTCAAAGTCACAGCTAGCCTAAGATATGCCTATACAAAGATACTGAGCCTGGTGCTCAGCCAATCTCAACCTTTATTTCAATTTATATTGAAATTAAAACCTAAGCAACACCCTTGTACAAAGGGTTATGACCTTGCAAGCTGAACATGGTTGAACATTTGTTTATTGGCTCTGAACTCAGCAGTAGAGTCTCTGTGTCTTTGCAGTGGGTAAGAGTTTGTCATATTTACACAGTTGCCCTTGCAAAAGACTTTCCTTAATGTGTCCATATTCCAAACAATATTTGAGGAGCACACTTTAATTTTTACATCTGGAAAGTTTAGATTCAGGTCCTAAGAATTTTAGGTGAAAAATATGTTAATATCTTGCTGAATCTTTTGGAACATTTCCACTGGCAGTAAGTTCCTCCAATGTTATGTTTTTAATGACAACAGGTGTTGCTCATATACTGCCTGCTCAGAAACACTCTTCTTTTGAGATCTCCAGTTGGCCCATGCACTCATCTGTAGATGTTTTTAATAAGAAATTATAACCTAAAGCCATATTAACTTGCTTCCAGGAGTTTTTTCTGTTATTGAATTATTATATATAATAGCAGCATTAATGAGAGCCCTTGCCGAATGCTCTGTTGTGTGAGGTTTATGTTGTGGTTTGATTTGAAAAGTTACCAAATGCTTGTGATAAGGTTGCAAGCTATGCAACATCACTCGGGAAAATGTTCCTGTTTGGATCTAAGCATGTTTTTGATTACATGAATTCTGAGTTTTGGACCACTTTCCACACCATCTGCAGCCAATCTGTATAGCCTGGGAAATTCAATCAGACATCTTGCCCATCTGTAAAACCAGAACTGCTCTGTTACTGCTTCACACTAATTAATGGGGTTTATTTCATTTGCTTCTTTGTTTATTGCTAGCCCTACTCTCTAAATCCCATTAGAAAGAGTACAGACTAGTTTTAGCACCTGATTAACATGCTTCTAGAAATATTACCTAAATTATCTAATGAATATATTTTCAATGTTAAATATCACCCAACGTCAAACTGAGTGAACTTGGGAATATGTATGTTTTTTAGTTACATCCTTAAATAAGTTAACTGTTTTCAAAATCTTTGAAACTTACTACAAATTGGTATTGCACATAGTTCCAGGAGATTAGATAACATTGTTCAGAACAGGTACATTAAAATGGGTGTTAATGAAGAACAGATCAGGGAAGAGTAGAAGGCTAGAGAACTGCTGCCAGATTTGAAAAGAACAGCAAGATTTGGGGCTGGGCCTGCTGATTTTTATCAGATAAATATAAAAGACAAGGGTATTCACTCTGTCTGAGAGAACCTACATTTTCTAGGGTGCCTGATTGTATAAATAACTGAAAAGGAGGAAGAATGAGAAGATATGTTTGAGACATTTCTGTTACCACATCTCAAAACTGCTTTGTGGTACCAGAGGTTGGTCAGTAGCATCACTTTTTTTCTGAGCTGCTGCACAAACCGAATCAAAACCCACCTGCTGCTAGGCTAACTAAAACTATGCTGATCAAATAGAAGAAAATGTTAAAACAAAACACCAAAACTTTGTAATTTGGTTCAAATTGCAGCTATAAACTGGTTGCTGGTTACAAACAATTTCCATTTCTGATGAAAGCTCACTTGTCTCTCCTCATTGTTCCGTGCGTTGTAGGACTGCTAAATTGAAAGCTTTGTAAACCTAGAGAAAAATCCCTTCAGCTATTTTAGAATCATAAAATCTCACGTGCAGATGCTCACACCTTTCTAACCCTTGACGATCTTGAAAACTTGTGGTTGAGGGGATATATTCTCGGGAGGGAAAGGGTCAGGTGTGAGCAGCTGATTTTTAAGAAGCGCTTTATGCAGGGATTTTATTATACCTGCATTGAGTCAGGGAAAATCCTTCCTTAGATCAGGCATCAGATCTAGGGTTAAAGGATGTGATTATTTTTTGTGCTCTTCCAGATAAAGACATTGCTTAAGCACCCTTAACGTTGGAAAAGACTCATGGCAACCAGCAGTAGAAAATGCCTGCCTGTGACATGAGACCAACATCTTTTTGCTATGATTCTGAGCGCTCTACCTTAGCCAGATACAGAAAATAGGAATTTTAAGTGTGAGAGAGAGCCTGTGGTACATTTCTTGCAGCATACATCTACTCTTGCTTTACAGGCTTGTTTCTCAGCTAAGCTCCATATTGCAGCTTCTGCAGAGCTAAACCTTTAAAGTAAAAGATGAATGAATCTAATATAGATTTTCATTGAGTCCAAAAAAATAAATACTGTTTTAATGGGTTCTTTATTTTTTTTTAAACTCTCATCTCCTTAGGGCAGTTATTCTCCCTGATGAATGTCTGAAAATTGCTGAGCATTTTGTGGTCACTACCATCAACAGCTAATGAATAAAAATGATGGTGATTATGTCACATGAACTAGAAATCTGAAAAGCTTTAATCACAACAATGTAACAGATTAATTAGAATGTCCGAAAACCAGAAACAATGCATCTGATTTTGAGATGCTTGAGTGGAAATTTTTACAAGTGTGCAGAGAATTTTAATAACACGGAAAATCAATTATATTTTTAAGAGGTATAACAATCATAAATGCACAGTAAACGTTAATGCCAACTCTGATATAATGCCTTGTGTCAGTAGATCTCAAAGCACTCTATAAAGAAAGCATTCATTAGCATCGTAATGAAAACCAAATTAGTTTTGTTAATTTTTGTTATGATCAGATTTAAAAGCCAGGCAGATAGTTGCGCATGCAGGTGAGTCAGTAATATAACTTATTTATTGGGGTGTAGAAGGTGAATAATGGGAGCTGAAATGTTTTGCAAGCCTAATGAAGAAAGGAAAAGTTGAAAAATAAAAAATAGAAATAAAAAAAGGAAAGTGCTGTGGTTTGATCTGGTAAACTGTGGTGAATAAAGAAAGAAGCAGTTGGGCTTTGCCCAATTTTAAATTGCCTATAACATATTCTAAAAGTTATGAGGTTGTATGCGATTAAGCAATTGACTTCACACATGTGCAATGGAATACTCTGCGTTGTTTTCAGTAGTTTAATCACCTGGGGCCTGCAGAGTCCTGGTAAATCCATTTGCGAGACATCACGGAAGCAGCACTGGAGAAAAACCTTGAGAAAGGCAATCCAGAGGGACTGCTTATTTTTTGTTTCCTGAAACCCACTTCAGTTTTTTTCAGTTTGACCTAAGATTTCATATGTTTACCCAGAGTGCTATGATGTACGCCTATAGAACATACAGTGCAGAAACTTCCTCTGAAGTACCATAATCATAAAAACAAACTCTGTCACAAATATGCTTTAGAGAAGTGCCTTGTGTTCTGGGCACAGTCTCGGGAACAAAACCCTATTTGGGAATAGGGCATGCCTGCTACGTTTTATCAAAAGCTTCTTCCTTTTCTAAAAAGGCTTTTTCTTAATCTCAGCATGGTTTTATTATTGTCCCTTTAATTTGGAAACTTAAAATGTTGTAAATGAAGCCGAGAAAATTAATAATTTTGTTGAAACAATGCATTTCAGTAAGTCAAAAATAATGTCTCTAAAATTTCCTCTTGCAATGTATCATGCAGTTTTGGCCAGTGTTTCTTGTTTTGTTTGTTTGGGTTGGGTTTAGTTGGTTTGGTTTTTCCCCTAGTCTGGATGAAAATTGTTTAGGAGTCTTGTGGAATTTTCTGTGGAGCTGAAGTTCCAGCATATTAGCTACCTGGTCTAAGCATCCAAGTGAGAAATTTGGAATTAATGTATTCAGACAATTAAGCTTAATTTTCTGATCTCTAATTGCACACACAGAGAGAGATTTAGCTTAAATTAGTTCCTTTCCTACTAGCAATTGTGTGACCTGTTGTTTGACCCATGTTGTTATTGAACAGATCTCTGGTTAGGACTTTTTTTTTCTAATTAATTCATCTGTAAATAGTTCATAATACACTTTCTACTTGCATTTATTCACAGTTCACAGGTTTAAAATCATACCCATCCTAAGATGAGTTTTATGTGTAATACCTGCTGTGTACGATGCCACGGAACATCTTTTTCCAAGTCCCTTTTCTTGAAAACATTGGCAGTTGTATAACTCATAACCTTTTAGGGATACATAAGGACTGTGGCCTTAAGAATGAGTTATAAACTAATTTAACAGGTCATGCTTATGGAACCTAGCTTCTAATGACAGAGTACTTTTTTCCCTGAGCATCTGTGTGCTTTACTCTCTTATGCCATATGCTGTTGTTTTCACCCACTGAAATTGTGATTAAAATGCTGTCCAAAAAGAATGATGTTCTTTTGCATAGGTTTTTGACCATTCTCCATCTGGAGATCTCAGAGAGACCCTCGGTGTCTTCGTCTGGTACAACATTGTGCCTCCTTGCTAAACACAGTTGGAGAAGCAAAAGTCTCATGTTTCAAATCTACTGATATGTCTCATGTGAAAGCTTGAGGAAGCAAGAGATTGAAAAGCATTCAGATAGGAAGGAGCACTTCAAGAAAGATTAGGGAAATTCTTCAGGCATTTATCACAAACTATCTTCCATATGCTCGCTTTAATCTATCAGCATCCTCTGTTAACCGAAGCCAAACTCCTTTCATCAAAATACTACCTTGGCTAGCTGTTAGGAAACCAAAGACATATAAATGGAGCAAAGGCACTGAGACAAAGTGACATGTGATCTTCCATATTGTTTAAATAACGGAACTTTTGCAATTTGATTTTGCCTGTGCCCCCTAGCAGAGAAATAGACCATATTTGAATACACCAGAGACCATACTGGACAGATAGTTTTTACAAGTCTGCCCTGGTTTGAAAGAGAAAAAAAAGTTCACCTGAATGGACATCAGCTGTGCATGTAACCTGCCCTCAGGGTCAGAGGTCAAGACCTAGCCCAGTCTGCTTTTTCACTATATCCACTGCCTGAAAGATCACACATGTAGTGCAAAGTGAAATTTGTATGTAATGACATTTTATAGACACCTTTTAAGGATTTCTATGTCTTAACTTTCCATCCTGCAGGAAAAAAAGTCTTCTGAGATGCAAAAGGTCATTCCCAGATTGAGGAGAATCTATGGTGGAAGTATGTGAGGTGTTGCAGATAGACTGAAGTACATTATTTGGCTTATTCTTTTTTTCCTTCTTCTTTGATGTTAAATGATGTAGAATCAATTTATTTCAGGGCTTTCAAGAGCCTGAGGTGATGTGGAGATTGTCTACTTGAAGCAGTTTTGGGTCTGCTTGGGCCAGACCCTCTGCTGTATGCAGGCTAATGTTATA
This sequence comes from Psilopogon haemacephalus, assembly GCA_013396835.1. NCBI lineage: Eukaryota > Metazoa > Chordata > Aves > Piciformes > Megalaimidae > Psilopogon > Psilopogon haemacephalus. The sequence continues at coordinate 84,307 of VWZI01011160.1, read as the reverse complement.
TATGCCTCCTCTGTACACGCCTTCACTCCCATTCTCCATAAACATGTACAATTAATGCACCCCCAGCCAAAGGCATTCCATGAATGTGGCCTATCATCACCATTTTTTGAGTATTCCACAACTTTCAACAGCACCAGAGTGAACTGACACATGTAATGCTGTTTTCTTTGCCAGAGGCTGGATGCAGACTGGTGCTGGATGATGCCTGAAAGGAAGGAAATATGCTTTGAAGAGTCAGTGGGAGGTGAAAGACCTCAGCATCTCTAAGACTGGGCCCAGCATGGTATAGAAAAAGCACTGTTTACTGCTAGTATGCACCTAATTGTATTGAATTGTAGTACTATTTCTAAAGTGAGATAAGTTAATGAACCTCAGCTGATTATGCCCTAGTTTACTTAATAGTTCACATTATTATTTAAATGTGAAGCAGTAAGTATGCCAGCCTATAATTGTTCTTACTGTTTCCCTTTTCTTATAGTGCATCTGTAGTATGTGCTTTAATTATGTTTTACTCTATACTCTATATGTAAATGAAGAGAATGGTCTTCTTTGTTTTGTCTTATATGTAGCAGCATTATTACAGAGGGATTAGCAACTGGATGGGTGAGGTCTGGGAGTGGGAAATGGGGGAGATGCAGCAGCCAGTCTGAGAGACCTTGACCAAGTCACATGGACTGCATTTTCTGAAGTAGGAGAACAGATATCACTGCATTGGGCAGCCCTCTGCCTTTTTACTTTTCTTTTCTTTTTCTTTTTTTGGTTTGGTTTGGTTTGTTTTTTTGTGTGAGAGGCACTTCTCTGCTGCCAAGGAAAACTGAGCGGCATGGTGTGAAACAGAGATACAGCTGTGAAATGACTATAGATTTAGAAGTTAATGGGTAGTTTTTCAGTCCTGCTGAGTGCCCAAAGCTCCTATTTTCTTCAGAGGAGTTGAAGCTGCAGAAAATCAGGCCACTGCTTTAGTTGCCTAAATAAAGATTTCGTTTTCTGGCTGTTATGACTCTGAGTTCTGGCATATCCATAAAAATGATAGCAGTCCTCTGGCAAAATATTGCTGCTTAGGAATGTCATGGTAGTTTTTTACCACAAATCACATCCACCTGGAAACTACATGTGAAGAGCACAGAAAGCATGGAAATATCCCTGTCATCAAAGCACAGGGTTCTGCCACTAACCCTGGAGTGACACACAGCACAAAGGCCTTTGTTGGATCATTTCTGGCTCTGGAGCTGTGAGGTGGCAGCTTTCTGTATGTATTCTAGTCTTTGGGCCAGTGCTGTCATATCTCTGACTAATGAGTGGTTTTAGCCAGTAGGCAAGTTTCTGAAGTTAGCACTCCTCTAGCTAGCAGTGTAAGCAGAAGAGAAGTTAAAGTCCATACTCACAATTCTGTGACTGGCCTGAAGCAGTTGGAATGCCTGACTGCAAGAAGGGAGAAGGCTGTAGAGACATGCAGAGCAGATGGAAAACAGAGCACTGTGTGACAACTGATGAAAAATACCCCAGGCTCTCTGTCAGTAGCTTTTCCACAGGTTTTAAGGTGAATAAATTCCAAAAATGCTCTCGGATTTGGATGAAAGAATCTTACAAAATTGCCCCATGTCTTTAAATGTGAGGGAATATAATCTGCATTGGTTTTATTATGTTTTACAGTTTATATACTGCATGTCACATAACTAGTAAGTGTGCGGTAATGTTCGCACACAAGAGGGGAAAATAAAAGTAGAGAGAATATTCAGCCTTAATTAGTGCTCCTTAAATGCTAGGTGCTTACATGTGCAACCACATTGTAGTACTGGCGAACATGATGATTACTACCATTAACTAACAGAATATATTTCTCCTTCTGGAGATGAAATCTATCTAATGAGTCTAAAATAGTGTGTAAGAATGCCCAGTGTAATAAAGAAGACTGGGCTGAAAGGCAATCTGCATTTCAATTGTACTACAGCATGTGGTTTGGACCAACCACTCCCTGTCACATGAATTGCTTTCTATATTTTATTTTTAAGAAGGACAAAAATGAAACCAGAAGCTGCTGGCGTTGCCTTTGTTCTGATCTCACCAAATACTTACTTAATCCTCAGCGAATATTTCTGTAATTTGTTTTGTTCTCATAAGTCACCCAGTTCAAAGCTAGTAGTTTATCTCTACAGAAAGAACTACAGTGCCAACAAAATCTAAGCCACTTTCTTTAATCTATCACTGTGATTCTTGTATTAGAAATGTGGCCTCTGCCTTGAATCACCATGTCCTGTCCCTCTGTCCCAGTGACCAGTGTCATCTGTTCCTTTTTGCTGTTGCAAATCTATCTGATTGCACATATGGAGTTTCAGATGATATCAACAGCTATTGTCAAAAATCCAACGGAAAGTGGATTTTATGAAGCCTGACATGAGAACTCACATTGTCTTAAAGTTCACAGCTTGTCAGAGTAGGTAATAGGCATTTTTCTCTATTTGTAAAAGAGAAAAGTAAATTCAAGCCGTGCTGCAACTGCTGCCAGCCTTACCTGCTGCACAAAGCTGGTTGGTTTCAATTAAGAGTCATTTTGCAGGACGAAACTGAGAACTGTTACCAAATTTTTGTGGTGAGGGAAAGAAAGAAGGGAAGGAAAGAGTCCTAAGGATCGAGTTTACAAGGTGTTACTCTGCAGCAGTAAGAGACTTGTGTGCTATACTGAAAGAACAAGAGAGATCTCTGTTTTGTAGGGTCACCATGGAAAATAAAGATGTGTTAAACAGACTTCTGATTTGGGATGCCTCCAATTTTGATCTGTGCAACGGGGATGATCCCAGGAATGCAGAGTTTTTACGGCTGATTTTGCACCATTGGAGGAAATTTCCACCTGGACATTTGAAAATGGAACTCTGTAAAGAGAAAGGGAGGGTTGGTTTTGGGGAAACTATACTCATATACTTAAAAGGTAAAGATACCTAATGAAATATAATGAAAAGTAAAATATCTTTCAACATTTATTTCTATTGCAGCACAGTTATATAGTCTAGATATGATAGAACTGGCTGGGAAAAAGTACTCTTTGATTGTTACTTCAGGGTTTTAAAGCGACAAGCTGTACAGAGTGAAGACAGACTCTTTGATCTTCAAGAGCTTGGAAAGAGACAGATTTACTCTGTTTAAGTAATTTCAGGTAATTGCAAGTAATCCGAATTGAGTCTCAGGGCTGCAGGGCTTTACATAAATAATTCACATTTGAAAAGGTTCTGAATAAACATGAATTCATATTTCAGGGGCCTCTTACAGTTTTAGACACTTTGGTTAACCCTCTCAGGCTGAGTCAAGAAATAGCATTCCCACTGTGAAAGAGGCATCAGCCTATGAGATAAATGATGAAAAAGGCCACAAGGATGAAGAAAAAGGCCACAAGGATGAAGGAAAAGGCTGTTGTGTATTAGTGTTAGTCAGATCTGCAAAAATGCTGCCCTTTCTTTTGCACCTGGGGAAATGATCTACTATCAGCAGGAATTACAAACTAGGGAGGCCTGTCCTGCTGACATTTGTGGGGATAAAAAATGCTTCAGTGATCACCCTAGAGAAATGTGTCCATGATACTGGTGTTCAGCACTGAAAATCTTGTGCACACAGCCTATTTGCAGCAATGCAGCAATGGGATCAGACAGATCCAGTGTTCAAGCCTGATCCCTACTGAACACAGGGCCTCTGGGTCTTGGGAGGCTACTTGAAGTAGAATCAGAAATACCCAGTGACAAACTGTGCCTTGTTCATAAAACCATTTACATAGGTGACCTTGAAAGCTTGTCAGCTCTAGAAGGCAGACACATGTACTCCATCAACAAAGTCACTTTCAGACTTTCTGAAGATAATTACTAGATCTGGTAAAGGAGGTATTTATCAGCATACAATTTTCCTTTTAGTCTGGACATAAGAAACAACACAAGTTGATGAGTACAGAATCTCTGCTGGTATTGAAACAATTTTCTTTGTCATGTCTAGCTGCCAGTGTGGTCTCCAGCCCTAAATAAGGCACTAAGGGTCATAGAATCATAAAATGGTTTAGGTTGGAAGTGACCTCAAAAATCATCCAGTTCCAACCCCCCACCATAGGCAGGGACACCTCCCACTAGAACAGATTGCTTAAGGCCTCATCCAGCCTGGCCTTGAACATCTCCAGGGAGGGAGCAGCCACAGCCTCCCTGGGCAACCTGTTCCAGTGTCTAACCACCCTAACTGTAAAGAACTTCCTCCTAACAATCTGTTTAAATCTTCCCTCTGCCAGTTTAAACCCATTACCTCTTGTCCTGTCATAACAAGACCTTGTGAATTGTCCCTCCCTGGCCTTCCTGTAGGCCCCTCTCAGATACTGGAAGGCTACTATAAGGTCTCCTCAAAGCCTATTATGATCACAGAAACATTCAGTTTGGAAAAGACCCCCAAGGTCATCAAGTCCAGCCAATAACCCTACTCTATAAGATTCACCCTAAACCATATCCCCAAGCACCACATCCAAATGGCATCTAAACACATCCAGGGTTGTGACTCAACCACTTCCCTGGGCAGCCCATCCCAATGCCTGACCACTCTTTCTCTGAAAAAAAGTTGTCCTAATGTCCAGTGACCTAGGATAGTGTTTTGCTGAAAGACAGATAGATATTGACTCAAAATAAGACATGAACTAATTTTTACCCCCCTAGAAAAACAAACATGTAAGATGAGTTTGTTGGAGAACTACAAAAACATGACTGTTCTGGAAAAGATAAACATTTTGTGATCATTTTCCTTTCCAATATGAAATTTAGGGGACATCAAAGGGAAATTTGCAGACAAAAGCAACACATGGACCTGGCTCTTCACACAACATCTAGTGGAGTTGTGGAACAACTTGTCACAGGATGTCATGGATACTGAAAGGATTAAATAATTACATAAAGCAAATCAAAGACACCATCTCTCTTTTGAAAACTATTGAGTTGAAAGTCAGTGAAGACAGGTAAGCTGTTTTTTAGGGAGGTATTGCCCTGTTTGTCTTGTTTTTAAAGTGTTGCCTGGGTGTCCATTTCTGGGTGCTGTTTTAGGCAGGTCCTTTACTGCCTCTTGACCTCTTCTAACCTCCAAGAATAGCAGCCCTTTCAGTAGTTTCTGGTCTACCATCTGAGAAACTGTCTTTTGGACTGTGGGATGGTGTCAACATTGTCAGAGAATGTGGTGGTGCTCCAGCTGACACATCACAGCTTGACCAAGCAGCTGTGTCTGACCTGCTGGGTTCTGGAGTGGGAGTAGTACCATACTGGTAAGACGAAAATGTGTGAAAGGGCACAGCACAGTCTCAGAGGTAGTCTCCTCTGGATACAACAGCCTATATGTCATTTCTTCTGTAAGGTTTTCACATATATAAGTGCTGCACTGTTAAGAGCTACAGCAAGTTCTAATGCTATTCCTAAATAATTTTACTTTTAGAGAATTTAATTATTTATCCATTATTTATTTATTTTTAAAAGATCTAAGTATTCTCAAGTTTCCTAGAAATGCCAAACACTTCCAAATCAGTTGAAGCACACATAAGGGACTCACAGCACAGCAGCTACTCTAACTCATTTCTGCACTTGAAGATAATTAAAATAACTGCTGGCTGGGAAGTTGGTTCTGGTTGTAAGATTTTCAAAGAAGAGATGCTTTCTTCAGTGCCCTGAGGAAGAGTTTCAAAACTTTCTCTATTGATTTCATGGCAGAAACTATAGTAATTTTTCTTCAGGTTGCAACCATGCCCCTAAATCCAAATGTATACATATTGGTATAAAGAAGGTGGATTATTTAATATAACTTTGGTCTTAATCCACTAAAATATTTTTGGTGTTCAAATTTTCTAGTAAATAGATCAGATCTGACCTGATCTTTACTTAGGATATTCAAAGAAGGGTAGATTATCAGGCATTAGGCATTAGGCATTAGGCATTAGGCAGGAGGGGAAAACTGACACTAATATACAACTCTGTCTACTTTCCCTGTTTAATGCAACTCAAAGTTGAAGAATTTGTTTTGAGATAATACTCATATAGACCTAGAGATGCACTGAAGTGCTTTATGTGAAGACAAGCATTTAGAGAATACTTGAAGTCAGTTACATCATCTCAATTGGAGGAGCAGTAATTTACTAAAATAGCATTAACCCAATCCCTCAAAATTGTCTGGCCATGATCTAATGTTACTCCTTTAAATGCAATTTGGACAGGTTAAAAAAGGCAGTGAAAGCTCACTGAGCAATATTTGTGGGTGGCTGAAAATTCTGTAGTTACTAAAAAAGTTAATCAAATGGGAAGACAAGGTGGGAAGACACCTTCTGTCAATATGGCAGGGAGCTTTCCACTGGAAGGTCTTACTACTGATTTTTTTGTATGTACTGTAAAATAGTTGGAGAACATCTGATTTACACTGAGAAATAGAATCGAGATGAGTTTGCACAACATGAATGGAAATCTGAGTGAATGAGAAAACAGTAGTGTCAAAATCATTGTTTTGAGAGGAATGGTTTGCAAGCTGGGCTTCAGTCACAGAATCACAGATCACAGAATATTAGGGGATGGAAGGGACCTTGAAAGATTGTCCAATCCTGCTGCAGAGCAGGATCACTTATACCAGATCACACAGGAATGCATCCAGGTGGGTCTTGAATATCTCCAGAGTGTGAGACTCCACAACCTCCCTGAGCAGCCTGTTCCAGTGTTCTGTCACCCTCACAGTGAAAAAACTCTTGCTCATATTTCCATGGAACTTCCTATGCCTCAGCTTCTACCCATTGCCTCTTGTCCTGTCATTGTGCATCAATGAGGAGAGCCTGGCTTCATCCTCTTGGCACTTGTCCTTTACAGATTTATGAACATGAATGAGGTCACCCAGTCATGATTACTTCTCAATGAGTGACTTGTTCCACACAGAGTTGTTTCAAAGTGAACAAGCAGGAGAATGAAATGGGCACATTGAAGCCAAATGGCTTTTATAACTGAATCAGAGGGACCATGAACATGTCTTTCTGAAGAAGTGAAGACAAACTAGCAGTGGTGGCAGACAATTGCTCAGCAGGTGTATTTTGCTCTTCGTCTCACCTGTTTATATGTTTCTGTTAGCATATTATAATAATTCTGTACTAAACTAATTATCAGTCTAGAGCTTAATGATATCCCAGTATCATTCAGTACATCAGAAAAAGACACACCTGTTTTCTTAAAGTATTTCACACTCAAGGACATTCTCAGCACAGTTACAATTTTGTCTGTAGTGTCAAGAAACTGGAAATTTCCTTAGGATTCAAGTAATGCTTGTAAGGTGATTTTCATTCATATTTTAATGAATGTCAAACTTTGTTTATGATACTTGACTTGCAGAAGGATCAAAAAATTACTGTCATGTTAATCATCAAATCCAAGTTGTGCTAAAAGATAGAGTATAAAAAGTGCCTGTGGCATAGGGGTTTTGTTTTTCCTCTGAAATCCAGTCAGAGTGTTATTAAATCTTGATGGGTCACTTTTATTATTATAACACACCTTAGAACTCTAGAAAGTCTTAATACTTCAGACTATTAACACAGTGAAGGAAAGCCTATGTAATACTATATTTAAAAGAAAAGTGAAGTTGCTCCTCTCCTGAGTGCTAAAGTTCCATTTTAAAATGAAAAGAGTATTTGCCCTCATGTCCTAATTAAAATCCAATTAAATTAACTGCACTAGGACTTGATGGCAATATCTCAATTTTAGCTCTAGATAGGGGATGACAGTGGTGTTGTTTCACATGTGCATGAATTGTCTGCCTGCATGTTGTACAATATCGCTGTGCAAAACACACATTTGCTAGTCAAAACTGGAAGCTTGTTTGGGAATTGTTTCATCACTCATCGGCAAAAGCTTCACAGCCATTAAGAGGCTACACTGAAATCCAGGACTTGCAACTATTTACATTAATGTACAAAGAGAGGATTTACCTCAGGTGTATGTCATGCCACAATCACTTCCCTAAATTCTGTGAATTGATTTTTCATTCCTGTGGGAATCTAGACTATAGAATTGATAGTCTGTACCCTCTCAATCAGTATTCTCAAAATTTCCAATTTTGTTGGTCTTGCCAAACAAAGCATATTGCTGGCCTTCTGTTAATTTTTTATTTTCCATTCTTCAGAACTTGATGTCAGCATGTCAGGACTTTTTAAGCATCAGAAATTGACTTTTGGGTGACTAACTGATGCAGTTTTAGAACATTTCCAAAGAATCATAGAATGTTTCAGGTGGAAGGAACCTTTAAAGATCATCCAGTCCAGCCCCCTGCAATGATCAAGGGCATCTTCAACTAGACCTGGAGTGCTGCCAGGGATGGTGCAGATACCACCTCACCAGGGAACCTATGTCAGTGTAAAAATATTCATCCTTATATATAGTCTAGATCTACCCCCTTTTTGAATCATAGAATCACAGCATCAATCAGGGTTGGAAGGGACCACAAGGATCATCTAGTTCCAACCCCCCTGCCGTGCCCAGGGACACCCTACCCTAGATTAGGCTCTAGGACAAAGCCTCATCCAGCTGGCTGCAAACACTTCCAGGGATGTGGCCCCAACCAACCCCCTTTGCAACCCATTCCAGGGCCTCACCACTCTCATGATGAAGAACTTCCTCCTCACATCCAGTCTGAATCTCCCCACCTCCAGCTTTGCTCCATTCCTCCTAGTCCTGTCACTACCTGATAACCTAAAAAATCCCTCCCCAGTTTTTCTGTAATCTCCTTCAGATATTGGAAAGCCACAAGAAGGTCACCCCTCCAAGCCTCCTCTTCTCCAAACTGAACAGCCCCAACTCTTTCAGTCTGTCCTCATAGCAGAGGTGCTCCAGCCCTCTGATCATCCTCATGGCCCTTCTCTGGACGCACTCCAGCATGTCCACATCCCTCCTTTAATAGGGGCTCCAGAAATGGATGCAGTACTCCATGTGGGGTCTCATCAGTTTTAGTTTAAAACTATTGCCCCTTGTCTCGTTGCAACAGACATCGCTAAAAAAGTTGTCCACATCTTTCATATTGTCCCCCTTTAGTTACTGGAAGGCCACAATATGTTCTCCCTGGAGGAAATTCTGTACGTGCTTCAACAGCTTGCCTTAAGAATTCCAGTGGTGACAAAAAATACTCTGGGTGAAGTTCCACCAGTGCAGAGCACAGTGGCTGAATCATCTTCCCCAACTAACTTTTTGTGATGAGCCTGGTGCAACATTGGAACAAGTTATCCAATGAAGGTCTAAATGCCTCCTTCCTGAAACATTCAAAGTCAGGTTGGATGTGGCTCTGAGAAACCTGATCTAGTTAAAGATGTCCCTGCTCACTGCAAGGGAGTTGAATAGATAAACTTCAAAGTCCTCTCTCAAGAAAAAACATTTTATGATCCCAAATGCAAAGGATAATGTAGTCTTGAGAGTGATTCAACTGACCAACAATAGGTGTCTGCTTTAAGAAGACAAAAATCATACTTGAGAAGGCCTCTTCTAGTGATGACTAGATCTTTTATTCCTTCCTCATGCAGACTATATAAGGGAGAACTAAAATTAAGTGCTGTATTACAAACTTGGCACATCCTTGACTGTCAGAAGAAATTGCTGGATAATCCAGCAGAATCTCCATTGAACAACTGCTTTAAAACATCTATGATGTTATTTCCTCTGAAAAGTTTGATCAAAATAGTGGTAGAAGACCTGCTACAGAAATGACTGGACACAATTCCATGGCATGGATTATTCACTGTTCAGATTACATTACACTATTGATTCTTCCTGGCCTTAACATTTTATTAACTATGAACTATGAAAATTACATGACTAGACATTGTAAGAATGAAAGAATATGAAATATAGTATGACATAAAGCAGTTAAGAAACCTATAAAAGTTATTTAATGATAAATGAAACAAGAGTTTTATTTTAACAGAATGGAAACTTCAAAGGAAAAACTTCTTTTTTGAGAGAAATATTATCTTTCACCTTAATTAATGCTGATTGCAACAATATATATTTTGGCAGCTTTATAAATTGCAGCTGTCTCTTTTAGATGCAATATGGAAACACTTCCTCTTGAGGCTTTGTGGTTTTCTATGTAAATAACTCTTTAAGCATATGTAAGTATGTGGACATTTCAGATTAATTTTTCATAGAAGTATGTATATTTAAAATACCACCATAATAATAATAATAATAATAACAATAACAATATTATTATTATTATTACGAAGTATCAGTACTGCAAAAGGACTGACAACTTAGTGGGAACTTCTAATTAACTTCCATACATATCCTATGCCAATAGAGCTTTGGCAGGCCCTAGTCAAATATGAAGAATATTCCATATAGAAAATACATTTTACATCTCTAGAAAACAGCCAAATTAAAGCAGATTTACTTGGGTTTAAATGAAGCCATGGCAGCAAGTCAGGCTTCACTGTACAAATTTCAACACTCTATCTTTTCCTTTTGAGCCATCAGAAGTATTTTAGAAGGCTTACAAAGGTAAAACAGAGCTTTGGCATTCTCAGAAGTAACAACTCTTTATATTCAGGGTGTTTTTGAATGCCTTTGGCATCTGCCTGGAAATAGATTATTAATTTTAAAAGGTTAAATTTAAAAACGTGTCACAATGAAGTTTAGGAATGGAAACATACACATGATACTAACTTCAGACATCAACACAGATCATATATAAAGTCCAGGTAGTAGCCCAGTTGAAATGCCAGCTTTCCACATAGAAAAATAGTGCAATGTTTTATTGGTATAAGACATGTGACTCAATGATTCAGGACCTATACATATTTATTTGAAGGACATTGGACTCAGAGTTTTGTGTTTATTTTGTGTTTCCTCCCCAGTGCCCAAGGTAACATGCAGCTCAGGACAATGTCCCTGTCATCAGTGCTTACAGTCTATGGGTAAGACAACAGCAGGTGTCTGCAAACAGTGAACACCACTACTAAAATCTTCTCATCATGGTCAGGACACAGTATGATGTTTAGAAAAATATTGTGTGTTGCAATTATTAATTTTTATTACTGTTAATAATCGCGGGGGTTCCGGGAATAGTTCCCCCAGGTTCTTTTGGATGTTCGATTGGCAAGAATAAATACACAAAGTCACTTAAAACACAGAATTAAACAGTTTAAACAGTCAGAACTTAGGAAACAGAGAGCCTAATACAAAAGCAATCCTAACTGTGCCTGGAAATACCCACGAAACATGTGCTAGATACAGTGCTTTTCCCGAGATAAAGAGAAAAGAGAAAGAGCTTGTCCCGAATAAAGGGGAAAAGAGGTTTGCCTTTGCTGCTTTCCAAACCCTGATGATGCTGCTGCTGCAAAGCATGTGGCTGCTGCTGGACGGGGTGCTGAGGTGTGTGTTCCTCACAGCGGTGGAGAGAGAAAGAACCAGCTAATGGCCTGTTGCACCCACTTAAATACCCCATTAGGAAAGCGTGTAACTGACCAATAGGCACTCAGCATCCCTTGTCTGGCCAGTTGGTTCAAAAGTCCTGTGCCCAGGGGTGAGCCCCAACACCCCGAGAGGCAGCACAGATCACCTGACTCGTGTGCGTGACCTGTTCATGTGGCCCAAGACTTCCCGGCTCCAGAACCATGTGGTGTGCCCCCTGCAACCCACCTCTGTACCCCACAACGGAAGGGGGAGGGGAACCTCAGGAAGTGAACAAACCCTGGGCAGTAATCATGCCCATACCAGGACACTGTGGAATAACTTCTGGCACGTTGTGGGCACCAGAGCAAAGTAAAGGCTTTACAGATAGATTAATAGAAGAAGCACACTTAAAATGAGCTTCTCCCAAGCATTCGCAGTTTCAGACAATAAAGGGCACTGTGATAACTTTAAATGTGGTGGTCACACCTGTCTCACAAGTATTCAAGTCTGACTGAGTGCTAAAAAGCTGGAGAGAGACAAAAACTTCTTAGGCCATTGAAAGTGAAGACAAGAAGTGACAGTATGACGCCTCAGCTAAGGGCATCAGCTATGTGCCAGTGCTCTGGAGAAATGATAAATTAGGGAATAATCATTGTAGCAGATTTTCTGGGTGGATATTTGTAGGCAAAGTGACCTGAATACTGCAAGAAAAGCTGCTATGTTAGGTCTGATGGGAAAACCATGGCAAGGGTCAGAGAATCAGATTTCACTGACTATAGTGTTATCCCCAATAGTGCTACAGGAAACTTGGTTTCTTTTCTCTAGTTTCATTCTGGTCTAACTTTTACATTAACCTAGTCATCAATATTAATGTTGTGCTAGTTTTGTATTATATTTGAGAATATGCTCATTAAATATTTAGTGACTGATTAGAAAAATAAGTGCTTGAACTTAAACATTTAGATTTAGGTACTTAGACTTCTAAACTTGATGTATTCAATGCAATGGAGTAAGTTTTTCCTCTCAAGCCAAGTGTTTGACCTTGACACAGCTTCTAGACAGTCTCTCTTTCATGATGAGAGTTCAGTGGCTGGCTGATTAAGCATCTTGTTTGTCAACACTAAACTCAAGTGGGATGCAATTATTTCAAAGTTCTCTTGGTTTATATTAGATCTCTTGTGTTGTGTCAACAGTTTCATCTTGATTCAGGAGAATTCTTTTCTCTCTCTCTTTTTTTTTCTTTCTTTTTTTTTTTTTTTAACTTCCCCCAGATAGCAATACTAATGACAGATGAAAAATCTTATTTTCCAAGCTTCATTCTGAGAAAAAAAAAAAAAAAAGTTTTGCTGATAACTCATCTGTGGGAAGACATGAGTCAAAAAGATAAACAAGAGCTCTGCTAAATTGAAAGGCCTTGAGGAAGGGCACTAACTGTCCACTGCCTACTTTCTACCTGCTTTTATCCTCACCACATTGCAGACCTTAATCATTGCTAAGTTGTTCTTTGTCTATCCCCTTATGTGTATGGAAAAACCTAGTAATTCGGTCCTACTAAGAAGGAATTGCAAAAAGAAGAGATGTGATCTCTAACCTGATGGACATTTCAAACTTGCACAACCTCTCAATGCACCAAGGTGGTGTTTCCTTCTGCTTTTTGTTCTCATCTGTGCACTTCTACTGTTTTCCATGTACTGGAGCTGAAGTTGAGGTGTGAGTCAGCTGGTCCTGTATATCTATAGAACACTAACCCAACACACACACACATATGAATAAAAAAATATTTAAATTAAATATCCTTATTTATCTATATTCTCAGGAGTTTTATTTGAGCTCACATTGTGAAGATATAATGCACAGTTGGTGGTGTCAAGTGATGAGAAAATAAAGAGAGTGACTGCCTCTTTTGGCAATGACCTGAAGTGTCACTGCGTTAGATGCAGTGTAAAATAACAGAGATACCTTGTGGTTGAATCAAAACTTTGTCTTGGTTCCTCTGAGTTCTTTACTATCTCTGTAATTTATTTTCATGGGATTTTTTTTTGCTGGAGATGAAGGGTATTTCAGTGATGGGAGTACTTTCTGAAGACAAGGATGTATTTTTTGATTTCTTTGCACTTCACTGGCCTCTCCCTCATTTTGTCTCTCCACTCTTCTATCACAGAAACATGATGCTTTGCTGCCATGTGGAGCTGTTATAAACTATGTAAAGTCTGCTGTTCAGATGTAGTTGGGTACAGGACTTCCTAAGCATTGGACACCCACACGTAATCTTCAATGTGTTCAAGGATCAGATTAAAGTCTTAGATCCTCACTTGCAAATCCCTGGTCCAAGACTTTATCTCATCTCAGGATGTTGCAATAAATTCCTTATACACAGAAACAAATAAAAAAACCCCAAACAAACAAATAAAAAAACCCCACCAAATCAAACCAAATCAAACCAAATCAAACCAACAAAAAAAAATCTCCTGAAAAAAACTCCAACAACCAAAAAACCAAAAAACAAACCACAACCAACACACAAAAAAACCCCCAAACAAACAAAAAAAACCCCCACCCACAAAAACAAAACACCAAAAACCCCAATCCCCCAAAATAGGAGAATGGCTAATGAGAAATGCCTTTAATCAAGGAACACAGCGCATTTCTAACAGGTAGGTAAGCAGAATAATGACCGTGAATACTAAAGGTAAACTACAACCATAGTAACTTTATTATCCCTTCCTCTGGAAAGATGACAGCTAAGCCGTGGGTTACTTACATTTTAAGCTGCAGTTGAATGTTGTTAATCCTTTCCAGATAGCAAGGCTGGACCTCAGGAGAGCTCTTGGTGAGAGCCTAGCTGTCTCCTTTCCCTGGGTTGCAAATTGTTCCCTGCTGTTTTAGACTATCCTTTTAGCTGCAGGCTCTGTCTTGCACCATTCTTTACCTTGCTCTGGTAGCTGCTCTGTCTCCCTCTATCAAATCTGAGAACAGTTTTTGTTATTTTGCATCTTAAAGAAGTGTAATTGTGAAAATTATTTTATCTCTATCTTCTTAGTGATGTATATAAAGTCTCCACATCATCTTAGGATCACACGTAATTTTCATGTAAGTGTGTTAGTCTACATCCTTGGTTCACCATTCCACCCATGCATGTCTGGACCAAGTTGTCAGAGTTGCTACCATACTATTTTCTCCACTTTGGGACTTTCTTAACAGAAAAGAGTCTTACCCAGCAACACATGAAATCCAGACCACTCTAGGACAGTCTATCATTCATTTTCCATTTCTCTTCCTATAGGTTCACCGGCGGCTGTCAGAGTGCTCTCGTTTTTGCTGTGAAATCATTCATGTTACTTACATTATAAATGTTTGCTAAATGAAATGGCCTGGCTTGTAGATAGTAATTGTCAAAAGCGACAAAGAGACAGATGGGGAAAATGCAGGTACAGAAGGTATTTGTTTGTGTAATTTTCAGTGGATAAAGAAATGAAATAATTTTGAATATGTAATTTTGCTAATCACTAAATATATTTACATAATCCCTTTTTCTCACAGTGATTATAGGATTTGTGTAGTAAGACTTACTTTGAAGCAGGATATTATTTATCTCCCTATTTGGTATTCCATTTTTCAGCACAGATGAGTTTTATTTCTGATTTTCTCTTGCATATGCAATGACTTCTTTTCCTAAGAAACACTGTTCAAAGCTGAGAGGTACTCTGGGGAATTAGCCTTACTGTATGTACTAAGATTTTAAGCTTTATACAAAATTATTTGCTATCGGTGTTGAATATCCCTACACACTGCTAAAATAAATTGCACTTTCTAAGAGATTCTGCAGTCTGGAGGATCTGAGTAAAGAAACACAGAATAAATGGTTCTCTGCTCTCCTTTACTCCTGTGTTTGTAGCATCAACACCTTATCTTTCAGCTCTTGAAGAGTCTCTGGCAAATAATTTTTTAATGATTCAATTCAAAAATTTTAAGCAGTATTTGTACTTGCAAGTAGGCTAAAAATCTGGGGCCTCTTCAATAAAGTGTTTAAATACTCTGTAAAATGTTGTCTCCTGCCTTAAATAAGATTAATTCTAAATTTAGAATTAATCTTGAGTTTAAAGCACCAAACCTTTTATGTGGTAGAACACCTGGTCCCCTCCACAGTATGAAGATCCCTTTATAGTAACCCAAAGTAAGTAAGGACACAGCAGCATAGTAATAAGCATGATGTGTGCTGTGTCTGAAAAGATCCTGGTGTGGCATTCTGGGGTGGTTCCAGGTTCCCTCAAGAAGACCATAGAGACAAAGTCCTGTCCCAGGGACCCACCTGGTTGTCCCAGGATATTGTAATATTATTGTTCTATTCTGCTTTCTGGTGTCACAGCTTATAAGGTAGTGCTTGGCTGATATCGCTCTCTTTTCCTCCCTGCCTTTCCTTCCTTCAATTCTTTCCCTGGGAAGAGCGCATGTCCCTAATTATCTCATGGTTTGTGTATGGTAGATGGCTTCTAGCTGGCAGGGAATTTTGAGCTGTGTCATGCAGCCTGCTGAGACCTTGTTTTGGCCTACTCTCAGGCCTGCTGAGGGTGGAAGGGGTGGAGAATTCTAGAAGGTTTTAGTCCCATAGACTTGACCTGGTTTGTGATGTATTCATTCTCCCTGATTGCCTTTTGCATATATGCACCTGTAAACAGAATCTCCCTTTGGACTTCCAGTCAGTATGCAGCATCTTAATTTTTACTCCCTAAAAGGACTAAGTGTCCTCCGGTCCTGGGTAGCTTGTGGCCCTGAACTGGGATACCTAGGAATGGCACGGTATTGCATATTTCAAACCATGGGTCAAGAAAGCAGCTGTAAATGTATCTGCCCACTGGGAAAGTTTTTCTGGCTTTCTGCTAGCTTTTACTTTTGAGACATAAAAAGTTGTGTCTTCAAAATCTTAGTATTTAGTATTGTAACTGGAAGCTACAGGTACATAAGTGTCTGGTGAGTCTTTCCCAAATTGTGGCCTCAGTGCCAGCATGCTGGTTTGAACTAACTGGGGGACTTCAATGAGAAGTTAGGTTATAGGCTGAGAAAGGAAAACACTGATGATTCTACTTCACTCACAGGTTACTGAAAAGATGTATAAAAGTTAGAACCCAAACAACAGATAAGATAGAGCTGTCTGAGCTATGCTCACTGATGCATCTCTCTTTCCCTTCTTAGCTAGATCCGTGTGACTTCACTAACCAGTTTCCTGTTTTTAACTCCCTTGGCCGATCTACCCTCACTTACATACCATGTAAAACAGATAGTGGGATAAGATTGGGAAGCGGGGGGAAGGTGATAGGGTGGTTGGAAACCCCTCTTGGGGACTCTGATCTCTGGGAGATGTGTGGTGTTTATGTATTACCTTTTCACTGTATATATCTGTAAAATATCTGTAATATATTGCAAATACCTGCTTGTATATTGTGAAAAGCTGTAATATAAAGCTTCATTCCTTAACTTTCAGCTGTTTGAGTCTAGCTTTGGCAATTTCAAAGTGGGGGGGTGGGGGGCGGGAGCGGGTAACTGCTGAACCACCACAGCCAGTTTCATTGTTGCACCTCAGTGCCAAGGCAGTAATGGCTCAGCTGTTGTCCCACAACACCGCGTTAATGAGGCTCTCATGTGAGCCACAGCTCCTTAAACACTTCCTACCTGGTTGATTTACCCAGAAATCATAGGAATATTTATGCTATAAGAAAACATATTTGTGCCTTTTTTTTAAAACTACTTCCATAACTGTATTAAAAATGAAACTAACCATGAGTCCCTCTCTGTTTGCCTGGGCCTTTCCCAGCTCCAGCGTTAGATTTACACTAATGACTTTCAGTGAGATGGAAATCAACCAGCCCTAGGCAAATGATTTCACATAAACTCTGATTCTGGTTTCATTTACGTAAGTTTGTTCATGTCATGGGAATAATTCTGGTTTATCCCATGGTAACTATAGTGAGGATCTATCCCTTAGTATTCCATACATCCTTATTTTACAAAGGTATTTCAACAATCAGTGCAAATGAGGAAGTCCTGAACCACAAGCATTTTTGCTTGTCTGTCTTGAGTTTTATTTACCATGTTTGTTTTTTTTTCTCAGATAAAAATGATCCTAAACTTCCAAGGACATATGTCTCCTTGTGTGTTTACAAGCCTGAAAAGCAAATGTGATGAACTAGAGATCTCATAAGTTAAGAATTAAGCTTAAAATATGGGTAGTTTTAAGATTTTTTTTTCCCAGCCTATATGTAGAGCAAATCTCAGTCTGAAGTCTCCTCCATCAGACGTGCTCCTGCTGTTACACTCTTTTCTATTATGATTAATAACGTCTGAAATCTGAAACCAACTCAGCTGCACTATAATAAACTTGGTATCAATTTTACAGGTCACAAATAACCATGTAATACAATAACCCTCTATATGTTCCAGAGCAACATGGGACCACATGCTTGTAGGGAGCAACAACTGGGTAATTTCATGAAGAATGAAGACCACATTCAGGGAACAGACTCTGAAAGCTGAAAGCATTTTTCTTCAGGAGAGCAGGAGGCAGTGTCAGGATTAAAAAAAAAAAAAAAATTAAAAGGCACGTTTCCTACATTTCCCAGAGATGGTTACTTTTAATGATATGAAATATTGGCAGTCTTTTAAAAGTGTCCATGCATTTTGGAGTGTGTCCAAATGATGAATTATTAATCTTGAAGATAAAGAATGTGAACAGTTAAAGAACATGACATCAGACTAGAAATGGTCAGCTGGAAGATCAGTGAGGCAAGATTAAACAAAGAAGTTTTCTCTGAAAATGAGATTTGAGATCAGATATAAGGTGATGTATCTCAATTATAGTCACTACTACAATCAAAATCTACAAGAGACTGTGCTAAGAATCAGGACTGTCACACAAAAACTTATGAAAATACTTAGAAGAATGAAAGGATTATGTGTTCCATATCTAGCCTGCAAAATGATGTGGTTATGCATATGTGAGCCAAGTGAACCCTGTAAATTTGGAAATCAGAAGACAAATAGTACTTTTTTTCTCATTTGAACTTAATCTTATGACTACAAAGCCAGCTGCAGAGCTTTTTACATCTGCCTTTCAATCGTTCTGCACCACGAGCTAACAAAACACCCTCTCCTACATAAAATTGTAGAATGGTTTTGGTTAGAAGAGACTTTAAGGATAATCTAGTTCCATTGCCTTTGCCATAGGCAGGGACACTTTCCACTAGATTGAGTTGCTCAGAGATCCATTCAGTCTGGCCTTGAACACTTCTAGGAAGGAAGCATCCACAATTTCTCTGGGTAGCTTTTTCCAATGTCTCACTGCCTTCATAGTAAAGAATTTTTTTCCTAATCCAAACCTGCCCTCTTTTAGTCTGAAATCATTACCTCTCACCCTATCACTACAATCCCTGATAAAAGGTTTCTCTCCATCTTTCTTGAAGGCCTTATATAAGTGCTGTAAGGCTTCTGTAAGGCCCTCCCCAAACTCCCTGGAGCCTTCTTTCTTAGGCTGAACAACTTCAGTATTCTCAACCTGTCCTCACAGGAGAGGTACTCCATCCTCTTAATCATTTTTGTAGCCCTTCTTTGGATCTACTGCATGTCTTTCTAATGGTGGAAGCCCTAGAGCTGAATGCAGTGGGATCTCATGAAAGTGGAGTGGTAGAATCACCTCCCTGGGCTGTGACAGCACATTGCTGGCTAGTACTCAATTTTTCACCCACTAATAACCCTACATCCTTCTCCACAAGGCTCCTCTCAGTCCACCCATTTCTCAGCCTATATTTCTGCTTGAAATGATGCTAAATCCAGTGTAGGACCTTGCACTTGGCCTTGCTGAACTTCCTACAGTTTGCATGCAACCATCTCCCAAGCCTGTCAAAGTACTGGATGGCACCCCTTCCCTCCAGTCTGTCTATTGTCCACACCACATTTTGGGTTTTATTTGCAAACTTCCTGAGGATCCATGTCAATCCTACTCTTCATGTCACTAGCAAAGATATTAAATGGCACTATAGCCCAAATATTCAATCCCTGAGGAACACCACTTGTTACTACTGTCTACTTGGACCTAAACCAATTGATGTCAGCTCTTTGAGTGCAACCATCTAGCCAGTTCTGCATCCACTGAGTATTCCACCCATCAAATCCATGTATCTCCAATTTAGAGTCAAGGATGTTATGTAAGATAGTGCCAAATGCTTTGTATGACTTACATACTCCTCTGTTGTCCAACAATGCTGTCAACTGTAGTAGGAAGCCATTAAATTTCCTTTAGTGAAGCCATGTTGTCTTGTTTCCCACATGCCTTTAATGTTGTTCCCAGGATAATGCACAATGTGATATTGCTGGGCACAGAGGTGAGACTGACTGTCCTGTAGTTTTCTGAGTCTTTCTCTTTTCCCCTTTTTAAAGATGGAAGTGATATTCCCCCTTTTCCTGTCACTGAGAACTTCACAGGACTTCCATGACTTCTCAAATACAGTGGATAGTGGCTTTGCACCTTCATCCACTAGTTCCCTCAAGACTATGAACATATCTATCAGGTCCCATTGAGTTGCACATCTTCAGTTTGATAGATGGTCTTGAACATGACCTTCTATGGTGGATGGTTCTTAATTCTCCCAGTTCCTGCCTTTGAATTCTGTGACTTGGTCAGTGTGGCTAGACCTTATTGGTGAAGATTGCAGCCTTCTCCCTCTTCCAGAAAACCAGGTATCCTGTTTCCTTCCAGAGGGACTATGTTTTCCCTGGTCTTCCTTTTATCACCAACAGCTACTACATATTACATATAATGGTGATATATTCTATATAACCGCATAAATATATATATGCCATCAACTTGTGAATTGCTGTGTTGTCATAAAAACACTCTGCAATCAAAAGCTGTGCATGAATCTCTGCATATAGCAGATCACTACAATGAGTTTTGTTTGGGAGGTTTTGTACAGTAATATAATGCCTCTTCTTTGACACTCCAAACTATATGAAGATATCCACATTCATTTCTGATTCATTACTGTGGCTAGAAATTTAAGCAACATAATTGTGTCAATCTAAAATTAAAATAATTTGAAGGGAAGGTACTTCACATTACATGGTTACTTTTGAAAATATCTAACTAGTGGGGTTTTTTCTAAAAAAATCTACAAAATGCAATGTAAAGTTTGCAACAAAAGATTTTTTATTTAAGATCTTAAACTAAAGCAGACTTCCTTTTTTCTTTTGTATTTTTGTTAAGAATTTATGCTTGTTTTCATTCACTTCAGCTGAATTCTTTGGTAATTTTCAGGTATTGAAAATACAGCTACAAGACCTTGCTCACTTGTAGAAAAAACTCCTTCAATTCTATCCTTGTTGACTAAATTTTTTGAAGAAAATTAACTAGAGATCATATTGAGGTTATTGCAATAACAAATGAAGGATGATAGTATGTTTCACATGATCCATAAACAGAAATTCTGACTGGCTCTTCATGTCCTTAAATCCAACATGCTAGGAAGCTACCAAACATGTTTTGAAATTAGTGTTTTGTTCCTTGCCTGAGACATCATGATTACATCACTTCCAAAGATGTGCTGCTTACCAATAATCTTTGCCATGGGAACTTATTTGCACACAAGTTGTTGATAGATTGAAGGTCCCTGAATCACACTCCATAGCTCAGTGTAAAGGGAACCACTAAGCCTTCAAGACGGGGGAAGAAACTTAGCCTTTCTTTTATGAAATATCTGTAACTTCAATTTCAACAACTAGAACAGGTCAGGCAAACCCACCCTTGGAATGTCTCCTGTAATTATAACAGCAAGCATGTATGTCAGGAATGGACACTTAAACTGAAAATGTCTAAATGGCTTAACTTCTGTCTGTCTAAATTCTGACCTCCTGAGATTGTTACCTCATTTAGTTGTTTTAGCATTTAGCCAGTATTTTCCAAAACTTTCCCCATATTATTTCTCAGTGTGATATGGTTATAAAATCATAGAATCATAGAATCATAGAATGGTTTAGGTTGGAAGAGACCTTAAAGATCATCCAGTTCCAACCCCCCGCCATAGGCAGGGACACCTCCCACTAGATCAGGTCACTCAAGACCTCATCCAGCCTGGCCTTGAACACATCCAGGGAGGGAGCAGACACAACCTCCCTGGGCAACCCGTTCCAGTCCCTCACCACCCTCACTGTCAAGAATTTCTTCCTAACATCCCATTCAAATCTCCCCTCCACCAATTTGAACCCATTCCCCCTTGTCCTGTCATTACAAGACCTTGTGAACAGTCCCTCCCCAGCTCTCCTGTAGGCCCCCCTCAGATACTGGTAGGCTGCTATAAGGTCATAAATTCACAGATCCTATTGGGTTGAAAGGAACCTTCAAAATCATCTCATCCAATCTTCCCTGTAGTGAGCATAGACACCTCCAACTAGAACAGGCTGCTGGAGGCCACATCAAGTCTAATCTTGAATGTCTCCAAGAATGAAACTTAGACCACATCCCTGGGCAACCTGGTCATCTTTGCATCCTTCCTCTGAAACCACTCCAGCAAGTATATGTTCCTCTTGTGTTGGAGGGGTCTCATAGCTGGACACAGTACTCCAGCTGAGTTCTCACCAGGGTAAAGTAGAGTGGCAGAATCATCTCTCTTGACCTGTTGGCCATGTTTCTTTTCATCAGCCCAGGATGTGATTTGTCATGAGGACTACAAGTGTGCATTGTTGGCTTATGTCCAGCTTCTCATCTACCTCATTCCTTTTTTGCAGGGCTGCTCTCAGTTTCCTCATCCCCCAGACTGTATTGAGAGTTGCTCCAAACTAGGTGCAGGATCTTGCACTTTGCGTTATTGAACCTCATAGGATTATCCTCAGCCCATCCCTCCAGCCTGCCCAGGACCCTCTGGATGGCATCCCATTTTTCACCACACCACTCATCTGTAAACTTGCTGAGGGTGCACTCACTCTTGCTGTCTGTATCATTGTTGAAGATACTGAACAGCACTGGTCCCTACACAGACCCTTGAAGGACACCACTTGTCACCTGTTTCCATCTGGACAGGGAGCCACTAACCACTACTCTTTGTAAGCAATCATCCAACCAATTCCTTATTCACTGGACAATCCACACATCAAATTAATGTCTCTCCAGTTTAGAGAAGAATGTTGCAGGGGACTGTGTCTGAGGCTAGATAGATGACATCTGTTGGTTTTTCCTTTTTGCACTGATGTAGTCACATCATTGTATAAAGCCACTATAGAGGCAGGACTTGTCATTGGTGAAGTCATGTTGGCTGTCTCAAAACACTTCTCTGTCCTCCATGCATTTCACTAAAGCTTCCATTAGGATCTGTTCCATGATCTTCCCAGGCACAAAAGTGAGGCTTACAAGTCAGTAGCTTCCAGGGTCCCCTATTTTATGCTTTTTCAAAGTGGATGTAATGTTTCCCTTCTTGCAGCCTCTAGAAACTGCAACTGAGTGCCAGGGCTTTTCAGATATTATGAAGAGTGGCTTCACAACTGCATAAACCAGTTCCTTCAGAACTCTGGCATGCATCTCATCAGGTCCCTTAGATTTATGTACATTGAGGTTCCGCAGGTGGTCCTGAACCTGATCTTCCCTTATGGTGGGAAGCACTCTATTGCACTGCCCCACACCTAGCAGCCCATTGACTCGGGAGTGGGACAGAGCAAGAGTGCCAGTGAAGACTCAGGGCTACTCTGTGTTTTGCACAGAGGGTCTTTAATAAAGATGATGAAAAGCTGATTTATGCTATGCATTGATAGCACTGGACTGAGATTATTGTAAGTGGCCTCTTCCTCTCTTCATTACTATCAACTGATTGCCCAGAATGTACAGCTGCTCAGGTAGTGATCTGGATTTCTCCCAAGCAGCATATAGTGTTCCATAATATTTTCCTTCACCATGGCCCTCTGCTCTATCAATTTCTTGTACCTTCTTTAGTTGTCTTTTGAAACAGTTCAAAATACTCTTTTTCTGCCACCTACTAGCATTTTTATGTTCAGCACTTGTAGAGTTATATCTTCAATTTATGTTTCAAAAGGTTCTTCCAACGAAGCCTCTACTACAAAAGTCTTGAATGTTTGACTGTAAAACTCACTGAAAACATCACTTATTTATAGAATGACAATTTATTCTGGCTGTTCTGCTTGAACTAAGGGATGGTTCATTTATACAGCTCCTCCCTACTGTAAAGTTGGCATTTCTCTGCTCTGATGATACAAACTCGATATAATCTGAAATACAGAACACTGAGTTAAATAAATACATCAGAAGGTCTAATCAGTATAAGAAAGCAGTTGGGAAGGCTAAGTGCCTTCAAGATACATGTGGGAATGTGATTCAAGGAAGTTTGGATTCTCCTTCTGTTTTCCTTGTTTGCTGCTTATTATTTCACATCTAGTGTAAATAAGTCTAGCTTCAGTATAAACAGTGTCAGTTCACCAGCTGAGATTCACACCTCTGAAAATATCCACAGAAATTATTTTGATTAAGTTTTTTAACAGATGGAGATATTTTTGATACACAGAAAATGGAAGACAACTATTCCTCTAGAGTCAGCAGAAATTTGAAGTCAATATAGTAAAACAAGTGATATCTCCTCTGCTGTGTATGTCCCATTTCCACAAGCATTTTCTCCTTACTAGGAAGGTATGAGACATCATTCATATTTAAGATAAAATCAAGCAAAAGCTACACTCCTGGCACCTTATCCAGAAGACTAAGAGAGAGAAGAGCTCTGTATGATTAAGCTGTTCACTAGAATTTAGGACCCAAAATGTGTTTCAGGAGTGTTTAACTGACAAAAAGTAACTATCAGATGCCTCTATCAGTGTAATGTGCTGAGGAAAACATCTTTCTTGCTTCTGAAAGCTGGCAATTTTACATGCATGTAGAAGTCAAGGAAACTTCCCTAGATAATTCCAAAACAATTTGGAACAGTATTCTGCTCACTCAGCTGTAGTTTTTATTAGATGTCATACTGCAGATGAATATTTAAAAGAGGGGTAAAAAATCCTTCTATAGCTTTTTAACTGACCTCAGAGAATTGATTAGAATAGAATAGTCCAGGTTGGAAGATACCTCCAAGATCATCCAGTCCAAACTATCATCCAGCCCAACCTATCATCCAGCCCTATCCAATGGCACTAAGTGCTCCATCCAGTTCTTTCTTGAACACCTCCAGGGATGGCAACTCCACCACCTCCCTGGGCAGCCCATTCCAATGGCAAATGACTCTCTCTGGGGAGAACTTCCTCCTAATATCCAGCCTATACCTCCCCTGGCACAACTTGAGACTGTGTCCCCTCATTCTCTTGCTCATTGCCTGGGAGAACAGAACAACCCCCACCTGGCTGCAACCTCCTTTAAGGTAGTTGTAGACAGCAAGGAGGTCCCCCCTCAGCCTCCTCTTCTCCAGGCTAGACAAACCCAGCTCACTCAGCCTCTCCTCATAGGGCTGTGCTCCAGGACTCCACCAGCTTCGTCGCCATTCTTTAGACAACTGGATGTAGCACCATTCACCACCACTGTCTGGGCCCAGTCCTCCAGACAATTCTTGACCCATTTCACAGTGGATCTGTCCAAACCATGAGCTGCCAGCTTTGCCAGGAGCTTGTTGTGGCAGATGGTGTCAAAGACTTTGCTGAAGTCCAGGTAGACTACATCCACAGCCTTCCCTGCATTCACCAGGCAGGTAATCTGATCATAAAAAGAGATCAGGTTGGTCAGGCAACCCTTTCTAAATCCATGCTGGCTGGGACTGATTCCCTGCCCATCCTATACGTGCTGTGTAATTGTACTCAAGATGACCTGTTCCATAATCTTGACTGGCACTGAGTTGTGGATGGGCACCAAACTGGCCAGCTTCCAGTGGTGAGGGACCTCTCCAGAGAGCCAGGACTGCTGATAGATGATAGAGGGTCAGATATGTGACTCTGCAAGATTCACTCTTCCATGACTATGGCAATGGGTCCTAAATATCTTAACAGTGCTTAAAAACACAGTGGTTGCCAGCTTCCCTGATGAAATGGCAGTATATAATTGCACATGTCTGGCTACAAAGAAGGAATTTAAAGAGCATCTTACACCCAAAAGTAGCACTTTTCACTCCCATTGATCTGTGCTTTTGTACACACAAATGGACATGAGCCACTGGAAAAGCCTAGGAGCTCAGCTGCAACTGCCCTTCTGCCCTATTACATTTTACAGGGGAGACAGCCAAAGCAGGGTAATAAAAAGGTGCATAGTAATAATTGCTCTCTCCCATATTCCAAGAAGTACCTTTTGCATGTTCTTCATATATGTAGAATGCAAATGTTTTCACTGACCTCAAAATGCTTAAGCACCAGTGCCCTCTCTTATTTTCCACCTGGGAAGAATGAGACATAAAGCAGTGATGAATATATGTGAGTTTGGTAGGACTTTCAGCACACAGGACTGTGAAGATCCATACCATTTCTCCAGTACAGCCACATAAACTATTCTGTTAGCTGGGATATGACTCAATTCCATATATGTGAGTTTGGTAGGACTCTCAGCACACAGGACTGTGAAGATCCATACCATTTCTCCAGTACAGCCACATAAACTATTCTGTTAGCTGGGATATGACTCAATTCCATGTAAAATCAGCTCAAAATTATTCCTTTGGCTTCATTGGTAGCGGACTGTGTCTTTAATGGGAATGTGAAATCCTCAAGAATGAAACATACAGGATTTGAGGAGTGGTTTTATTGTGTTCTTTTCCAAAGATATTTATTTTACCAGAAGAAAAAGAGAATTGGTGGGTTGAGTATTATAAATATAGCTTTTAGCTTGTCATCGATATGTTTTAAAAGAGAGCTGTGAGTTGAAATTTTTATTCTTCTCTCTCCTAAACTGCTCTTTTCCCTTCTTTTTCTTACAAAGAAAGTTGTAAAGTATACTTGAGTAGAGGTAGTTTGATTTCTTTTTCTATATATATTTTTGGTCTGTGTGGTTTTCACCATTATTTTTGATTACTTGTTCTGGCATGACGGAGATTTCCTGTAATATTTCTAATATTTCTTTTTCCTCCCTGGGGAAATCTTTACTTCTGCTTTTAACATTTGTCCTTTATTTTTATTTTCTGAAAACTGAGGAAGGCAATTGATTTCATATCTGTATTGCCATATCTATTTCTTTGGTTAATAATATCTTACATTTACAATATCCTAGCCTATAATCTCTTCAGATGACCTTCCTGCCCTAATGTAGTTCTATTGCTTCTCTTTTCTCCTCTTGTGCTACTTTGCTTTTAGTATTTTTGCTGAATTCCCCTCTCTTCTCTCTACACTTTCTCATCTCTTCCTTCCCTAATCCACATTTTATCACCCACATTTGGTCCCTTCTATATCCTGATTACTTCATAAGGAACATTTTTCAATCACATTGGCATCCCTTTTCTTCTGTAGTACATTTACTGGGTAGGTAACACACACATACACAACATTCCCTGAGGCAAACACTAATTTTACTCTAATTGCCTTCCAGTGTCTCTCACTTGCCCCTTTCCTGCGTCATTCTATTTCTTTCACTTTTGCCAAACACTTTCAATTGTAACAAAGCTTGCTCCACTGAAATTGAACAACCGTATATTTTCTCCTCTATAGGCTTGTTTTCTCCCTCATTAGAAACGTAATTAGATTATTCTTTTATTTCCCCTGCTTCATGCATTTTCATGCTGTCTAGAGCAATTAACCAAAAGGGCATTAATGAAAGTTTCTTTCTGAGTCTATTCTTATACATTTTATATATATATATATAAAATCCTTACATTTTCACTTTTTGTTCTCTCAGGAGTCTTCCTCTTCTCAGCGATGAGCTCGCTTTGTCTGCACTCTCCATGTGCCTTTTCTCTGTTCTCCACTTCCATTTAGTTGTTCTTTTTGAGAGTCTTGCCACTGAGTACAATGCAACCTGTGTTTGAACTTGCATGCCTTTCCTCCTGTGTCCATTAGATTGACCTGTTAACAGTGAGAACCAAAGGTTATAAGTGTATACTCTGATGCTTGCAGTAAAGTTGCTGCGCTCACAAAAAGAAAATAAAAAAATCTCTGTTCAGATGAACCCTTGATCACTTCTCCATGCTCCTCTCCATTCCACTCTTTACAACAAATCTAGATAACCTCTGACCCATGACTGTTATGCTAGAGAATGGCTTTCGCATGGTGTGTCTGTAGAGAGATTACGGTGGGCTTGGAAGTTGTATTCCTAAATCTAAGGATGGCCAGCTACAGACATCTTTAATACGTTACAAGTAGACTGCGTGTATCAGAAATCCTCACATAGATGTCTCTGCCCCTATACCCTGATGATCTTGAAACATATCTGTCTGAGTGTCTTCCTGCTTCAGAGGTTTCCTTTGAGGCTGTCTTCAAAGGACACAGTATGAGGGATAAACAGCTGTACTGGGATGGGTGCCAGCACACTGATTCCTCACCAGAGAGGAGCAGAAAAGCAACAATGCAACTTGGTCAGTGAGTGACAGGGAACAGTCCCACATTCAAATGCCTTAGAAATATAAAGGGCAGCTCATTATGTTGCCAGAGGAAAGCTGGTCATTTAGAGTTTGCCTGAATTGGAAAATAGGGGCAAATTTTGATCTGAAAATGAATTAGACCCCCTGGCATTAATTGTACATTAAGAGTGTTCATGAGAGGTTTCTCATTCAGACTGCCTGGGTGCTATATATGTTCATGGCCAAAAGTGCTATATGAGAACTTTCCTAGTTAGATAGGCTGTCCTAACATCACCTCTGGGCTGCAGGATGCCTGTGACTTTGTGCTGCTTTGAGGCTTATTGGAATATTCTAATAAGATAAATTAGATCATTGGTTACAAAAGAATAATAATGATAAAGTCTATATAGTTCACTGGTTTTCTAAAACAGATAAAAAACCTAAGCAGAAACAATTTGGCCCTCTTTGCTTCTGAGCATTGGATCTCAGTGCTTTAATACCTTCCACTAACCTTGGCTGACAGTTGACATATGAGCCTTGCTGGTTGTTTTCTGCCTGAGAGAGAGGGTGTTGTTGGCCCTTTCTGGGCTTCTTTTGTTTGTCCTGGAGGGAATATGGATTTCTGCATTATTTCTAAATTATGTAATTGTAAATATTTGTAAATATATTGCATATATACAGGAAATTTAGGTTTGCTGTAAATATAGCTTCATCTTCAAATCAATCTGAGCTGATCTGGTAAATTTTAACTGGGGTGGTGGCAGCGGGGGGGAAGCTCCTTCTCTTGCATTGTTGCAGACTGTTCATCAGCCCTTCTACCATGCTTACCCAAGTAGGAAAAGTTCTTTGCACCCTTAGTTTCTAGGAAGCTAAAGCATTTTCCTGGCCTACTTGTTCAGTTACCAGCTCCCAGCCAAAATTCCACTCTGCCCAAACAAAGGCATTTATCCATGTTAGGGCTCTTCCTGAACTGAAAGAAACTCATTGCCTCAGGCTTTCAAATATTGTGTATCACTACAATAAATTCACTCTCAAAGTCAGCAGTTTGGCTCTCCCAGCACTCAGTAAGTCAGCACGCTGCATGCATGTAATTCTCTTCCTAGGTATTTTAATTTACAAAATAGTACATCTTGTCTTGCTTGCAAATCACAGATTTATTCTTACACAGGCATCTAATCCCCTGTCTCCCAAAACTTAATCCTGTAGTCTACCTCTTACCCCAGAACACTCTGTTGGGAAACAGAAGAAAACATAAAATAAAATGTAAAGACAGCAAGAAACCTGTACCTTTTAAAACTCCAAATCAGTCCCATCTGTGGCCTGGCTGAACATAGAAGTTTAATATAAACCACATACATAGTACTCATACTTATCACTTACTTGAAANTTTTTTTTTAATCTATCTAGATACATGTAGATCTCAGAATTAAAAAAAATAAACAAAACCACACTTCTGCCGCTAATTAGTAATACAGATAAATTATTAATAACAATAGAATATGTATATTGAAAACTCATTAAAATCTTCTGAAGCATTTATTCTTTCTGAGAACTAATTTAAAAGGAAGGGAGCATCATAACCAGAAGGATAAAAGCCTTCTTTTCTTGTTTTGATACCTTACTCAACAGTCTGAGCTTGAGTCTTTTTTCAAGCCCAAATTCACCAGATGTAGCTCTACTGAAATAAACTGAGTTAAATGGTGTCATGCCAGAATGATATCAGCTTCTCACTGAGACTCTGCACTTTTTCAAGTCAAAGTATAACTCAAGAAAAAAAAGAACAAAACAATGAAGCCAAAAGATTTATTTTAATTTTATGAAAGCATTGGTAAAGAAGGGATCTGTCTGATTAATCAGTCATGATTGAACAGTCCATCCCTTGCCATTTGTTTTAAAGAATTAAGATTTTTCTGACATGAAAAAAGGTTGATTTGTGGTTCCTTGCAGGAAGAAGTCAAGATATTTTACAATTAATTTCCACAGATCAACAAATCATACAAACCCCTCCTTTTTTTTTTTTTTCTTTTTCCTACAGACATTATTCAATGTTTCACGAGGTCTAAGAGTGGAAATGAGAGAGGAAAATGTATGGGACTCTCACATTTCTTTGCTGAAACTTAATGAAAAAAACAGATGGAAATTGCTAGCCTGTTAGCTAGAAGGAATAATATTTCTGAGTGCTGTGACTCAGTCTTTGCAGAAAAAGACATTTGGTAGATTTTGCTCATTATCTGGTGTCAGGAGATTATTATTCTGCTACTAGGGAGTGGAGGAATAGGTTCCTTTGTTTATGGGTTAGCGGATATAAGGATCATTTAGCTTTTGATCACTGAAAGAAAAATCTGTTATAGTGAGTGTATGCTGTTTTGCACACTTGAGGATCACATTCAGTTTAGCTTAGAGGCAGAATTTCATCATAGTATTAGAAAGACATTTTCAGAAAGGTTTCGCTCTCTTTCAGGAACCTGATACAAGACATTCCCAGAAAAGTGAAGAACATAGCATTTTCAGGACAAGGGCAGGAAAACTATCCCTACTCTTTATGTGCTGAGAAGAAAAGAGAGTGCTTTAGGTGTAATATGTTCTCAATTCTATTTCTTCACAACTGCTTCCCTGATTTTAAAGTACATGATCTTAACTGTGCATGTGTATGTGCAGATTTACAGAGACCCTTATAAGGTGCAACTGTCATATGTTTCAAACATTGGCATCTTTGAAGACTTGAGCAGCTGAGATAATTTCTGACAAACCACTTTTAATCAAGGAAAGCTTCTAAATAAAACTGGAAATAAATGAAGGGGGACATAATTTTCTGGAGGGTTACTTCCCTGCTGAGTACAAGCAAACTCCTATCTACTCTTTTCATCAAACACACAACATTTACATCTGAGGATAGTGTCACCTGAAATTATAAAGCAATGCAAACTAAAATAACAGTTGAAAAGGAAACAGAGAAGAAAAAAAATCTATTTTTAAGACAAAGAAGGAAACTAAACAAAAGTAATAAAGTAATAAAAAATGAGCAGAGAGACAGAAAGCTAGACTATGACATCATTATTTATGTTGGTAGAGCAGCTTATTCAACAAATGCTGTGGGGTTTTTTTGATGCAGAACATTCTCCTTTTTATTGTTAAGTTTTACTGCTGTAACACAGCGCAGGTCCCTTTATGGGCCAAGATTCGCAAGGCTCTTATACTGTGGATAAAAAAAGATGATTGTTATTTTCTGAAGTCTCTTGTGCTACAGGTATTCTTCACACCATGCTGTGGTGAGGCTAGGAGCCAGAATCTTCTCCAGGGAATAACTCTCCGTTGTCAAGTCTGAAAAATCCCTTCCACCCCCCAGTTTTTGGAAAGGTGGCCTGCTACTCCCTGGCCCTCTTGATCACAGTGTGGGAGCAGCAGCCATACTTTAGGTCACCAGTTCTGATGTATTGAAATTATGCCTCTGTGATCAACATGAATTCTTTCTCATTAGGAGATAGAAAGAGCTAAGTTAAAAGCAAATTACTTTCTTATGGTAAATTGCCAGGTGTAAGTAACAAGTTATTGTATTTGATAAGTCAAGTAATAATAAGCTATAATTAGATTTGGTTTTGCTTTTCCCTCCTCATACTTTCCTTATAGTAGTAGGTTCAAAGGACAGAATTTGGTCTGTAATAAACCCTAATTTTTCCCCAAAGTGAATTCTCCCCTGGAGCAACATGAATTTGAGTAGAGTAGAATAAAATAGAATAGAATTAGACTAAACTAGACTAGACTAGATTAGACTAGACTAGACTAGACTAGACTAGACTGGAAT
>VWZI01011160.1:9998-52474 GCA_013396835.1 Psilopogon haemacephalus | reverse complement strand
CTTTCTTGAACACCTCCAGGGATGGCAACTCCACCACCTCCCTGGGCAGCCCATTCCAATGGCAAATGACTCTCTCTGGGGAGAACTTCCTCCTAATATCCAGCCTATACCTCCCCTGGCACAACTTGAGACTGTGTCCCTTCATTCTGTTGCTGGTTGCCTGAGAGAAGAGACCAAACACCACCTGGCTACAACATCCCTTTATGTAGTCATAGACAGCAAAGAGGTCCCACTTGAGCCTTCTCTTCTCCAGGCTAGACAAACCCAGCTCACTCAGCCTCTCCTCATAGGGCTGTGCTCCAGGCCCCTACCCGCTTTGTTACCCTTCTCTGAACATGTTCCAGTACCTCAATATCTGTCTTGAATTAAGGGGACCAGAACTGGACACAGTACTCAAGATGTGGTCTGTCCAGTGCCAAGTACAGGGGAAGGATAACTTCCCTTGTCCTGCTGGCCATACTGTTCCTGATACAGGCCAGGATGCCATTGGCTCTCCTGGCCACCTGGGCACACTGCTGGCTACCATCTACCAGCACTCCCTGGTTACTCTGTGCTTGGCAGCTCTCCAGCCACTCTGTCCCCAGCCTGCAGCACTGCCTGGGGTTGTTGTGGCCAAAGTGTAGAACCCTAGATTTAGCCTTACTAAATCTCATCCCACTGGCCTCTGCCCATCATCCAGCCTGTCGAGGTCCCTCTGCAGGGCCATCCTATCCTCCATCAGATCAACTTGGTGTTGCTCCTAACTTGGTGTCATCTGCAAACCTACTGATGATGGACTCAGTCCCCTCATCCAGGTCATCAATAAAGATATTGAACAGGATCAGGCCCACCACTGATCCCTGGGGCACACCACTAGTGACTGGTCGCCAACTGGATGTGGCAACATTCACCACCACTGTCTGGGCTTGGCCCTCCAGACAATTCTTGACCCATTTCACAGTGGATCTGTCCAAGCCATGAGCTGCCAGCTTTGCCAGGAACTTGTTGTGGCAGAGACCATCAAAGGCTTTGCTGAAGTCCAGGCAGACTACATCCACATCCTTCCCTGCATTCACCAGGCAGGTAGCCTGATCATAAAAGGAGATCAGGTTGGTCAGGCAGGACCTGCCCTTTCTAAACCCATGCTGGCTGGGACTGATTCCTTGCCCATCCTATATGTGCTGTGTAATTGTACTCAAGATGACCTGTTCCATAACCTTGCCTGGCACTTAGGTCAGGCTGACAGGTCTGTAATTTCTCGGTTCTTCCTTCTGGCCCTTCTTGTGGATGAGCACCACATTGGTTAGCTTCCAGTCTTCAGGGACCTCTCCAGAGAGCCAGGACTGTTGACAGATGACAGAGAGGGTCTTGGCCAGCTCATCTGCCAGCTCTCTCAGCACCCTAGGATGGATCCCATCTGATCCCATGGATGTGTGAGGATCCAAGTGCCTCAGGAGGTCCCTTACTGCTTCCTTTTGGATTACAGAAGGACTATACTGGTCCCTGGCTCCATCTGCCTGTTCAGGATGCCAGTTGTCCTGAAGACAATCTGTCCCACTATTGAAGATTGAGACAAAGAAGATGTTGAGCACCTCTGCCTTTTCCTCATCCCCTCTGCATCCAGTAAAGAGTAGAGGTTCTCCTCGACCCTTCATTTGCCATATTTTGTTCCTCTTTACAGCAGTGGCCAGTCTAAAATCTAAGTGGGCTTTTGCCTCTGTATTTTTTTTTTCCTACAAGGCGTAGCAGTGTCTTTAAACTCTTCCTGGGATACCTCCTATTTTTTTCCGAAGTTGACTGCCCTCTTCTTTCTCCCTAATTCCTTTAGAAGCTCCTTTCCCATCCAGGTATGATGTCTCCCTTGTCAGCTCACCTTCTGGCACATTGGGACAGCCCATTCTTGTGCCTTGAAGAGTTCTTTCTTGAAGTAGGTTCAGCATTCCTGGACCCCTTTGTTTTTAAGGGCTATTTCCCAGGGAACTTTCCCAATTAGTTCCTTAAATAAGCTGAAGTCTGCCCTTTGGAAGTCCAGTGTGGATTTGTTGATGCCCCTCCTGGTTTCACCATATATTGAAAAGAAATTGGAGGAATAATCCTAATTTTCCATATTTATGGAATCACTTTGGTTGGAAGAAATTATTACAGATGAGCTTATGCAACAAGAAAGGAGATTTAAATGGGATGTTAAGAGGAAGTTCTTTACAGTGAGGGTTGTGAGACACTGGAACAGGTTGCCCAGGGAGGCTGTGGCTGCTCCCTCCCTCGAGGTGTTCAAGGCCAGGTTGGATGAGCTCTTGAGCAACATGTTCTAGTGGGAGGTGTCCCTGCCTATGGTGGGGGGGTTGGAACTGGATGATCTTTGAGATCCCTTCCAACATAAACCATTCTATGATTCTATGAGGTTAAGGTTTTCCTCAACTGACCTTTGAAAATCACCATATGGAGATCACATATCCTTTCTGGACAAACTGTTTCATTGCCTGATAAGTTTAATTAAATCTTTATGACTAGCTGGCAATTTCACTTGCTGCAGCTTTTGACTTTCACCTCTTATTCTTTCATTAGGCATATCTAGGAAGAGTTTGTCTGCATTATAGAACACTTTACATGAAGTAGCTGAAGACAGCAGTGAAGTATGTAACAAGCCTTCTCCTCTTCAGGCATATAAAACCCAGATCCCTTAGTCCCTTCCTGGGTATCTTACGTCCTACCCATGCAATTTGTCCTTCACTGATGTTGTGGGTTGAAAATTCGCCCTAAATAAAATCACCAGACTCCCTCAGGAGATTGGAAGGAAATGAAGCTGTATTTACAGCAAGCTAAAATCTAAAAGCGTATAACACAGTGCATATGTACAAAATATATTTACATATATTTACAATCATTTACAATTTAGAAATAACAGAGAAAATTCCCCCTGGACAAAGACTGGAAAGGGCCAACTGCCACCACCTTTTCTCACCTGAGAGAAAACCAGAAAGGCCCCAACTGTTATCTACTCAGCCAAGGTTCGTGAAGAAGTCAATCAATGAGGGAGCAGGAGTGGGAGCAAGAAACAGGAGGCAGAGAGGGGCAAAGGGAATAAAATTGTTTATGCAGCAGTCTTTATCGTAAAGAGAAAACAAATGGAATGATACAGACTTATCTTATTGCTGTTCTTCTGCATCCAATACAATTCTTTAGTCATAATTTCAAATAAATCTAGAGTGTTAACTCTAAAACTACCACAACTGACCTTGCTGCAATTTATGGCTTTGTTCTTTTATGACATGGAAATAAAAAATGGGCACAGTACCCCAAAAAATACCTCAGAAATGCTAAAGAGATGAGAATAATCACTCCCTTTGACCTGCTCGCTATGATCATGCTAGTGAAACCCAAGGTGCAGTTAGGCTTCTTTGCTGCACACTGCTGACTCCTCTGATTTTGTTTTCACTGACCGTAAATTTTTCAGCTTCACATTTCTGATCACTGATTTAGTTAGGAAAATGCTCCACCTCTTAATTTTTGTCATTTGAACTAGTAATTGTCTGACAGAATATTTCTTAAACAAAATATCAGGAAAATATATACCTATCTGAGCAAAATATTGCTAGTCTTAACACTGTGTTTGTTATAAAGAAATAAA
Source organism: Psilopogon haemacephalus (assembly GCA_013396835.1). Classification (NCBI taxonomy): domain Eukaryota; kingdom Metazoa; phylum Chordata; class Aves; order Piciformes; family Megalaimidae; genus Psilopogon; species Psilopogon haemacephalus. The sequence goes on along the minus strand of VWZI01011160.1, from coordinate 48,867 downwards.
TACATTCTATATACAAATTCATGAACATCCCTCCTCCTAGCAGACTAATCCACATACCAGCTTACATAATTTCTGAGCACACATGAATCTATGTACATAGTTTTTCATAAAATAGTATTTAGACAAACACTTAACTAAACATAAGAACTGTGATTCATTACAGAAACACAGAATCAAAGAATCACAGAATATTAGGGACTGGAAAGCACCTTCAGAGATTGAGTTCCACTGCTCTGCCAAAGCAGGATCATGTAGAGCAGGTCACCTAGAAACACAACCAGGCAGGTTGTGAAAGTATCCAGAGAAGGAGACTCTACAACAAATCCTGTTCCAGTGCTTTGCCACCCTCACTGTAAAGAAATGCCTCCTCACGTTGAGGTGGAACATCCTGTGTTCTAGCTTGTACTTGTTTTTGCTTGTCCTATCCACTGGGCACCACTGAAAAGAGACTGGCACTATCCTCAGATATTTATTGATAATCCTCCTGGCAGTTCAACAGGATGAAAAATAAGCAGAAACTAGATAGCATTATTCCTATTTTAGATAATCTGTAAATGTAATTTTTTAGTGCTTGGAACTCCATGACAACACTCCAAAGAGATGTCATCTACCTGTAGGACATTATGTATCACAAGAAAGGGAATACAGTTTTGTGGAGGATTGTAGAAATCTGTGGTAGCTCTATGCTAGAGGAATAATTTCTGTAAAGTTTTGTTCCATAGGAGATTCTGGGGAATTATGGGAAGGAAAACAAAGACAGACAGTTCCTGGGGTATAGTAACACCTGAGGAGCAGAATAAGAGAAGCACAAATTGCTTGTTTATAGACAGTGAAGGTTAGCAAAAGGGAGGTGGATATTTAAATATGAAACAGGGGTTAATGTGTTGTGAAGGCTTGGCAATGTAGTTTTAATTTGACATGGCAGAGAAGAGGCAACTGGGAGAGGGATTTAGTCAGAAGTGTGTTCATTGCTAACAAAATAGTTTCTGTGGCAAGTTCCATATGGAAAGATCAAGGCAAGGTAGTGTCTCTTAAGGCTGGATGAAAGTCTGCATCAGAAGTTGAGAGATAAAAGCTTGGATTTGAGCATATATTAGCTAGATGCAGATGTTATGGAGCTGGAAACTGAACAGCTGAAGGATTAGACAGCATGTCTCTAACTCAGTACAGACAGACAGCAGCTATCTACACTTGCTGTCAGAACCAAGCTTAGCCCCAGACCATCTCATAGCTGCACTAGCCTAATCAAGAGCAGGAGAGGTTCCTCTGGATGCTAGGTCACTGAGTAATATTGCTATATCCAGAGGCTAATTTTTCTGCACCTGTTTGTGTAATTATGTTGAGAATCAAATCCAATAGAAGTTTCAGGATAAGAGCATATAATGTGAGGAACATTGTACAAAACTATCCCAACCCCCAACCCCCAGAAAAACCCAAAAGAACAAATTTAAAAACCCCAAACCACAAAAAAACCCCAAAAAACCCAAAAAACCAAAAACCTCAAACCCCAAACAACCAAAACCAATCACACATTACTACACCCCACCTAACCAAACACAAAAAAGCATAAACCAAATCAATTTAAACTGATCATTTTCTTTAAGAAACTAGAGGCAGAAGAAAAAGGAAAGGAGGGGAAAAACACTTCGTCCTCCAAATGGAAAACTGAAGATTTTCTTATAGAATTTTTGTTCTGTGGCATCAAGAGTCAGGGGAAGGAGTTGAACCAAAAGCAAATAATTTAGCTACTGGAAAGAGAATTCTGATGAAGTGCTTACAACAAATAAAAGAACTTGAGAGAGAGCAGTCATTTTAAAAGTCATAAAAGAAAAAGAAAAGGAGAAATCATAATATTTAATAACCCTTTAAATGAATAGCATAAAGCCTCCTTGGAATGCAAGAGACCTGAACGACCCTATTAAGAACAAGCAAAAATAGTAATTTACGTGAACCAATAGAAGCTGGATGGAATTGTATTACAAGAAATATAGTAAGAAACCAGAGGCTGTTAAATTAAAATTGTGATGGAAAAATCATTTACTGAACAGTTTTTCAAATAAAATTCAAAATCTAAAGCAGAGAGCCATTTCAATGAGGAAAATATTTATTTTATGTTATAGGGTATGCAGCCATCTCAAAACACGCAAGGTCATAACGTAGTAACTGGAATAATACATACTAAAAGTAGTATTTCTGGAACAAACCCTGTGAGAAATTACTTGTGTAGGTTTTGTTCAGCTGCTGGAGAGATCTTATGAAATGAGTATTTCAGAAACGTTGCTCTGCAGGTGGTGGTGGTTTAGACCAATTCTGCACTTCTGTCCAAATTGAGTCTAAATCAAGTGACTGAGGGAGATAGGGCTGTTTAGTTTGAAAAATAGGAGGTTGAGGGGAGACCTTATTGCTGTCAACAGCTATCTGAAAGGAGAGGTTGGTTTTGATCTCTTCTCACAAGTAATTAGTGGTTGAACAAGAGGAAATGGCCTCAAGCTGCAATTGAGTAGGTTTAGACTGGGCATTAGGAAAATATTTTTCACAGGAAGAGTGGTCAGGCATTGGAATGGACTGACCAGGAAGGTGGTTGAGCCATCAACCCTGGATGTGTTTAAAAGTCGTTTGGATATGCTGCTGGGTGATATCGTTTAGGCTGCACCTTGTAAAGTAAGGTTATCGATTGGACTTGGTGATCCTGGAGGGTCCTTTCCAACCTGAACGTTTCTGTGATTCTGTGATTTTATGAAGTCAAAAATGTCACTAAAAGTAATAAATGAGCAGATTACTTGAATAACCCAATTAGTTTAGTCCCTTGTTGAACAGGTTTTTTCTTGCTCTCTTTCTCACTTGTATGTGTCTAACAGGGTAACAATATTCCCAGATGGATTTTAAATTGGATTTCTCAGCTGAAGAAACTAAATTCTTATTCACTAAAACAGTGGTAGAATGGAAGACTTTTGGTGTTTCTAGCAAGATAAGCTGATGAAAATGACAAAGGTCAGAGAGTTCATTGGGTTTCCTGATGTTTAAAGGACTCCATGCAGTATGGCACTAAAACTCTCCTACTAGTGTGATGGGTTCACAATCTGAAGCATTCAAAGTAGCAGGATCATGGAGTAATATAGAGCCTCATGGCTAGACTGGATCAACCAATTCTGTCAAGTATGATCAGTATGCACATGAGGAACAGAAAATATAACTGTAGGAGGGATTTGGTGTGAGAGGAGGTGGAAATGAATCTACTCATATTAATTTAACTTGAAAAGCAAAGAAGAAGGGAAATTAAAATTTATCATGACATTTTAAAGTATCTAATATTAAATGAAATATTTTATCATGGAAATGTTACTTTCAACATTTCTTAGAGAAAATGTGTCAATTCTTTGATATTAAACTAGTATTTTTTTACTTAAAATATGAAATGCTTTTTAAAAGATAAAGAAAAAGGAAACAAAAAGGTTTATATTAAATCCCCCGAGTAAGTTTAATTTTAAGCAAATAAAATTAATACTGAAGTTTTATTTTAATTGAGAAGGTCTATGTGAACAAGGAAGTTTTGTGTTGTTTGCAATTTTCCCCCATTGCTACACTAACTTTGTTTTTTTTCTATGAGCTAGAACAACAACAACAAAAACCCCACCAAAAAAAAAAAAACCAAAACCAACCCACAACCTAAAAAAAACCAAACAGAATTTTAAAATATTTTAAAATACAGGAAAGAGGCTGCCATGAGGTGAAAATTTCTGCAGGCTTGTAACCACTTCAGAAACATATCATACTCTTCTGTGTTGCCAACTACTACAAACATGTCCTGGGTTTATCAATTCTGTCCTTGTTTGCAGATGTTCTTTCAGCATTGCTCATGGAAAGAGTCAGACACTGAAAACAAAATAGTTCATAAGAATAGACACATGGGAAAGAAACAAACTTCGGCCAAAGCAAATTCAAAATTAATATCAGAAATGTTTTTTCTCAAAGTCATGGACTAGGCAGTCATTGTCAAAATAAGCTATGAAGACAAAGAATTTCATAAAGTTAAAAAAATACTTGGAGAGATATTTGGATAACGAGGACAACCACAACAAAAAAAAAAAATTAAAAATCTGTTAATTCTTGTTATTCATTTTTTAAAAAATTAAGAGCTATTACAGTATAATGGAAATTTGACTGAGGTTATCCCATCTTATGCAGTGAATGTCATTTAAAGTTTCTCCTGAATCTTCTTGTATTGGCCAGTTCTGGTCAGAAACTAGGAGTAAGTATAGTTGATTCAATATAGTGATGTCTTTGATCTTATAGGCATGTTTGTGACAGTGCACAGCTGAAGAAATTGAATGGAAAGAAAATTTGGAAAAGGAGCAGAAAGGGTGAGTTGAGCTTTAAAAATGCATTAAAAAAAAAAAAAAAAGAAAAGAAAAGAACAAAACAGTTTTCAATCAGACTTAACTTTCCAATTAAAGGAGACACTGAGAACTCAACACTTTTATTCCAATGTTTCTTCACATAAAGATGATCACTTAGAATGACCCTTCTCATAGGAAAGGGTCATTTATTTTGGTCACTCATAAAAAAACTCTTGCCTGTCTCCAGTTTTTTCAGTGCTTGTTTTTCCTCAGAGATCCTCAGTATTTCAGCAAGTCTTATAAATGAACATACTTAACCTGCCTGCCTGCTCATGTAAGGTGTTAACAGAGACATTATCACAGCATTTTCAAATGTTGAGTAGAAACTTCACATCTGTTAGACCTCCTAATGTCAAAAGGAAGTTTCAGTGGCTAAACTGAATACCTTCCCAAACTACTGGCAACATGAGAAGTACCATCATGCTTCTGTACAGACAGCCCTTCAGCCACTACCTCGAGGTAGGTTAAAATACATTGGTAGAATGTAGCTCAGAAATGGTGCAAGACAAGGAAAGAACACCTTGGTGAAGCCTTCAGCTAACTGTTGCAACCTTTTTTTTTTTTTTTCCTTTTCTTTGTGTGTGTGTGTGTACACAAGAAAAATGTAGGTTTTCACTTTAAAAGCCCCAAATATTCAAAATGGCATAAACATGAGAATAAAGTCAAATCTCTCCAGTCCTCTGTGTCTCATCCAATAAGAACATTAAATTGTCCATATAGAGTTGGATCAAAGCCCATCCTATCAGTTTAAGTGACCCATACTGGATTTCTAGAAAAGAGTATATAGTAACTCTGACAAATTGTCTTATTTGATGGATGCATGTTCCTTTTTCTAAAGAAATCTTATCTCCCTTTTATATAAACTAAAGCTTTAACAGAAGAATGAAAAACCATGGTTAAGCTGATCATAAGGATTTGCCTATTGCTAAACATATGACCTACTCTTTTTTAAACATTCTTAGTGAATCCCTCTTTTTCATGTTTTCTCTCTCTGTCTCTTTTTTTTTTTTTCCCCCCCTTTTGGAACTGACCCAGTTTTAAAATCCCTGTCAAAGATCTGATGGTTTGTTAAAGAATCCGTGCAGTGTATTATAAATCAGTTCAGGCCTTCTGTAACTGATGAGGATAGATAATGCTCCATCAGTATCATCTCACCACTAAAGTAGTTAACCAGATATAGATCTTTCTAAAGGACATTTTTTCATGTGTTAGCAATGAAGTGAGCACCCTGAGCTTTTGATGATGGTGGATGCTCTTTTGTCTGATATCCATACAGCCCTCATTAAAAGCTTGGGGCTCCAGCTCTGCAACATGCTGTTGAGGAATTTAAGTCTATCCCTAGTCAACAAAGCATTGAAGCACATATGTATGTGTTCCTGGGGTCAAAAGAGTGTAAGTGCATACTTAAATATTTGGTTCACAGAGATCATTCACTATGAAGTTGAAGCTAAATCTGTGCTTAGAAATTGTCCATTTGGAAATGAATGAAACTATAGGACAAGCACAGTAATGAAAATCATCCTTACATGTCTTGCTCCCTCCTGTGGACATGAATGTGCACCAATTCAGCAGTTCTTATGTCTGTGGGTTGATAATTTTGACAATGGCAGGCTTCAGAAGTGCTGGAAAGTCCCATTTTTTTGTGTTTCTAGAGAAATGTTTTGATGCTACATTTCAAAATGTCTTAGGAAATAAACCACAAAGCATTAATGTTTTGATTACCCTGTGAATTTTTTTCTGAAATATTTTGTCACATAAAATTCTGCATTTTAAAAATTTCAATCTGTTTTGGAATCAAAAAGAGAAAAAAAAAAAAAAGGAATTTCTCAATCTGCAGTGTCATGGGTTAAGTTGAATTTGCTGAGGAATTATTCAATACCATGCTGATGTCATGCCAAATTTAAAATGAGAGTGCTGGCTGGATTAGGTATCACATGGCTTGAAGTCCAGATTGTGACATGAGAGACTTCCTGTTTCTTGTTCCTGCTTCCAGTTTCTGGTTTTGGGGACCTTTTCTGCTGGGCTGGCTGTGTGTTGGGGGATGCGAAGATAGCTGGCTTCTGCTGCTGCATCTGTTTTTGCCATGCTTTTCTGGGAAACAGGCTAAGGTAATTCTGTATTATATTATCCCATTAAACTCCTTATCTCAACCTATTTTTTTTCATATGTTTTACTTTCCTGCCTTTCTCTTTGGGGGGAAGGAGCTTGCATGAGTGTTCTGTGTTAACTAAGAAATGTGTAAAGAAATAATTCCCTTTTAACTTCTGTTAATGATGGTAGAGAATGTGTTGAAGAAGGAAAAAATATTTTTTAATAAAGTTATTAATGTTTGAGAAGGAGTATATTCCTAACTATTTATTTGTTTCTTGATAGAGGAATTCCAATCCCTTTATTTTAAATTTACTTTACTTAGGGTAAAGACAAAAAATATCTCACTTCTTTTTTTATCTTGGGATAAAAAAATCAGAAAATGTTTTACTTTAGTACAAATAGAATGTAAAATAAAAATGGTCAGTGTAAACTGTAGAGTTCACAATGAAAAAGTGCATAAAAATCTCACCTTTACAAAAAGAAAATAGTGGAAACAAAATCAATACCAATATTTCCAGCCAACTCTAAGATGATGGAGAATACACAAAAGTCCCAGAGAGAAGTGAAGTTGTATTTGGCTGTGCTATTATTTTATAGATACAGGGTGAAAAAATATCTCCCTCAGAGCCCTTTTAATCTAAAAGATATAAAGGGCTTCCTTTTTCTATATGAAACCCAACCCCTCAGCAGGAAGGAAACATTTATTGCTAATTTTATATTTTATTAATGTGGTTATTAGGTATGTGCATTGTATCATTGCTTCAAATTGCCTATCAAGTCCTGTCTATGTTACAGTTTGCACAGCCTGATCTTGATTAAAGACAAGATGCTATACAAGACTATAAAAAAATGATGTGTTTGCAGTACAGTGGTTAACATTTTTCTTCTAATAAATCCCTCTGAGATTCCTCCATTTTTACTTTTTTTTTTCCTTTAGAGCCAGTCATCTCCACGAAGCGGAACACTTATTTAAATACTTCCTATAAAAATTCACAGCTAAGTGAGCTGAAGAAAAATAATAAATGGTTATCAGACACTGTCTATATAAACCTTCATTTATGATAGGACTATTGGGAGGGCTAATCGTAATTATATGATCCACCTGGCATAGTGGGTGCAGCCTGTTCAGAAACATACAACATAAAAATAAAGAACAGAAAGCCAGCCTCCTGCTTCACATGGCAGTTTTTTCTTATAATCACCTTTGAATTAAAAACATTTGTCAAATGGCTATTTTAATTTGATCTGAGAGACGGGAGAGTATTGCCCTCAGTTGCAAGTTTAGTGATTTTCAAACCTAACCCTAGAAGCCTCCAGGAAATAGAACCTTTCAAAAAAGATCCTCATGACATTCTTCTTGTGGCATGACTTTCTCATAAAGTGAGTTTGTTGCCTTTGTATCTTCTGTAATGAAAATTGCAATAGAGAGGGGAGAGACGATACGAAGCACAGGATGAACTATGGTGACGAGAGGCATTGAGCTAGGTTATCAGTTTTGTAGACCCCAGAAAAGACGTCGACAGCATGACCCTGGGGGACTCATCCTTGCCAAGGTGTACAAAGGTGAACCATCACAAATGCTTTGTGCCAAATCCTTTATTCCCCTAAGTTCAGTGGGTTAAATCGTATTTTATTTTTTCATCTTCTTAGTTCATATTCAAAGCCATATGTGAGTTCCAGTGATAGACAATTCAGTGATGTGGTAAATTGAGTAGAGACAGGACAGCCTTATATTCACTAAAAAAATTATAAACACTCCAATTAAAAAGGAAGATCCAACTCATTCTCTGACCCTATATGGCATCACGTGTTGTTGCAGTATAGTGCCCTAAGTGATTTTTATAATTATTTTCTTCTTTTTCTTTTTTTTTTCTAAGTATGGTGATTAATTTTGACACTTGGAGATCATCTCCTGTTGGCTCTTGAAAGCATCATGAAATGAATCTATAAAAAGGCTGATTAGTAATCTCTCAATTTTGTTTCTTGGTGTTTATCTTCCCTAATTCTTATCTTAAACAGATAACTTTGTTTTCACCATGACACATTCTAGGGAAATTAATTTTTTTTTTTTTAATCTTTATTTTTATAGCAGTGGAGAATATGACACATTTAGAATTTGTTAAACACTGGAGCAAATTCCACCTCAACCAAACTTGCAGAAATTACATCTGGACTGAATCAGAACCTGAAACCTCTAAACCCCCATGATTTAAAGGGTTTATAATAGTAATGGTATATAATATAATAATAGTATAATTCTGGTTAGAGGTCAGACTAAGCTTAGAAATGGTGAAAATAGCTAATCTCAGTCATTATTTGGGGGTCAGAAATTGGGTCAGCAAGCCGTAAGATTTTAACACAGTAAAATATTTGCTTATTCTATCACACATACAAACCCAAATGCAACAAACAAAACCCAAACAAAATCAGGCAGCTGGACTGGCTAGACTGAAAGAGATGAAGAATTTGTCTTCACAGGATTTGTTCTTGTTTTCCTGGAACGTTTTTAGAGCTTTGACCTGATTGTGAAAGAAACACACAAAACTTGCTGCTGATGCATCATTTCAGGATTCTCTTTGAATTTGAGAGACTGAAGGCTCAGTAGAAAGAGAAAATGAGAAAAGCCGTAATGATGGAAATCCAAGAGAAAATATTATTAAAAATCCCCATAAATTTTTGTCACTAAACAAGATAAATCATAGTTAAATATCAATATGATCAATTCTTCAGCATTTTGATTTATTAACAGTGATTTGTATGCTTTACTAAAAATATACTGCAACTCGAAAACATGCTATGGGCTGGCTAGCAATAGGAATTTCAGAAGAAAACTCCATCTTGAACTCTGTAGATACCAGTTTCTTTTGAGATTCCAATTACAACTAATTTCAAAATCACCAAGTCTTAATTCATAACTCTCATTTTGTGGCTATAAAAATCATAACCAGAATGCAGTCTCAGAAATTGTTTTCTTAGTGTGCCACTGGGATTGATCTGGACCACAGGGTCCAGAAGATTTTTAAGTTAAGTGTTGTTTTTAATACACTGTTCTTTTTGCCAGGCACTCAGACTAGCACTTGGATTTTGAACTTTACTATCTCTGTTACCATATTTTAAAAACTGATCCTGTTTTGTTTCAATACTTTCCATTTCTTTCATCTTTCTGTGAGTTTTGTGGTGAAAAAAAATCAGTTTTCTGAGGTGTTGCTAAAGTTTTACTGGGAAAAGTGTCTGCAGTTGTGAGAGCTGAGTAATTTGAAGGGGACACATGANGGGGGTGTGAGGGGGCGTGGGGCAGATAATTCTGTGCTGTTTTGCTTTCTTGGGTTTAATTTAGCCTCTGTGCTCAGCACCACTTTTATCAATTAGGTGTCCATCAGTAGATAGACAGATAACGAATATAAAGGAGGATACAACCAAAAGTTGCTGTAGCAAAAAGGCTTTGTCTCAGTTGTCCATTCTGCTATAGACTTCATAGGTAAGTTTGCATAACCCCTCAGTTCTGTATGCTTTTCCTTCTTCCTCCATAAAATGGAATTAGAAATATTCTCTGTGAATACTTCCAGTGATTTACTTACACTTAATGCTGTCATTTCTTTTGCTGTGTTCTTTGCTGGAAAATTCATGAGGTTGCATAAACCCATGAGAACAAGCCAGGGGTTTTATTCATCCAGGTACCTTAGCCTCTGTTCTAGGCATTATGTTCAGTTGACTGAAGAGCTCTATTTTGTTGTACTTTGTAACAGCACAGGAAAGTACAGAACATAATTGTATTATTATCACACTTAAGAGCCCTAGCCAGAAACTCAGGACTGGTGCTGTTCATTTACAAAATAAAGTGGTTCTTATGCCACAGGAGTTACAGTTTCAGTATTTAACAAGATCCAAGAGACAAAGAAGTCCAATGAAACAATAAGTCAGTTTAACTGATTTTGTTGTCATGTGCTTGAATGACCTATAGCACCACAAGAAATAATCTGTTAAACCAACTTCAGTTCAAGATGCCTAAATTTAGACATGTACATGAAGGTGTCACCAGTGAACTAAATGCCCATGCTCTCCCTATATTGAGGGATGCAAGGTGTACCCCAAAAGGCCTCCATCTGCCTCTCATAAATGGTAGCCCTCCCTTAGTGCAGACGCGAAGACAGGACATTGCTTGTCTTTCTTTGACACGGTAGATTGCTGAGATGAATGGAAACACAACAGTGTGAAATATATACCAAGGAGTTTTCGTCAGGACAAACTTAAGAGATCCAGCGCAGGTTCTTGTTGTATTGCCATAAATGGTATTTTCACTAGTGCACAAGACATTTACAATCACTCAGAAATGCTCTTTTCTAATGAAGTAAGTGGAGTAACAAGATCTTGTACAGAGCACATGAGTCACTCTGGAACTGCCACAAAAGATTTCTTCAATGCTTTCTGGAAAGCATCAAGTACCTCAGACAATATGCTGCCAGGAGCAGCAACAACTATACCTCTGGATTTGTTAAGATAAAGGAAATATATCATACTAGCCACTGTTGTAATGTAATGGGCCTACTAAATATTGCAAAGTTTTCCTAGCAAAACACTCCCCAAAATGAAAAGTGAGAGCCTTCTTTTCATCTACTGTACTTACCTATATGTTCATGATATGTATCTCAAAGGACAAGAAATAGTTTATTGTCAAAGAAAGATCTCAATTCTTGTCAAAGAATTGAAGAGACTTTCTCAGAGCTTCACCAAAGTGCTCCCCACTTTTTAAGCATTAAAGTGACAACAGAAGAGTTGAGAATGGAACTTGGTTACATTTTGAGATTACTGGTGTACAAAATGACTGTGAATCATCAGATGAGCATTATTTTTCTGCACTAGAATTCTGCTAGTGAAGGGTAGAAATGGATACTGAAAATATCCAGAGAAGAATATGAAAGTATAACGAAAGAAACTTAAATAGTTTACAAATTTAAGATGAACTTCCCATTCTGACCCATATTTAAAAAAGCTTTGCGGGCTAATGAAAATATACAAAACTTTCAAGCGGAAAGATCATAACCTTTCCATACCCATTCCTAACCTCTAAAAGAGGTGTTGGAGGTCATGTGTAGCTTTGCATATTCCCCAAAAACCAAGTTCAAGCCTGTAGTATTCTGTGGTAAAGACCGGGGTGTAAAAAAGGGGCTACAATAGGAAGGTCAGAGAAACTAAAGCATCTGTGTTTAGAATTTTAGCCATGCTTTGTCTCAATGTAATGACTAATTAGTGGAAAATCTGAAGTAAATAGATCAGTAAAATTCTACCACTGTAATGCACACTACAGCCAGAACAGGGTCTTACAGATACTTTTTTACTCATTATCACATCATTCAAGAGTGAAATGCAGCCAAACCTGCACAAAACTACTTCCTAGTGATGCTTTGCATGCTTCCTATTTTAAAAGAGTTGCAAGTTTTCTGAGCCAAATGAAACTTGAGTTAAAGAAAGTGTGAAATACATTTTTATGTAGTTGGTTTTGATCAGAGTTCACACCAAACACCAAGTACAAAGGGTTGTATAATAAAAGACTTTGTAACCTTGAGAAGCTAGAGGTTAATCATTCCAATTATTTTTAAAAGCAGCTTGGGAAATTTTTGAATTAACAGAAGAAATATAGCTGAAAGTATGGTAAAAATAGCAAGGACACAGAAGAGCTATTTCAATCAAAATCTTGCAAAATGTAGCTTATAAATGATCGAGTACCCTACTTTAACTGTATATCTTAATACGTTAGGTGAATTTGGTGCTCACAGAATGGCTTTGATTTACAGGCTGGAAATCCACATATCTGTGGTGTGGTAAAATCTTCCATGTTCTCACTGTAGCACTGATAAATCCTGGTGGGGTTTTTTTTGTTTTATTTTGGGGTTTTTTTTGTAAGTGAGGAGATTTACTCTAAGCTAATACACACTGGTATCGTGCTGATATGCCCATGATTAATTACATGGGAGTTTGATGCACAATGGAAGGGAAGACAGGTCCACATGCATGAAGATGCATGAGGAGGGTCAATAGCAGATGACATGCATTGACTCCAATGCTGAAAGTTACATTTCAGAAAAACAAAGGAGAGAAAGAGTGAGAGAGAAAGGTACTGGGAAGATGATAGGGAAGGGAACAGGAAAGGGACTAAGAAAGGAGAAACTCTTCAGTGGCTAAATAGAAGGAATAGTGATGGGTGCCCAGGATGAGCGTTATTTGGTGGGGATTCTCTCCAGTACAACAGGAAGCAACAACAAAGAGGATGATGGTGATGATAATGACGCCAGTGATGACAACTTTCATCATGTTTTCCCCTAATATCATGTACTTTTAATAGGGAGCTGCTCAAGCTTCCTATTCTTTGTTCTTGCCTGTGAAGATATTGGCACTGGTTGGAGCAGGTTAATTAGATGCAGATGTTACATGTTAATTGGCTGTTAAGACTCTGCATAGCCTTTGTTAAATATGTAACTGGCTACTATCTACTGGGCTGTTTTTTTCTTGTTTTTCTTTTGTATAGTGCAAAGCAAGAAGTGAGGGGAAATGAGGTGTTTCTTGTGCCAGAAGCAGTTGTTTCCCACTAGAACCTGTCATAACACCAACATCAAGGTTTGGCAGGGACAAGGTTGTGAGGGCAACCACACCTGAATTTTAGCACAGAAAAAAAAGCAAGGAAACATCCACATTCACTATGGAACACCACTGTTAAATCATCCTAGGTGAAGAGATACAAAACGGCAAATTACAGGCCCTGAGCACTGCTGATGCTAAGGCATGAAGTCATCTTTGCCACTGGGCTTCACCAATGACTAAAGAATCTCATTTTGTCACCAGTTTGTGCAATTCAAATAGTCAGAAAAAGCTATTTCTCCAGGCCCTGGGACATAAAGGTGCTTTTACCTCAATTCAGGCGTCAACAAGGGAAAGATTTCAAGCCATTTCTTATTACCTTGCAGCTGGAAGTGACAAATATGAGTTGTGATAGATGATTGTAAAGAGAAAGCTTAGTGTGTTTCAGTAGAAACATAAATGAGGCCAGCAAACAATCTCTTCCTGAGAAGCAAAAGTTTTCTTCAGCTGTCCTTCCACAGCCCTCATGAGCTGAACTGCCAATCCACAAATGTAGTATAAAGAACCAGTAGAAAGGAGAACTGAGCCATTTCCAGAATGTCTACTGTCTACATCTGACTCTCCAGGGGCTGAGATGGAGTTTTGATACTTCTGTACTAAGCTCTCTCTGCTATTATATCATTTAGAAAGAAGTAAGAACTTCTGAAATTTGGGAACAGAGAAACCCTATACTTATGCATTTATGGATCTTCTTAGCCCAAAATGATCAGATTATATTTTCTGCTTTTATAGGCTAAGTGTTGATGTAAAATTTACAGTTAATTTCTTTCTGGAAAAGCTGAAATATGGCACAACTTTAATTAATCTAATACTGCTTTGTCAACAAACACTTTGAGAGGTGTATAAATATGCTTCCTGAAGCTGAGGTTGAGAATACTACTAAAATCATAGAATCATAGAATCATAGTATCAGTCAGGGTTGGAAGAGACCACAAGGATCATCTAGTTCCAAACTCCCTGCCATGCCCAGGGACACCCTACCCTAGATTAGGCTGGATACAGCCTCATCCAGCCTTGCCTTAAACACCTCCAGAGATGTGGCCCCAACCACTCTCCTGGGCAACCCATTCCAGGGTCTCACCACTCTAGTGATGAAGAACTTCCTCCTCACATCCAATCTGAATCTCCCCACCTCTGTTCCCCCTGGTGCTGTCACTTCCTGATAGCCTAAAAACTCTCTCACTAGCTTTCTTGTAGGCTCCTTTCAGATATCTTAAGGCCACAAGAAGGTCACCTGGGAGCCTTCTCTTCTCCAAACTGAACAGCCCCAGCTCTTTGTCTGTCCTCATAGGAGAGGTGCACCAGCCCTCTGATCATCCTCGTGGCCCTACTAACTTCACCTGGCTTTGGAAAACCATATTCTGAAAGGCAGCTTCGACTGAAGTAATTTCTTCCTAAAACCAGATCTTTTTTTTTTTCCCTTTACAGTCCTTTATTGACTTCATTTTTATTTGACATCTAAAGAGAATAAAGAATGCTGCTTTGATTGCATTGTCCTGCAAGATGTTTTGTTGAGAGATGACTGCAGAGAGACTTGTCCACACAGGAGCATGTGACACACTTAAGTCAGCTTTCATCTCTGTTGGAAATCTGGTTCTTCAGTGTTACTTTCAGCCTGTGAAATGGGAGTGGAATGGCAAAAAATGAAAGGCAACTGTGTTATGTGTCTGAGCGCAAAATACTTCAAGCACAGTGCAGACAGCTGTTGTCTCCCAGGGAAAACAACTTTTCTGCAGATCCACTGCACATGTCAATAGTCTTCATTGTAAGATTCCTTTGGAGATTCTAGGAAATGGTCTATCTATAAAAAGAGGCTAGGCACTTTAAATAGAGCATTGGAACTCGATCTGGTGGCAAAGACACACTTTTAATAAACATCATTATATATTAGTCTTAACAGGTAATCTGCCAGCTGGCTCAGCTCTGACACATAAAGGGATGAAAGCAGCATGGTAGGACCCAGATGGCATTTTTAGTGCATTAGGAACATTTCTTGCAGTACAAACTATTTACAAATTCTAGTTGTTGAGATATTCTCTGTGTATTTGTTCATGACTTCATTCTGAAATAAGTAGAGGTGGAAAGACAGACTTTTTTTCAGAGGAAAGAAAGAAAGAAAGAAAGAAAGAAAGAAAGAAAGAAAGAAAGAAAGAAAGAAAGAAGAAAGAAAGAAAGAGAGAAAGAAAGAAAGAAAGAAAGAAAGAAAGAAAGAAAGAAAGAAAGAAAGAAAGAAAGAAAGAAAGAAAGAAAGAAAGAAAGAAAGGAAGGAAGAAAGAAAGAAGAAAAGAAAGAATGAATCTCAAAAAAGGTGCAACTAAACCCATCCTTCTAGTCTGTGTCAGCTATTGCATTTATTTTTTATATATAATATTGAAATAATTCATTTTACTTGGACTTTTGAAAAATGTTCTTGTGTTCCATGGTAAATTACACATTTGTGAGGAGAAAGTAAGCTGAAACAGGAAAATGAAAATTGTGTGTGTGAAAATGTCTAGAGGAAATACTGACAAAACAAAATAAATTTTTCTTAAAAGGAGAAATTAATGTAGAAACAATCTCTCAACTGAAAGTTTTCAGTTTTGACAGGCAATATCTCTTAGTGGAATATTGTAAACCACTCTGCATTAGTTTTTCTTATGAATGCCAAGTTATGAGTCAAAGGGGAGTTAAAACATTCAAGAATCTAATTATTTTCCTAAAATCCTGATACGGATATAGCCCTTCATGGGATCCCCTTGCAGCTTGTTGTGAATTATAGAGTCATTTAAAACTTGTGAAAGAAGTGCTAAGCAGGGAAAGGTGATCATTAAAGGATTATTTTACTTTTCCAGGTTGGCAATAGTCTCTTGGCACTTAATGCCACAAAGTGATGGAGTGAAACACATGGATTGTTTCTATGCACTCCATTGCTTGGACAACGCTTTAGGTATGAGCCAATATCTATTGCTCTACTCAGTACTGCCTTTTGGTAAGAAAATTTATGGTCCCTAAGTTCAAACTGTCAAAAGGTCTACTTGCAAACTAGGAGATTCAGCTGCTTTAGGAATGAATGTATTCAGGACTGAGCATAATCCAGATATTCCTAGGGCTAAACTAGCAGAAATTGCTGTCTTTTACTAAGTTGCCACATTCACCTTCTCATTTGGCATTGCACTGCACAAAAGTCTAGCACTCTGCAAAGTGTTTCAGGATAAGCTCAGCATAATCAGTATTCTACAAAATGAAACCCCCTTCCTTGCAGCTGTACCTGACCACAAAATCTCATCTATTAGGCCACTTTAACCACAAAAACTAAAGCTGAGAAATTCTTACCTCATGCTGTCATGCTGAGATGTTTGGATTTAGGGTTTAAGATCTCAGTGGAACACTTCCTACACATGGGATTACATAAAACATGACGTATAATATTCAAAAATAAAAAGGGCAGAAATAAAGCTGAAAAGCTTAGATCTGTGATGCCAATAAATGTAAATGGTTCAGACATCACACTTAGTGGGATCATCCAGGTGTAGTTTGTCCTGGCACTGCTATGGATAGAAATCTTAAATGACCTTATAGCAGCATTCCAGTACTTGAAAGGGGCCTACAAAAAAGCCAGGAACAGACTTTTTACAAAGAGAGATAGGATGGGAGGGAATGGATTGAACATTGAAGAGGGCAGATTAAGACCAGATATTAGGAAGAAACTTTTTTACGGTGAGGGTGATGAGACACTGGAATACATTAATCAGAGAGGCTGTGGATGCCCCCTCCCTGGAGCTGTTCAAGGGCAGGTTGGACGAGGCCTTGAGCAACCTGGTCTAGTGGCAGGTGCCCCAGACAATGCCAGAGGGGTTGGAACTAGGCAAACTTTAAGGTCACTTCCAACCCAAACCTTTCTATGACTGAATCTATGACGCAGTATTAGAATGACAATATGTGAAAGTTCTTTAATTAATTTAACATGTTTTTACCATTTTAAAATTTATTTATTCTTTTCATGTTTTTTGTTTGCTTCACTGAACTTTTGAAAGCACCTAGGACTCATTTACTATTAACTAAACCAGAGAAGACAGGGATGTATTTCATACAAGACATACAAGTCTTGGCAGTCTGTAATACTCTGGGAGAAAGGAAACTCCTGCACTAAAATATCATAGATTGTCTCAAGTTTCTAAAATGGTTGCAGCACATCAGATACAGCAAAGTGTTTTGCTCAAAGGAAAGCTGGGTCTGGAGTCAGGAGATCAACATCTAAACATGGAGGAAATTCTGAACAGGAAGAATTAGTTCAGGCCTGTTCAGCCTGATTTTTCACCAATGCACACAGCAGCAACATTTTTTCAGTCACTCTGGCTATTATAAAGTTTATGGGAAATACCACTGTGATCAACATAGGCAGTTTAAAACAACTCTAGATGAAGAACAGTCTCCTATGCCAATTTAGCAGACATACCCCACAATTCAATAAAATTATGTTTATTAATAAAATACTTTTGCAATTGTCTTAAGTAGTTCAGCAGACTCCTGCTGCTACTTGAGATGCTTATAAGAAAACTTATATACCTGACAAAGAAAAGTTAAACACCTGAGGGAACAGACAGTTTTTATTCACATCCTATCTTGAATTGCTTCATTTTAACAGTAGCCAATAAAAGGAATATGCATCAATCAAAGAGAATGAGAAGGCTAAATAATTAAACCTTTTTGGAATGAAAAATTACTTATCAGCAAGTTTACTATTTTGCATTAAAAATTAGCATTTGAAATGACATGGAAATGTGATTATATTCCAATAATTTCTCTTCCTGACAAATTCGCCAGAAAACAGGCAGCAACTCATAGGCTTCAAGAAGGATGGCAAATATTGGGAAACTTCTTTATCTGATAAGCAGAGAGGCTTGTGATGCTGCCTCACAGTAGAGGGAGATTTCTCTCTGTAGCTATAAAAATTTCTCATGCTTAGGAGAAAAAAAGAAAATTCTGTTTTTAACACTGGGATTTTTCAAATCTTTTTGTTACGCGAAACATCAAGACTTAGTCACTATTACAGAAAAACGACTAAACTTGTGTTACAATTCTGGCTTCTTTTTGAAGTGCACTGGATGTCCCACTGCTGTCCAAAAAGTTCCTTATGTCAGAATGCATTAGATAAATGCCTCTTTTAGGTTCCTTCTGGAGTTATAATCCTTCAATTCACAACATAGTAGTGTTTTTTATATCTACTCAAGAGAGATTGTGGGTCACTTGCAAAGTAATACTGGCAAGAATGACTACTCAGAAGATAGCGTTTTTTCATGTGGAGTAAATACTCTCCTGAAATATGATGTCTGGGCAGAGTTTTGCATCCCCACCTTGATGTTCACCTGCTCTGACTCTTTTGTATACTACAAAGCCTGTTAGTCCACCATGACAGAGTGAATGACTAATCTAGCTTTTCTAAACTAAATAAAATGCAGGAAGACGTCTGGGTAATGGTCTAAAATCCAGTCACTCATGACACTGAGCTGCACACAGAAGTGACAGAGATTTTCAATCTTCTCACAAGAGTGAAATTCTCCCGTTTCTCAGAATAACCTTTTTTTTCAAGGGTTAACCTGTAGCCTTCGTGTGATTTGTCCATCAGTATTTAAGGTTACAGTTTTTATGCATAAATAAAAAATTTTAAAGGGTTTATATGTGATCCCATTGGGATTAGACCATGATCAAATTTTCCCTAGGGGAGTAATATATCTTTCTGGTTTTCCAGCATATCCATTTTCTCTTTGTGACTTGTGGTGATACACCAGTCAAGCAAGCTTTTCCCATACACATTGTGGACATCCACCCCTCTGTGGGTGACTGGAGAAGAGTGTTGCAGTGGCTTTCCAGCCCTAAGCACAGTACCCACATAACTGGTTATAAATCCTTGTCCAACTGTTCAAGCATAAATAACTACAATAGATAGACAATCGCTAATACAAAGTTGTTCCTTTTGGCTACTGAAATAATCCCAGTTATGGGTAAACAATTTTCCACATTTTCACTTTACTGTTGTGATAATGGAAAATGAAAGATGAATGTCCTTGGAGGTTCCACTGCTGTTAAACACGTCTGAGGCTTCAGCAAAATGCCACTTTTTACTGTTATACTCCCTACATTATTCTTTTCCAAACACGCTTCTGTAACTGAGAGCACACTGAAAGATTTTTTAATTATTTTTTAATTTTAACCCACTCAGTGCTCACAGACTGCTCCAAAATCAGACAGTAGTTTTATCTGGATCATTACAAGTTAGCTATAAAGCTGGTTTAATTTTTTTTTTAACAGTGGTTTTGTGTACTCATTAGATTTCTTGATGATACACCTCTGCTATCTCTTCCTCCTGAGAACATGGTTGGGTGATTAATTTTTGTTGTTGTTGTTGTTATTTTTTGACAAAAAGAGCATTTGGGATCAAACTCAAAATGTTCCACTGGTCTAAGAAAAAAAAAAAGCCTACTTGGAGTCTGAAAAATAGAAGATATTTCTAAATACTCTTAGCTTATATGGAATCACTAAGTGAATATTTTACAAGAATAAAGTTGGACAAGTTATGCTCCTTTTTATTCTGTTCCTACATCCAGAAAAATTTAGTGACGTATGACTGAATTCCCAAAGTTTTTTGATGTTTGACTTCATTAAATTTGCAGTCAAAATATCATCCATACATCCTTCACAGCTTTACTTTCCATTAAATTGGAATGGTAACAGAATCAGGGTAGCACTGGAAGGTTGGTCTGCTTTGGTTTGTCTTTTAATGTTCAAAATTGCAATACACTGGACAGGCTGAAACTGAGCATGTAGTAGACTTCTAGACCCAAGATATCTTGTAGTTGTGTATACAGCAAATGGCTTCTAATTGTTTATTGTTCACCAGGGGTTTTCAGCAACCTATTTGTAAATTCATAAAAATCACGTGGCAACTTCTGTTACACATTGGAATGTTGTCAGAAGTCAAATAAAAAAAATAACCTTGACCCTTCTTTCCTGTTACTTGAAGATATCTTTTCGACACACCCAAATAAATCATGTGGCTTTGCCATTATCGTCACTGGTGTCATCTGACTGGATGAAAAGGATTGAAAATATTTTGGAGTCAGACAGAGAGAAAGCTTGAGAAATATTATTCTAAATGCTTAAGTAGGTATTTTTTAAGTTATCATAATACGAAGAAAAATAAATCTATGAAAACCATACTTTAGCTGACTTTCCCCCACCCTAAATTCCACTTAAGTCTCTGAGCCTAGTATTTCCTGTTGGCTGGCTGCCCCAGAAAGCCTAGAGCCAGCAAGAGGTACCAGGGTTTAGCTGCAGTTTAGGTTGATTCAAGGCCTCTGGGGCTAGGCATTGGTCATAAAATAGAGCAGAAACATCCTTCACTTCAGTTCTTTTGTTCATTTTATGTGGTAACACCTCGGGACCCTTGTAGTCCCACAGCCTTGCCTGGGGGCTGAACCAAGGCTTTCAGTGGTGTCCTTTGTAGAACAAATATCTCTGGTTTAAGCATGGGGGTTTGTACTGGTTGAGTTGCTGTTATTATCTATTAGGTTTTCAAAACATCTCTATTTTGGGAGAGGTGGAAATTTGAATGAGTTCATGGAATCATGGAATCATAGAATGGTTTAGATTGGAAGAGACATCAAAGATCATCTAGTTCCAACCCCCCACCATAGGCAGGGACACTTCCTACTAGAACAGGATGCTCAAGACCTCATCCAGCCTGGCCTTGAACACTGCCAGGGAGGGAGCAGCCACAGCCTGCCTGGGCAACCTGTTCCAGTGTCTCACCATCCTCACTGTGAAGAACTTCCTCTTAACATCCTGTTTAAATCTTCCCTCTGCCAGTTTAAACCCAGTTCCAGAATTTTGCTCTGATTTGTGACTTTAGCCGTCTTCTTATTCTGCCCAAGGGCATGTAATGCTTCCTATCCTGCAACCTCTGCAAATTCCTAAGTGAGAGCTGCAGGTGGTGGGAACTAGGAATCATTAATACAAGTTCTTGCAGCCTGGCTAACCTCATCCTGCTGATGAGGGGGTGGGTGGCAGGGAAGAAGAAATGGTGTTATTTGAGTGCTCAGAATTTTTTATCATCTTGTGCTTTGCTTTTCTTGCTACCTGTACTTTCACCACTTTTAGGACTGAGGAAAGTCTGTTTACATCACAGTGGAGGGATATATAGCTGGAAAGTGATGCGAGATGACCAGGTGTGAAGGTTTGACTATGTCTGGATGACAGGTGTCCAACAAAACAGGGCTCAGCAATTATCATCACATGCCAAATAGTGATGACAGGTGTCCAGCAAAACAGGGCTCAGCAATTATTATCACAGGCCAAATAGAGAGATAATTAGTTTGATTTGAGGAAACTAATCTAAACTAATAAATCAGAGTAGGATAATGGGAAAATAAAATCTAAATCTTAAAACACTTTCTCCCTACCTCTCCCTTCCTCATGGGCTTAATTATATTCTCAAATTATCTACTTATTTCTCTTCACTGGTGCAGGGGGATGCAAAATAGGAGTTCTGGTCAGTTAATCACACATAATTTCTTCTGCTCCCTCCTCCTCAAGGTGAGAACTCCTCAATCTATTCCCTTGTTTCATCATGAGGTCCCTCCTACACAAGACAGCTCTCCATTAACTTCCCCACTGTGAGTCTTTCCCACAGGTTGCAGCTTTTCATGACCTGCTCCAGAGTGCATCCCTTTCAGAAGATGTAATGCTTCAGGAGTAGTTAGGATGCCAGTGAATGTGAATCGTACATGGAGCCATAGATACTGCTAAAAGAAACCCACTCCAGCATGAGATCCTTTCTCCATGGGTCTACAGGTCCCACCAAGAGCCTGCTTCAGCATGGGCTACCTACAGGACTCCACGTGTTCTGACATGGGGTCCTCCATAGTCTGCAGATAGCTATTTGCTCCATAATGATGAACACACCTCCATGTGTTTCATGGACAGCAATCTGCCTCACCACAGTTTTCACCACAGGCTGCAGGGGAATGTCTGCTCCATTGACCAGAGCATCTCCTCCTCCTGCTTCTTCACTGACTTTGGTGTCTGGTAGAGTTGTTCCTTTCATGTATTGTCACTCCTCTCTTCTCTCTGCTGCTTCACAGCAGATTTTTTTTTTTCTTTCTTAAATATGTTATCCTAGAGATGCTAGCAATATTACTGACTGACTCAGGTTTGACCAATATTGAGTCAGTCTTGCAGTTATCTGTCATTGGCTTTATTTGACAGAGGGGAAGCAGAGACCCCTGTAGTCCCTCTGTTTTCAGCACCTTACTACAAAAACACAATATGAACATACGGAGATGAGTAAGGAGATGGAGCTGTGATTCTATTTAGTAGGGGATATGAAGGGTATGAGGGTAGGAAAGAGGAGCAATAGAGGCTCCCTTAATGTTCACAAAGCCTATCACAGAGATGGGAACTGCTGCCCACAGGAGTGTGAATGTTTCTCTCAGGACTAACAGCTGCATCTTGTAGCCAGCATTAGTGGCTGTATTTTTCAAACTGAGCTTGAAATTTTAACTGATGACAATTCTCAAAAGAAACCTACAGGTATTGCATATTCCTGTGCATGGAGGTGGATGTAGGCACATCACCAGTTTCAGGATAACACATACATCATATATTTAGACACCTTCATACATTTCTTTAGCAATTCTCGTGACTCTGGCAACGATCTGTTAGCTGCTTTTTTTTCCCCTTTCAAAAAGAATATTATTTATTCTTCAGTTTATTTTGTCCCATGGTGGAGAAAAGAAAACCAATTATCCTTTTAGAAACAGAACTATTTTTATACATGGAAATTAAATATCTACTCTTTTCCCCACCTATAAAATAATCTAGAGAGTAAAAAATAAATATTTCTTTCATATTTGGGGACACTGTTTTTGTAATTCCAGTTCTAGCAATATATTATCTATGTGAAATATTCATGCTTTTATACTTTATACATCAGCTCAAATTTCCACTACTTATACTCACCCAAAGCCCAATTTTTATTTATTTATTTTTTTTCTAAGAGGTGTGGTAAAGAAGACATTACCACAGGTCATAGAACGATGAAACCTGGTATCAAGATTCTCAGCACTTATTACCTGTTCAAGGTCAGCCAGAGGAGCACCTTCCAATTCTCCATGTTATTTCAGATAAATATGCAATTTGTATGAAAAGAAGAGGAATTTTCAGCTCAGTGTCATTGCTTTTGCTGGCTGTATAACCGGTTCAGCACACAAATGTTAAAGTGGGAATACATCGGCAATTCTAAGTGAAATGGAGATGGAGACTTGTTCAACTGAAGGAAGCATTGCTGTTCAACACAGCAAATGTGCTGCCAGTCTCATTGCATGTACCAGAAAGTAAACTACATTGATGCTTACTATTTTTATGCAGAAAAGCTATTTTAGAAGATAACAGTCAAGCCAAATCTCTGACATCATAATAAATCAGTCATCACCTGCTACTATTCTTCCACGCCTACTAGTACTTCCTTTCTTCCTTCACTGCAGTTTAAATGATGTTAGACGCAGCAGAAATGAGATCCCAGTCACAGGCACTGGCATTTTCCAAATGATAGAAAATAATCTTTCACACCTAATCAGTGGAGAGTTCATGAACAGTATTCCTGGTATCTAATGAGTTCCCTAAAATGCATATTACTTTGTGTGACTTTCCCAAACACAATGAACGTAAATTACATTTACACTCATTATTTTCGTGATACTGCATTTTCTTACTAGTGAACCTGAAGGAGAATTATATGTGTAATCTAGTAGACAAAACAGGTGCTTTCATAAAGATGGAACACTGAAAATATGATTATTTTAGCAAATGGTTAACAGAATCTTTATTAGCATTTGAGCTGATGAGAGGGCACAGTGCATGCAAATCAATTCAAAGATAAAAAATAAAGCAGTGAATTTTAAAAAGATATGAATAAGTGAACAGGATATATTATTATTTACAGGGGGAATGTAAAATGTGCATGATAATTTCATACCTGTTACCTTTGGCAGTACAAGAGAGATATTTTCATTTACACTGTTGGGCTTTGATCTCCTAATCATTGTCATGTCCTGGTGCTAATAGAGACGCCCAGATTACAAAAATGGTAGAAGCATTACACCCTGGGGCAGATCATCAGTTATACTGTGAGTCTTCATAGACTCAAGTTGAAAGACAGTATATCTCCATACTCAGTAGATATTTCTGACTTATGAAATGGTGGGAGGGAGAAAGACAAAACCCAGAACCAGAACAGTGACCAAACTATGGCTTTTGGACAACACAGAAACTTATGATTAAATCTCTAAAGCCACACATGCTGGCAGGGCAGTAGCTACAGTGGTGCCTGCCTGTGAGAAGAGAGCAAGCAGGAATTATTTGAGCTGGCATGGTTGGCTTTCTCTATCATTATAATGAGTTTGGCTGAGCTGGAATTCATTCTCTCCAGAACATCTTTCTAGTGCTGTGTTTTGCAGTGCTGTAGCTGGGTGTTGGTAACACATCAGTGTCTTTGCTATTGCTGAGCTGAGCACCAAGGCTCTGCTTTTCCAATATTCCCCTACCCTGAGAGTACACTGAAGGGTGGGCAAGGTCTTGGGAGGGGACACAGTCTGACAAAATGACCCAAAGGGCTGTTCCATGCCATCAGCTCAGACATAAAAGCTAAGTGAAAGAAGGAAGTGTGGGGGCATCCTTTGATGGGATTTGTCCTCCAGAGCAACAACTATGGGCACTGAAGGGCTGCTTCCCAGGACTGAACAAACAATATCTTCTTGATGGGAAGTAAAGAATATCATCTTTGGTTTTGCTTCCACAAGTAGCCTTTGTTTTGGTTTTTGCATTCTATTGAATTCCTTCTATCATGACACCTGTGCTTTTGGTTTTTTTCTTTTCTCCCCTGTCCATCTAAGAAGAGGAGTGATAGAGCAGCTTAGGTGTTCGTCTGCCCCTTAACCAACACCAACCACGCATACCTACACTGTCCATGTGCTATGATTTGAATGCCAGGATCCCAGAAGCTGGATACACATTTATCAGCTGTGACAGCTGCTGGCTAATGCCAGGTTTTGTCTCCATAGTTATGTAGTACTTATGGCTTTGTGGAGCTCAGCTGTGTGACATGTTTGGCACCTGGAGCCAGCAGAGCTGCCCATCTCTGGAAATGAAATCCATTAGAATAACAGAAGTACAACAAGAGAAAAACTGTTGCTGTTTTACTTTTAGAGGAGGTCTTCAATCACCATAGCACTAATTCATGCTTTATACATAATCATCCAGTTGTATGCATGTCACATGAATTTGCTGCCGCTTGCTTCCATTTGAGATATCACAGCAGCTTAGGCCATAGTTCTCCTACTGAAGTCCATGGTAAATCACTTTAAGTATGTTAGTTAAATGTACATATCATTTTAAGTATTTTCAATCAGAAGTTTGATGCTAAAGTTGCACTGCTGTCTGTGAGAAATGCTGACATTTCACCACAGCCTGCTGATATAAAGAGTTTGATAACTGCTGGTTTCTATCTTTTCTTTATGTTTCCCTGTATCTTTCATGGTAATATATAAGACTAAGGTATATAGAACTAACAGTAAGATTCCCTCTTGGATCCAGCTTCTATTGTATCAGACAGTTACTTTTTAACAGTGGATCATAGAATCATAGAATGGTTTAGGTTGGAAGGGACATCAAAGATCATCCACTTCCAACTGCCCATCAAAGGCAGGGACACCTCCCACTAGAACAAGTTGCTCAAGGCCTCATGCAGCCTGGCCTTGAACATCTCCAGGGAGGGAGCATACACAACCTCCCTGGGCAACCTGTTCGAGTGTCTCACCACCCTCACTGTAAAGAACTTACTCCTAACACCCTGTTTAAATCTCCCCTCTGCCAGTTTGAACCCATTACCCCTCATCCTGTCATAACAAGACCTTGTGAATAGTCCCTCCCCAGCCCTCCTGTAGGCCCCCTTCAGATACTGGAAGGCTACTACAAGGTCTCCTTGAAGCCTTCTCTTCTCCAGGCTGAAAAGCCCCAACTCTCTCAGCCTGTCCTCATAGTATAGGTGCTCCAGCCCTCTGATCTGCCATTGAAGGATGGATTTACAACTGCATTCTTGAGTATGCTGCTATCATCATAAATTGTAGTGGCCACTATTATTTTCCCAACCATAACTTCCATCAGATCTTCATTTTCATTTTTAAAATGGCATGTACATGCTTAAGGCATAAACACTCTAACTGAGCTGTTTCCACAGGCCATTACAGTTGTCAACATGAACTACTATTTTTCAACCAGCTTGTGGTAGAATCGAGTCAATCCTAAATTAGCTGCCTAACTTTGCTGTTGTGTCACTGAAACATAGATGGTTGAAGCTTAGAAACAAGGATGCTGACCACCGAGTATGTACACTTGTGTGTCAACAGAACAGATGCAGCCACAGTGATGACAATTTTTTAATCTGCCAGGGTAGTGCCTCCCTCTGTTAACTGTAGAAGGTGCCCAGCCTATTAGTTAATCTTCTACCTGTGAGAGCAAATTGTATCATCACAAGTGACACATGTTTTGTATTATTAATCATGGATGCTCTTATATTTCAGGAACTTTGATTTACATCTTCATTTCTAATCTGTTTCTCAACAGGTTACCCTAAGTGCTGAGTTCCAGACAGGCCTTTTTCGAAGAAAATACAGTTACATTATACTTATTAGAGTATGGTTAAGAAATAATGTAGAATCTTCACTGTAGTTACCCTGTGCACCCTAGCACAAGCCATGCTCGAGAAGAAAAGTGTTGCATTGCAAACAATTTTTATGAAGCAATACTGAATGGTTGGCTTCCTATAAATGACACTTTGTATGAAAAGAAACAAACAGAATTACAGAATCAAGAGTATCTTTGGTTGGAAAAGACCTTCAAGATCCAACCTTCAACCCAATACTGCAAGGTCACTACTAAACCATGCCTCTAAGTACCAGGGCCACATGCTGTTTAAATACCACCAGGATGGTGACTACACCACTGCCCTGGACAGACTATTCCAATGTCCAATAACTGTTTTGATGAAGAAATATTTTCTTGCATCCTGCCCAAAACTTCCCCTGGTGCAGTTTGCATTCATTTTCTCTAGTCCTGTTTCCTGACACCAGGGAGAGAAGGTTGGACCCTTTCTCTCTCCAACCTACTTTCAAATAGTAGCAGAGAATAATAAAGTCTCACCTTAGCCTCCTTTTCTTCAGACTAAAGAAACCCATCTCCCTCAGATGTTACTCATAGAACATGCACTACACCCTTCACAAACCTCATTGCCCTTTCCTGGACATGCTACAGCACTTCTAAGCCCAATACTGAACAAGACACTTCAGATGTGGCCTCACCAGTTCTGAGTACAGGGGGATGATCACCTCCCTGTTTGTGCTGGTCACTGTGCCAGGATTCCACTGGCCTTCTCAGCCACCTGGGCACACTGCTGATAGTCAAGCAATATCCCCAGGGTCCTTTCCAGGTTGTAGCTTTCCAACCACACACCTCCAAGCCTATAGCTTACTATAAGATTATTATGACCCAAGTGCAGGATTTTGTTGAACCTCATATAATTAACATTGGCTCATCAGTCTAATTTGTCTAGATCCCACTGTAAAGCTTTCCTACACTCTAGCAGATTTACACACTCACAGAACTCGGTGTTATCTGCGGACATACTGAGGGTGTACTCAGTCCCCTCATCCAGATTCAGATATTAGAGGCTAGTACTGAAACATGGAGAACACCACTATTGCCTGGTACCAGCCATATTTAACTCCATTCACCACCATTCTTTGGGCCCAGCCTTCCAGCCAGAGTGTACTTATCCAGGACTTGTACAATGAGCTTCTGAAAAATAATGCTGTAGGAGACAGTGCCAGAGATTTTATTAAAGTCCAGACAATGTCCACAGCAGTCTCCTCATCAGTTAGATGTGTCACCTTGTTTAGAAGAAGACCAGGTTGAATCAGGCAGGACCTGCCTTTCATAAACCCATGCTGACTGGGCCCGATTGCTTGATTTTCTTATGTGTGCCATGTGATGGCACTCAAGATAGCCTGCTCCACGACATTTCCTGGCTCCAAGGTTAGACAGACAGTTCCCAGGATAATCCTTTCAGCCCTTCTTGTAGCTAGCAAACCAAATTCAGGAACTTTAAAGCTTCAGTGGGTTAGTAAACAGCATCTTCGTTATAGAACAGACATAGTCATTATTGTCCTTTTCCATGATGGAAGCTCTTTGCTGTCTCATTAATTACTCCATACTTCCTTTAATAGTTGGCATGCTAAATATTGTCCTAATTTTAAAAATCTTTTTCATATTTCTAAATCACCTAAGTAAAATGCAGATGTATTCTCACATCAGCGGTAATCAAATTCCTGTCTTGAGTTTATTTTCTCTTTTTCCTTCCAGAATTACAAAATAATGTTTGCAAAAGGAGAACGTGGAAATACAACAACGAGATGCCCTGCTATTACCATGTTTGCAAGGAAACCTTAAGGGAACACATTCTTTTCAAGTGCTTCTGAAGCCAGTCTGATAGTAAGTGTAATTTGTTTTACATAGGATTCACAGTGTTCAGCAGACTTTTCGGCTGCCTTTAAAGACAGCATTAAATAAATTGACTATATTCACCACCTTTCTCTCATAATCACACTGTAAATAGAGGTTTGTTTTGAATTTTCTTTATAAGCATGAATGCAAGTGTACTGAGTATCTGATGTTTGAATTGTACCTTTGGGATACTGTGGGACTTGAAGGTAAGGATGGAGACCAGCTGATAGAACTGGGCAAGCAGCATAATGTGTCAATAATATGCTGCAGTGTTTTCACTACGGCCAGAACTCCTCAGGAGTAATGTTTTATTGCTCCAGGCCAGATGGAAATTGCTGAGTCTGGAAGGTTTTCTACCTGGTGCTTCTCTGTTCCAAAGCTAACAGTATGAATGTATGAAACAGTACGCCTTGTAACACAGTTTCTTCTAACCAGATAATATTGGTAAGAAGTCATGTGCATTTATACTTATTGGTGAGTTAACCTAGAGATTGTATTGCAGTATTTTATTGCCAAAGACCCCACCGTGCCTGAGTCAAACAGGCTAAAGCTCATGGGAGGGGATGAGTTCATATACAGGGAACTACAGGTAGCACTGCATCAGTAACAGTTAAATCCATGACCTTACTGCACATGCATCCTGACTAGCTCTGGAAGGACTATCATAGAAGTGCAATTTCTTGTCACTTTTCATTAAATATGCATTTTTAAAGAAAGGCTATTTTGTCATATTCCTTTGGAACACTTCTTATAGGTGAGATCCTAATATGCTGTGATTCTTAATCTTTGAAACATTTCAAAGAAGTACAGAACATCTGTCTGTCCATCTACTCATATACACAGACAGAGTTCTAGGATTTCCTGAAAACTATTTGTTGGATCAAGAATATTAGCTTGAATCAGACTTGTTAGTATCTGACCTTTGCCTAACTCCAGAAAATTTTGCTGAGGAATGTAACTATTGATAGTGACTGCATTAGGGTTATAACCAGCTTGGCTAGGGTAAGTTTCCTTTGCTTTAGTAAAGATATTAAAGGGAAAATGATATTTTTTTCCCCATGAAACACTCCAGATTCTAGTTAGAATCAAAGACCATTGCTTATAATGCTGGAATATACAGATTTCTTTTAGAATAAAATCGTTTTGTTTCCCACATAAATATTCTCCTCATATTCCCTTAAGACTTGCATACATGACTTCCTTTTTATTTTACTCCTTAAGCTAATGCTATTATTGCAATGCTAATCTGGGAATAATATTTGGTGGCTTTGGAACAATTGTTTATGTGTTATTCTGTTATTAAGCATACTTGCTAAAACCAAATACCTTGCAGAGCAAATCTCAGGCTGTAATATTTGAACTTTTGGAAAAGAGTTATAAAAACCAGTATGAGCTAAAGTCTCTTTAAAGATCTGTCTCTTTCTCCTTTTTCTCCAAAAACATCTGTATCCTATATTTGCTGTAACTGATACTTGCTCACCTGTATAGAGTTCCCTGATATAGTCAGTTTGATTTAAAGATTTACCACTCCTGTTAGATCCTTAAAGTTAGAACGGATTGTAAGAACATTTTTAAAACTTAAAATGAAGACATTAAAATGGACAAAAATAAAACATATGGTTTTAATAAGCTGCATGTTGGAATAATTGCAAGTTATGGGACTCGACTATGGAGAGGATAGCAGATGCATTCTGTTTGTACCTGCCTTCTGTCTGAACATGTCAAAATTCTTTGTAAGTGTTGATTGACTTGGTTTCCTAATTTTTTCATTTAGATGAGGTCCTGTATAAAACAGGAAAGCCTGCATGAAAACAGACCTCACAGATAAATGTAACCCACTTTTAATAAGCACATCAGCAGTGGAGAAGTCAGTGAAATTTCTGGGTTATCACTGCCATGTGCACTCTGACCATTATAATAGTAATTAGAAGTACTCTAAATTATGATGTGAAAACCTGTAGTTGGAGGTCACTAGCTAGTGAAAATCAATACTGCATTACTTAAGTCCTTCTATCAGACTTACAGCTAGTGGAAACTAATGCACCTCTGCTGACAGCTCTGTTGATTTATGCTAGAGGGGGCACTCCAGATTTTACCAGCTGGAAAGCTCACTGAAAACCTTTCTGCTTGCCTTGCACACACTGAGAATATGCTGCAAATTGCTATTTTCCGGTTACTTTGGTTTACAACAACTGAAGTTTTTTTGCTGGTGTCCTGAGCACTTGAAGTAAAGGACATTGTCCGTTACCTCAAGTGTTATAGAGGATTCAAACAGGAGAGTAGTTCTGACTCACAGAAAACTTCTTTTTATGGTAATTTAGAACAATATTATTTCTTCAAAACATTCCAGGTATATTCCCATGACTTTTGGGATATGTAACTACTATTTAATGTCATCACTTGTTGGACCTCT
Organism: Psilopogon haemacephalus; assembly: GCA_013396835.1. Classification (NCBI taxonomy): domain Eukaryota; kingdom Metazoa; phylum Chordata; class Aves; order Piciformes; family Megalaimidae; genus Psilopogon; species Psilopogon haemacephalus. The sequence continues at coordinate 17,742 of VWZI01011160.1, read as the reverse complement.
TCAGGTTTGCTCCATCTGCAAAATATTACTTGGGAGCAAAGATGATATTAGAGTATTTCCTGTTCACAACTAAGCTGCTGGCAAGATGATAATGATTAAAATGGATCATGGTAGCCACTGACAGTGACACTAAGAGATGGCCAACTATTTATACTCTGTTCTGAAGGTTAGTTGTTCTGCTGCAGCAGTATTTGAGTCAGCCAACTTGCTAATCAAATGGCCTGGTGTAAGTCATGTCTACATAATGGATTCATGTGTGGCTTCCTCCAAGGATATCTGTAGCTGATTATCATGGATTAAATTGAAGCTGCTGCAGTTATCTATACCATGCTGCAGCCATGCCAGCTTCAAAAATGAAAGTGCTGACTGGAGCAAAGTGTTATGGGGCTTGAAATTCAGATTGCAACATAGGAGGCTTTCTGATCTAGCTGATGAGTCTAAGTTCTTGGTTCTTGGGTGTGGTCTTTTTTTTTTTTTTCTGCAGACATGGTGTTGGAAACAGTAGGAGTCAATTAGCTGCTGTCTTTGGCTTTCTGTTTATGCTGGGTTTTTTTTTTCCCTGTGTATTTCACTGTGCTTATTCTGCAAATAGGTTACACTAAGGTAATCATAGAATCAGCCAGGCTGGAAGAGACCTCCAAGATCATCCAGTCCAACCTATCATCCAGCCCTATCCAATCAACTAGAGCATGGCACTAAGTGCCCCATCCAGTCTTTTCTTGAACATCTCCAGGGACAGTGACTCCACCACCTCCCTGGGCAACCCATTCCAATGGCAAATCACTCCCTTTGTGAAGAACTTACTCCTAATATCCAGGTGGCAAAAACTTGAGACTGTGTTACCTCATTCTGTTGCTGGTTGCCTGGGAGAAGAGACTGACCCCCACCTGGCTACAACCCCCCTTCAGGTAGTTGTAGACAGTGATGAGGTCATCCCTAAGCCCCCTCTTCTCCAGGCTAGACAGCCCCAGCTCCCTCAGCCTATCCTGGCTTGTGCTCCAGGCTCCTCACCAGCTTTGTCACCCTTCTCTGGACAGGTTCCAGTACCTCAACATCTCGCTTGAATTAAGGGGACCACAACTGGACACAGTACTCAAGATGTGACCTGACTAGTGCCAAGTACAGAGGAAGGATAACCTAAAGTCTCATCTCAACCTCCTTTTTTTTCAGACTAAACAAACCCAGCTCCCTCAGATGCTCCTTGCAGAACATGCACTATGCCTTTCATGAGCCTCATTGCCCTTCTCTAGACACGCTCCAGCAATTACAGAATAGAATCATAGAATCATAGAATGGTTTAGGTTGGAAGAGAAATCAAAGATCATCCAGTTCCAACCTCCTGTCATAGGCAGGGACACCTCCCACTAGATCAGGTTGCTCAAGACCTCATGCAGCCTGGCCTTGAACATCTCCAGGGAGGGAGCAGCCACAACCTCCCTGGGCAACCTGTTCCAGTGCCTCACCACCCTCACTGTAAAGAACTTCCTCCTAACATCCTGTTTAAATCTCCCCTCTGCCAGTTTGAACCCATTACCCCTCATCCTGTCATTACAAGACCTTGTGAATAGTCCCTCCACAGCCTTCCTACAGGGCCCCTTCAGATACTGGAAGGTTACTATAAGGTCTCCTTGAAGCCTTCTCTTCTCCAGGCTGAAAAGCCCCAACTCTCTCTGCCTGTCCTCATAGTAGAGGTGCTCCAGCCCTCTGATCATCTTTGTGGCCCTCCTCTGGACTTCTATGCCAGTTTCTCAAGGAGGATGCTGTGGGAAAATGTGGCAAGGACTTTACTGAATTCCAGATAAACAATATCCACAGCCTTTTCCTTATCCACTAAGCGAGTCACCTTGTTGTAGAAGGAGATCAGGTTCATCAAGCAGGACCTGCCCTTCATAAACCCATGCTGACTGGACATGAACACCTGGTTGTCCTGCACATGCTGCATAATAGCACTCAGGATGATCTGCCCCATGACCTTTCCTGGAACTGAGGTCAGACAGACAAATCTGGCTTCTCAGACCATCCTTCTGGTGGGCATCACATCTGTCAATATGCACAAGGCCTTTCCTGTCACTGACCTGGAGACAGCCTGATACAATGCTACAAAAGAGAGATTGTTTGTGCTTTTCACCTTACCTGGTACAAGGCTATGATCTTTGTGCTGAAATTCTCCAACTCCTTGTTATGCAATACAAAATGGCAGCTATCAAAACTGTCTCTCGTCAACTCTTACTTTTGTAGAACTGAGGAGAAACCTCTGTTATGATAGGGCAGAGGAAGACTGTAACAAATATAAGGGATTGAAATTCAAAAGGCACTTAGGTTTATGCATATGTGCTCTCTCAACCAAAGTTGTTATCCTCTGAATTCAAACTAGTTTATGAGTTTGCCCTATTTTATAGAAAGATGACATAAAATGTCAGCTTTACATATCTTATTTAAATGTACAATACAGGGAAAGCCTTAGAAAAGCATACAATGCTTGGAAGAGTGAATATTTTACAGCATTTAAAGAATATAATATTTTTAAAATTAATCTTTTCAATATTTATCCATAAATATGTTCACTATTTTTTAAAATAATGTCTTCATCCACAGTCATACCTTCAAATCAAATCATGCCTAACAAATTTGGTGGCTTTCTATGATAAAGTCACAGCAGCAGTGGACAAGGGAAGGGCAACTGATGTCATCTACCTGGACCTGAGTAAGGCATTTGACTCTGTCCCACATAACACCCTGATCACCAAGCTGGAAAAACATGGACTTGATGGGTGGACAACTCGCTTGATAAGGAATTGGCTGGATGGTCGCACACAGAGAGTGGCGATCAAGGGCACAATGTCCACCTGGAGACCAGTGACAAGTGGCGTCCCTCAGGGCTCAGTGCTGGGACCAGTGCTGTTTAACATCTTTGTCAGTGACATGGACAGAGGAATCGAGTGCACCCTCAGCAAGTTTGCAGATGCCACCAAGCTGTGTGGCACAGTTGACTTGCTGGAGGGCAGGAATGCCATCCAGAGGGACCTGGACAGGCTGGAGAGGTGGGCCCAGGCTAACCTCATGAAATTTAACAAGGCCAAGTGTAAGGTCCTGCACCTGGGTCGCTGCAATCCCAAGCACAAATCCAGGCTGGGTGGTGAGTGGCTGGAGAGCAGCTCTGAGGAAAAGGACCTGGGGGTCTGGGTGGATGAGAAGCTCAACATGAGCCTGCAGTGTGCACACGCGGCTCAGACAGCAACTGTGTGCTGGGCTGCATTAAGAGAGGCATTACCAGCAGGGCAAGGGAGGTGATTCTCCCCCTTTACTCTGCTCTTGTCAGACCCCACCTGGAGTACTGTGTGCAGTTCTGGAGCCCCCAGCACAAGAAGGACATGGAACTGCTGGAGAGAGTCCAGAGAAGGGCCACGAAGATGATCAGAGGGCTGGAGCACCTCTGCTATGAGGACAGGCTGAGAGAGTTGGGGCTTTTCAGCCTGGAGAAGAGAAGGCTTCGGGGAGACCTTATAGCAGCCTACCAGTATCTGAGGGGGGCCTACAGGAGGGCTGGGGAGGGGCTGTTCACAAGGTCTTGTAATGACAGGACGAGGGGGAATGGGTTCAAATTGGCGGAGGAGAGATTTGAACGGGATGTTAGGAAGAAATTCTTCACAGTGAGGGTGGTGAGGCACTGGAACAGGTTGCCCAGGGAGGTTGTGTATGCTCCCTCCCTGGATGTGTTCAAGGCCAGACTGGATGAGGTCTTGAGCAACCTGATCTACTGGAAGGTGTCCCTGCCTATGGCACAGTGGGGTTGGAACTGGATGATCTTTAAGGTCTCTTCCAACCTAAACTATTCTATGATTCTGTGATTCTTTTTCTCTGATTGAAGCTTTAAAGTATCAGGATAAGTCTAATGATAATAATAAACAAAATATGTGCCATCTTTAAAGGGCAGGTTTTCTCTGTGATGTAGACCAATGTACTGGGCAGTTTGTCTCCATGTTGTTTCAGAGTCATCTCTGTTGAGGCTACCAGGAAATGGCACTTACTGTGCAGAGGGCAGGAAAACCTATGCATCAGATAAAATATTGGATGTTAGACTTGTGTTTGTGTTCTTCATCATCAAATGAGCTATCTGACAAGGTTAAATTACAGGGCTGACCAAAGTCACCAATGTAAACTTAGAGAAAATTGTAGCCTAGATGAGGTGGGCATTGGTATCTTAACTCACCTACAGAAACTTCTATATGGGTGATGAGATTTGACACGCAGCAGTTGATATTCAGGTTGAATTAGCAGATATCAGTTAAAAGTAGTAAGTATTTCTTGTCCTCTCTCCTCTATAGGTTTCACTTACAGTTTGGGGTTTTGTTGTTTTGTTTTTTTTTTGCCCTTAGAAGTCAAAATAAAAAGCAGGCAAGTATTTGAGAGTTGCAAAATCATAAACACAGGCCATTTCAAGTTTGCAGTGAATTTAGGTCAATTTTATATGCTGTGTGAAGGAGATTCCTGTGGACATTCCATAATTCCAAAAATAACATTATCTCATAGTAAGTCCAAACACTGCAAAGCATAGCTATATAAAGATGCAGATACAGGGAGAGTGGGAAATATTAATACTACTATACAAGGCTCTAGTGAATACTAACCTGCAATGCTGTATATTCTTCTAGCCACGCACAACTGAGAAAGAAGAACTAAAGCTGAAAGGGGTGCAGGAAATACTGCTCAGTTATCAACCTATATAAGGAATGAAGGCAGAAGATTTGATTTAACTTAGCAAATAAAACTGAAGGTTAATAAACGCAAAATTTTGCTGTTTCTGTACACACTGCTATGCAAGCAAAAATTAAGAAAGTGTTATATTGCCAAATAAAACCATTCCAAATATTTTCTAGTGCCTAAAATACTCAGAGAGTACAGAATAGGTATAGGCATTTCCAGAGAGTGATCAATCTCATTTGAACTCTGGAAGTGAGAATCAATAAAGACCTATCTTCTAATTGAGACACTTTAGTGAGGTGCCTAAATACAGTAAGATAAATTCAGACTGATGTTGGCATGACAGCAAACAGGTATACAAGAATATAATATTTGATATGTCTCTCCAAATCATGAATCCTTCCATAAGAAATTATAGCATGATGTTATATCACAGAAATCACAGAATCACAGAAACAATTAGGCTGGAAAAGACCCTCGGGATTACTAAGTCCAACAGAGAACTCTACTCAACAAAGTTCACCCTAAACCATATCCTCAAGCACCACATCTAAATGACTTTTAAACGCATCCAGGGTTGGTGACTCAATCATCTCCCTGGACAGACCATTCCAATGCCTGAACACTCTTGCTATGATTTTTTTTTTTTTTTCCTAATGTTTTCATGGTAGACCTGACAGGGTCAAAATAGGCCTATACATGTGCTGGCTTGCCCAGACATGTTTTTCTGCTCTACTTCATTCTGTTTTGGGGAGAAGCAACTGCAGGAAAAAGGACAAAAGACCTGGAGCCATGGAGTCTGAGCACTCTGGCTTATACAACTTGTTTTTCTCCTGTTTGCATCCCGTGGTAAACAAAGTGCTTGTGCTTGCCTTGTGCTAAGCTTGTACTAGGCCTATGTGTCTCCCCAAATATAGACATAGAAGGCCTGTGGTTTCACCCAAATATGGTAAAGCTTGGCTTACTGCCACTCTAATTGGATAATCTATGTCCAAAGGTCCAATCAATTTCAGATATTGATATAAAAACAGATAAGCAGGTAACACAATGTGCTTTTGCCATTGTTCTGTGCTTAACTGATATTCTATGTTCTACTGTATCCATGCCTGTGATGCCTACTGGCAATGCTAATGCTTTATTACATGTATAGCAATATAATCCAGCCTGGAACTGATTCAAGTTTTCCAGGAGCAACTTGAATTGCTTTCATGTGATAGCTCCATACAACAGGCAGTGCGACACATCATACTGAGACACATTGCAAGACATCTTCCTGCACCTGCTGGAGCAGCTCTGAATCTCCTGAGATGAGCAAGCCCTGAAGGCACACAGAGAGTTGAAAGCCAGGACCAGGTCAGTGATATCCCCCTCTTCCTCCAGCAGCCTGTGGAGCCTGGGGTGAATCAGAAGTCTCAGTACCAGCCAGCAGCCAGACTGGCCAGAAAGGCAACAGGCAGAACTCCATGCAAGCGTTTTGAGTACTGTCAATTTATTGCTAGCCTCACAAGTTGAGAAAAAAATATTTGTGAGTAAATACATCAAGCTTTTGCATTTACCAGCTTCTGCCCTATGCAGAGGGTCCCTGAGTCCATCTAGTGGCCAAGTAGCAATTAACCTCAAGACACATTTTCTTCCAGTGTAATTGAGCTTGACTGAGTTTAATTAATGTTGATATATTGATGGTTAATACTAGATCTAGACCATTTATGTAATGTGTTTCATGACTGTTACAATCAAATTAGTTCATTATTAAAAATTAGTGGTTGAGGTGGAAAAGTCTGGATATAAAAGTTAATAAACAATATACACTTTGAAAAATAATCTCACATTAATTAATCAAACCCCTTCCATTGTAAATGTCCAGTCTAAACCTACCCAGTTGCAGCTTGAGACCATTCCCTTTTGTTCTATCACTAATTACCTATGAGAAGAGACCAGCACCAACCCCTCCACAATATCCTTTCAGGTAACTGTAGAGATTGATAATGACCAGAGTTTAGGACGGAGTCATGTGTCGGTTCTCCATGAAATATAAGGAATGGATTTGATGATTCACTTCTCTGTTCCAGCAATTCCCAAACTTTATTTTTCACTATGGATTGTAATGGAAGTCATATAAGAAAAAGCACATTGTTGTGGTTTTATTTTTTTTCTTCCTCTATAATTTACTACAGCATGATAGATAATATGGCACAGTATGAATCTTCTTGGTGAAGTAACAGTGTTGTTCTAGACATCTTATCATATCTGTGAAATGTACCAATACAGAAAACACCCTTGTTTTAATTGCCTCAGGGTCTTGCTTGCTTCCTAGAAGAGATAGAAAGAGAATCATTGAGCAGAAGTGCATTTATGTTTATCAGACAACTCATCTTGTGTCTTCTTATTTTCACAGGAACAGGTAGTGTTTGTACACATAACAACTCATAACAATGTGCAATTTCAGATAAAGAACAGGAATTTAGACTTCAAATTTCACTTTGGTTGTTGCATGCCTGTTCTCAAAATGTGGTTTGCATAAGGCAAGGGTATAAGGAATTGCAAAAGAAACAGATCTCACTGAAATCCATGGGATATTTTTTTCAGAACGAAGGAAACAAAACCCAGATTCAAACTGATCATAGAATCATAGTATCAGTAAGGGTTGAAAGGGACCACAAGGATCATCTAGTTCCAACCTGTCATCTATGCAATCCAGGAACATCTTGGATATAGAGGGCAACACTTCCTCCTCTCCTTCCCTGCCTATCCTTCCTGAAGAGCTTGTACCCATCATATAGAAGACAGTGCATTGCTCTCTATATGACTATCACTTACTCTAAAATGAGACTTCATGTAAATTTCCATACTTAGGAAATTAAATTAATCATAACCAGCAAAGGATTGATAGGATGGATAGGGAATTTCTTCAAGACACAAGAAAATCACAAAGAGCCTAGCTAATCAAATGTAGAGGATGGTGTAAGAAGAATAAACTTTGTCTTCTATATTATCTTGGTAAAAACTGGGGCTTGTGAATTGCATATATACCCCCCCAAAAAAA
>VWZI01011157.1:19855-32998 GCA_013396835.1 Psilopogon haemacephalus | reverse complement strand
TTTTTTTTTCCCCCGAAGTAGCTATTGCTAAGACAAACTTAGTTAGCATATGAAGAGAGACTGAGGGAGCTGGGACTCTTTAGCTTGGAGATGACTCATTAAAGTTTATAAATATGCAAAGAGTGAGTTCCAAGAGGATGGAGCCAGGCTCTTCTTGGTAATGTCCGGTGACAGGACAAGGGACAGTGGGTGGAAGTCAAGGCATAGGAAGTCCCATGAAGACATGAGGAAATTTTTGTTTTTACTGTGAGAGTGACAGAACACTGGAATAGGCTGCCCAGGGTGGGTTGTGGAGTCTCCTTCTCTGGAGATATTCAAGACCCACCTGGACATGGTACTGTGTGATCTGGTATAGGTGATCCTGCTCTGCTGAGGGGCTGACCTACATGATCTTTTGAGGTCCCTTCCAGCCCCTGACATTCTGTGATTCTGTGATATTCTTATGTAGCAGAGTTGAATCTGCGAATCATGAACACCACCCTTTTTAAAGTGATCTTGCAGAATACCAACTTGCTGGTTAGTCATCATCCATTGTGTTTGTAGAATGGGGAAATATTTTTTAAAATTGTGAGGTATTTCTGCTGGAAGGATATTTTGCTTAGGTTACTAACCATTCAGTCACTAAAAATCATAGGCAGCAGTCCTGTGTAAGAGCAGTGATCTTTCCATTTAGAGGGAGAGCATTGTTTCAGTGCTGTTTTGTTCCTATCAGTAGAAACCTTCCTTGTTTGAATTAGATGGATATTGGAAGTGTCCTACCTTTGACTTTAAATCAGTGGTGCAGACATCTGTTAGATTAGCTTGTTTGGCTTCTTCCCAAATGAGAACTGCAGGGGTGGAAAACAACATGATTTGAGATTATTTGCCTCAGAGAATCACTGTTTTCAATTTTTCTCTCTGTCAGTTCCAAGCTGTGTTTTATGTGCTGTACAGACTTCTCCAATCCTTTGATGTAATGCTGTTTGCATTGCTCTGAAACTATGTGTAAAGACTCTGCACAAGAGGTTAGCAAAAAGCAGAAGCTAAGATACCTTTCTAAAGGAGCTAATGCTCACTCTACGGTTCCAAAGCAGAGGAGCATGGTCACTACCAGTAATCACTTTTACAGATGACAGATGCAAAGTTGATGTTTAATAGGTACAGTAAGTTTTCCCACTAACAAATACACAAATGTTGATTTTTGCTGATCTGGTTTGGGCTTTGTTTATTCCTCCTCTTCTCTGCAGTTCCCTCGGTTTGTGACTTTTTAAAAATGTCTTTCTTTTACACATAAAACTGTAGCAATTTGGACAGAATTATGAGGGGGAAAAAAAGGCTTTATGTTTCATACACACATGTTCATAAATAAGTTTAAATGATGCATTTTATAGATCTCTCAGAATCTACTTCTTTAATAATATTGATTGATGCAGAAGAGCTTTTTTTTTTTTTCCCTATGTGCTTCTCTGTTCTTAGATGAACTTGCCCTATGTGATACAGGCTGATGGGCACAGTCTTTGCTGCTTAGTGTAGTCCCTGTACTGGCATTTTCAGGAGAAAAGTGGAAAAAAAATCCTTCTGGCCAGAGGTTTCTCCTGCTTGGGAGTATGGTAGAGAACTATTTTTATCTTCTCATATGTAAGAACATGGTTCAAGACCATGTTTAATTTGGCCTCTGTAAATATGCTGCAAAACTTGAGATGTCTTAATCTTGGATTTATTCAGCTAAGCTTTCACCATGTATATTTTCAAGTGTGCTGTCTGGAAAGCCTTCTAGTTTCTATCATTCCTGTGGCAATTCCTCATAGTGAAACTGGATAGTCCTTTTATGGTTTTTTTCCAACCCCTCTTTGCTTTAGTGCTGTTGGAGTGTGCTAACAATCTGATGTCGAATGAACTTTAAAATATTGCCTTTGACATTCATATAAATGCATATCACTCCAGGTTCTCAAGTTCTCCACTTTCTAAATCAGCTCCTCAATACAGTCTCAAGTTGATTGACTTCAGTGGTTTAAGCATTACCAGACACAATCTGAAGGCTTTTGAATCTCGCATTTTAACCAGCAGTGTTCTTCCATGCAAGTTTTCCATGGTCAATTCTGTTTCTTAACTGCCTGCATGTTAATATCAATTATATCTTACTCTAACAGACCTCTTTTGCATAGTAGTTTCACATAACTAAAAAAAAAAAAAATCTCAATTCAGTTATGTTAAAGAAGCCACAAACCAGGCATTATTTGGCAGGGTTCTGCATATGTTGTGAATGTTTCCATAGGCAGTGACTGGAGGACTCGAAATGCTGGAAAAGTTTGGAACTGCACAGTCAGATAACTTCCTGTGCTGGAGAATTTAAAACTAGCTTTCAGTCCTAGTTCTACTGTAGAGGTTTGTACCTTGTCTGAGCTTACCCACTGCTAGTCAACCTGATTGGTATAAAAACAGCAGTAAAGCCCTTAGCTAGAAAGGTGAAGCCTACTATTTCCTTCCATAACTACACCTACTCTAAAGAATTAGAGAATCATAGAATGATTTGGGTAGGACGGGACCTCCAAAAGGCATGTAGTCCAATCTCCCTGCAGTAAGCAAGGGTATCCTTTGTTAGACCAAGTTTCCCAGAGCTCTGTTGAGCCTGACCCCCAAGGATGGAGTCTAAACTACCTCCCTGTTCCAGTGTTCCACTACCCACAAGGTAAAGAACTTCCTCCTGATGCCCAACCGTAATCTACTTTTCTCTAATTTTGAACCATTGCCTCTCATGCTACCACCACAGGCCTTTATAAACAGTCTATCTCCATCCTTCTTGTAGGGCCCCTTCAGGTACTGGAAGGTTGCTATTAGGCCTCTCTGGAGTCTTCCATGCTGAAAAACCCCAGATCTCTTGTCCTGTCCTCAGAGGGAAGGTGGTTCAATCCCCTGGACCCACTTCCTCAGGTCTACCTAATTGTGTAGAGGACACCAGAACTGGACACTGGACCATGTGAGGTTTTACCAGAGCAAAATGTCAGAGGCATGTCTCTCAGTCTGCTGGCCACACTTTTGATGCAGCCCAGGATGTGATCGGCCTTCTGAGCTGCAAACTCGCACTGTCTGCCCATGTCCAGCTTCTTGTCCATCAGCAGCCCCAAGTCCTTTTCCACAGGGCTGCTTTCTATCACCTCATCCTGTATTGATGGTGATGATTTTTCCAGCTCATGTGCAGGACCCTGTACTTGCTGTTGTTGAACCTCATGAGGTTCACCTGGGACAACTTCTCCAGCTGGATGACATCATATCCCTCTATCATAATGACTGCACCACTCAGCTCAGTGTCATCTGCAAACTCGCTGGTGGTGCACTTGATCTCACTGTCTATATCATTGATAAGAATATGTCTCGGTACAGATATCTGAGGGCCACCACTTGTCACTGCTCTCCATCTGGAATTCAAGCCATTGAGCACTACCCTCTGGACATGACCATCCAGCTAATTCCTTATCCACTGAAAGTCCACTTGTCAAATCCATGTCTCTCCATCTTGGCAAGTGAGATGTTGTGGGGGACTGTATCAAAAGCCTTTCAGAAGTTCAGATAAATGACATTCGTAGATTGTCCCATGTCCACTGGCGTTGTCATTTTATCACGGAAAGCAGTGGCTTCATAAGGTTCATAAGGCAAGACTTGCCCTTAAGGAAGTCATGTTGGCTGTTTTTGATCACCTCTCCATCCTCCATGTGCCTTGTCAGAGCTTCTAGGAGAATCTGTGCCATGATCTTCCCAGACAGAGAGGTAAGACTGGCAGGCTGGTAGTTCCCAGGGCCCTCCTTTCTACCCTTTCTCAAAATGGGTATAATATGTCCCTTCTTCCAGTCACCAGAGACTTCACCTGGCTGCCAGAACTTTTCAAATATGGAGAGTGGCCTAGTGCCTACATCAGCCAGTTCTCTCAGGCCTCTGTGATGCATTGCATCAGGTCCCATAAACTTGTTGATGGCCAGGTTCCTTCAGTGGTCATGAACTTGATCTTTACAGACAGTGGGAGAGTCTCTGCCATGCTTATCCCCACCATGTGATTTTTTTAGCTTGGGAGGTGTTGGGAGAGAGGCTGTCAGTGAAGACTGGGGCAAAAAAAAATTTAGAACCTCAGAATTCTTGTGATTTGTTGCTACTAGCTGTTTGTAGGAAACAACTTTCCTTCACAAAGTCCAATTCTTGAGAAGGCTTTATTGATTCCAGAAACCTCAGCAGTCATAGTAAAGGAGTGAAAGATGGACAGGACTAGAATCAACACTTACTGCTCACCTAGTTTTTGCCCTTCAGTGAATGCACCTTCATACATGTTTTCCTTGTCCTGCTGCTACATTTCATGTACTTTATTTCACAAAATATGAGTGGAAGAGGGAATCTTCACATGTTTTCTGATCTGCATCAGGAGAAATGTGACCAGCAGGTCGAGGGAGGTGATTCTCCCCCTCTACTCTGCCCTGGTGAGACCCCACCTGGAGTACTGCATCCAGTTCTGGAGCCCCTATTACAAGAGGGATGTGGACATGCTCCAGCAGACCAGAGAAGGTCCACAAGGATGATCAGAGGGCTGGAGCACCTCTGCTATGAGGACAGACTGAAAGAGTTGGGGCTGTTCAGTTTGGAGAAGAGGAGGCTCCCAGGTGACCTTCTTGCGGCCTTCCAGTATCGGAAGGGGGCCTACAGAAAAGCTGGGGAGGGACTTTTTAGGGTATGAGGTAGTGACAGGACTAGGGGGAATGGNGGTAGGGTGTCCCTGCCCCTGGCAGAGGGGTTGGAACTAGATGATCCTTGTGGTCCCTTCTGACCCTGACTGATTGTATGATTCTAAGTCTTGAAAAATTTATGAAATATAAATATGTGTACACCTAAGAAGAGTATGCCAATATTATATATGGTTTTGTGGTCATGAAGGATATTTTTTCTCACAAAAAGAGGAGTTGAATATAATATGCAAATAATGTTTCCAAAATAAAATTGTTGAGAGGTGCTATGCTCATAAACGATCACACTTAGGCATAAATAAATGAAAAACTGAATTAATAAATAAATAAATAAGTTCTTCCAGACATTCCTCCCAACCTTAGTCATTGATTCTTTCTTCTGAGTGCACATTCATAGTGTTCACACTATTGTTATTCTTTCAGATTGACTTTTCTGAGATCCACTTCAGATAACTAGTCTGAAAATGGAGGGATTCTAAGACCAAAGTAGCAAATGAGCCATCATTTCTTTATTTGAGCAAAATAAAGTCTGTAGCAAAAACATTGTTCTCTATTTCAGCAATGTAGTCATGGAAAAAATAATTTTACCTGGTAATTTCCATGGCTCAGGAATTTAGGAAAGCAAGAAGGTCTCAAATGGAAGTTACATAATGCAATGAAAAAAATGTGATTATGTTCTATTCACACTGTGGTCTTTGAAAAATAACCATTATGGGAGCTAAATATCACTTCAGAAGGGTGTTTAATAGTAAAAATAAATGTACATGACCAGAATTTTCAAAGTGCACAAACACTCTTAGAATTCTGAAAAGAAACCTGTGGTGCAGGGGGATTTCAGCAAGAAACTGTCCTTCTGCAGTCTCAGAGTTGCCAAGATCATTTGGAGTTACATTCGTTTCTAAACTGCCAAGAGTAAATATAGAAAGAATGATGCCTAGGATGTCCAAAATCTCTACATAAATTACTTTATTTTTTCTGAGGTTTTGGAGAGCTCTGCTTTGAGAGATCCTGAACTTTGGTCTCTAGGCCCAGTCTAAAACCTACCCTTAGCATTGTAAGACTAAAAGTATTTCCTTGTAAAGTCAAGGACTTTGTACATTCAAGGTGTTAAGTCAACACTGTTTTCGGCATAGAAGTTCAAGTAATTTGAGATGAGTAAGATTTGTCTTCCTCAGTTCCATGCCAGTTGTTTAAAAAAATAATAAAAAAGTAATTATAATTTTAATTTTTAACTATGGCAGGAGTATTACCTGTATTTTACCAAAAAACTAATAAAAATGTTTTAAACATTGTCTTCAGTTAATCCACAAGAACATCTAAACCAGATGTTGGAAGCAGAAAAATTCCAAATCATTTTCAGTTTTGAACTAAGGAAACTGGAATTTTGAACCTGAAGAGAACATCCTCGTTGCTTTGTAAAGTGACAGTCCACCTTTTGTCTTCCATTTTCATTCAGTTTTACAATACTAGTATTATTACTGATGAATTGGTATGACTGCTACGGCTCCAGCTCCTTCTGTGTCCTGATTCTTTGAAATTTGTAACAGATAAACACAGCCTTGACCGAAGGCTCTTGCCACTAGTTTCTTATTCTTACACAAATCCTGTTGATGTATATTTTACATTAGTTTCCCAAGCAAGTCTTAGCTTTTGGTTTTGTATGAAAGCTTAGTACCTCTATGCTTAGTAATAAGAATCCATCTTGGCCATCATCCTGTTGTAAATCTCCAAATGAAGCACTTAAAATTACTGCTGCAGCTGTTGTCACTTATTTTTTTAAACATTTTGCACCAATTTGTATTTTTGTCAAGTTCCTTACTCTAACACTGTGAAATTATCGAGCAATATCTAAACCACAACTTTGTTTATTCTATGTTTGTATCTTCAGCTTCACAATTTCTAAATCACAACTTCCTTGGTTTTTTCTTCTTCTAAGATTGTGTCTTTGGCTTCACAAAATATTTTGAAAGTGAATGTGGTGCTTAACCATCCAGTGTGCATGTAGTCACTAGACTAGCACATAAAATACGAAGTATATGTCAATTCCTGGCTCCCCATATAAAATTTCTTGTTTTGGTTAACATCATAGTTGTACAACCTATACAGTCCATCAGAGATTTTTACCAACTTTAAAGATCACTTTATTTGAAAACAGAAATGAGACTTAAATATATAAAAGTCTTTGAGTACAAACAGGTACAACAGTCTGTAGTCTAGAAAAGTAATTCTACCAAATATTTCATATGGTACACTATGTCACTAAAGAACTTTGATGCACGTATTTACTGTCCTTTGATTAAGAATCCTAGGAAATACACCTGCTGTCAAAAGACAATATCACAATTATGTCTGCTCCCTCAGCCAATTTTTTTTTTGTGGCAATGTAACTATTTTGCTTCAAAATAATTAGGATTATATTAAAATATCAGGTAGTGAACTGATCACATTTCAGTCCTGACTTAAATGTTTGAATTCATGAATGATAAAACAACTGCTTTATTCTATTCACGCTGGCATTATTTTTATTTACTAAATAGTTTTATTCACAAGGAACATAATGTAGATATTGTAAATAAAGTTGATAATTGAAGAACATAAAACATTTGAAATATGACTAAAATTGAAGTATTTAACTTTGATGCCTGTTAAATATAATTAAGATTATTTTTGACTTGAATTAAAATCTCACAATTTATATTGGCATCATGTTCAGGAATATGCAACCAAGAGAACCTTGACTGTTCTTTGCTTCCCATTGTTTGTGGTAATTATGGCTCAGGATATAATACATACTTATTAACAAATCAAGTAAGGCAGCTATAATAAGCTTATTTATCTCACTTGTCAGGGTTAGTTTGTTGTTTTATTTTTTTTCCCTAATCTGCCTCCCACAGATTACTGAAGGCTGGACCAAAACTCAAAATGATGCAGTTAGAATCATTTTTATTTAATTGTTTTGGCCATTAAAATGCATTAAATTATTATGTAGACAAACAGTTGATTTTATGCTTAATCTATTTAAGGATTCCAAGGACATACTTTAAAGAAAAAAAAAAAAAGACTCATGTAGATTAGCCATTTTAAGAAAGATCTATAAATTAATTAAATGGATTAATTTATGGAACTCTTTAGAGGGTAATATAAAAACTGTACATGGTGGATCATACTCTCTCATCTGCTCATGCTTATGTAAGCCATACTATGGAGAAAATTTGTCATGAAAAGTGTCATTTAAGTTGTTTCCCCAGTGAATAAAACAGATGACACAGAAGTCTATTATCCTGTCCAGTTCATGAAAAATTTGATATGGCAATATTAACTGAGTGTATGGGAAGAACAAAATAAAGTCATTCCTTTAGCTTACAGAGCCAAATTCAGCTCTGCAGTATGGCTACATAGCAAAAATCACTTCTTAATTGACATTTCTAACTGACTGGGCTAAGACTGATATAAAAACAGAAGAATGCAGTTCCTTGAACAAGGCACATCATCAGTTTGCACCTTCTGCAAATTATTTTACCCAGTGAACATCATCCTTGATTCAAAGTGGGTTCCTTATATACAGCCAGGGCATTCCTCCTTAAGTAGTTTCTTATTCATCTCACGTGCCTGGTATTAATTCCCATCTTCTATGGCTAAGGTTTGTTTTGTAGGCTATAAAGAGCTCCCTGAGAGGAGCAACAGTGCATAAGTGAAGCATCATAGTAACTGTTTTTCCACCACTGAAACTATTTTGTTTAGCTTTTTAAAATGTACAGCATGTACACTTCAAGAAATTATACTCTTCACTTCAAAAGAACGTTAAAGGTAATATTTGTGTCAAGCCAGCAGAGCCAGCTGCTTAATTTGCCACATGAACCTGTGAAACTCTTCAGTGAGTATATATCATCATTAAAGTTGCAGACAGATAACAAGGAAAAGTAATAGAATAAAATTTGTGGAAAGGGAAGCTACTTTTGTGGGAAACATATGAATCCTTAACATTATTGCATTTCTCTGAACAAAGATAAGTTAATTTTAAAATCAGTACTATTTTAGCAGCTAATGACATTAATCTTCAGATTTCACCAGGGGAAACAAAACAAAACCAAAAACAAACCAACAAACCAAAAAACACCAGTGACCCTTTTCAGTTTATGGTCACATACACTTGCAAGTTAATCAAAAGATGGAATGACAAAAAGAGGTATCATGATATAGCAGTTAGAATCACTTCTGTTACTGACTGATTTTTTGTGTCCACAACTCGATTGAATGTATGCTGTCATAGGTAATGTCAGGTTAAAGCAACATTCGATATTACATTGTTCATATCCCTATAGAAATTAAAACCCAAAGCACCATGTCCTTGTTACAGTGGAGATCAGAAAACAAAGATGCAATGTCTCTTGATAATTAAACTTACCTGTTACCATAAGTATATTATAGGAATTGGAAAGGGAAATGTATGTTATAGAATAGTCACTGAGACAATTCCTCCACTATATTGGAAGACAGGGTAATATGTATTGCACATTTCAATACTTTGGGTACTTCAAAAAAGTGCCGAGTAAGGCTTTAAATATGTGAATTTTGAGGTAAAATCTTGGAAACATACAATGATGTATGCAGAAACAACACGATGCAAATTAAGATGTTTTGTAAGGATAAGAAATTTACTTGTACTGTAAATTTAATTGGTTCAAAGCATAATACAATATATGCTTTCAGTTGTTTCATCACAGATATACTTTTTTTTTTTAGTTTAAAAATAAAAATTTCAAAGAAACAGTATTTTTTCCCTGTCCTCAAAAAGAATAAAGCATTTCTTTCTTATAGAAAAAAAACAGATTACTTTTCTTATACAACTTATATTGAGAAAAAGAATAATTTTCTCTTGCAGAGGAGAAGGAAAATCTTAATGTTTACTAATCTAGCCTGGTTAAATTTAAAAAAAAAAAAAAAAAAAAAAACCAAAAAAAAAAAACCCCCCAACCTTCTAAATGGCTTCAGGTTAATAATGGCTTTAATCTTCTTTGGTTTACTCCCTAAGCAGAACAACCATAAAAATCACCTGCACTACCTTGTTGTGTGGTCCTCCCCAGTATTTTTTATAGCTATTAAAATCCCATAACTAGGGAAGTGCATGATAACTATTATTACAAAAGCAATTGCTATAATAATTTAAAAAGGTTTTTTCTGCTTTAGCTCTCATGTCAAGACAATGTTTAAAACCTTAGAAACAGGGTAATTTATGGGTTTTCTTTATTTTGTTTCATACTGGGTTAAGAGAAATAAATGTACGCGTAAGAGAAAGTACTGGCCTATTGTTCTGTACTTTTGCATAATTGCCTCTTATCTCACATATAGCATATTATTTAAAAAGCCACTCAGATATTCTTATTTACTGAACAAGTTCTCTAAGACAAGCAATGTGGCTGCTTTTACTGGAGTTACGTATTATGACTCCTACACATCAAGGCTTCTACAGTCTGTGTCAAGGCTTGTGCTTTGTCAACTCTTTTAAGAAAATTGTCAACTCTTTTAAGAAAAAAAAAATCTTCTAGGTCAAACCACAGCAAATGTAGAATCCTTCTCAGAAACCTTTAAGTTTCTCAGCTGTCAAAATAATATGAATTATTATTATTAATATTAATGATGAACCAAAATAGTAATATAACTACAAAAAATATTTATTGATATCAATTCTCACCATAAAACTTATTTATAAGGTATGAACACACAGTTGTGGGTATTTACACAGAGAAGAGGCAATTTAAACAGTTAAATGAAACCAGAAATGCAAACATTAACTTGATCTTTTGAAAAGATTCTTGTGGTGCAGTATGCCACTTGCTCTCTAGGAGGACTTGAGAGGCTCCTTTATGCTAAAGCAGAAGGTATTATACAGAGCAAACAGAGTAAACAGAACTAAAACAAAAACTAAAGAGGCTTTTAAAAGGCTTTTTTACTCATAAATTAGTACCTTTAGATTTCCAGAGCGTTGCCGTCGGTGATATGGTGGTATCCATTGGAGGCTTTTGGAGTTTCCCCATGACTGACCAGGTGCTGGGGCTTGCACTGTCTCTGGCCTGGTCTTGGTCCCTTCTCAGGCAGGCGATGTCTTTCCCAGGGCTCTGGACTGGACATAAAGTTTCACAGATGTTCAGGCAAGCACAGTGTCTTGCTGTTTGGTAGTAACCTGCTCTCTCTCTCTCATCATGTAGGCTATGGTGAGGTCTCTCTAAGCAAGCACTCCAGATAGGAGCAGCTAATTCACACTAGGCTGGCCAGCTCGGGCAGCTTTTGGCAATGACAGTTGCCTACAGCTTGAAGGCACTTAATCCTTGTCCCTGGTGAACAGGAATGTCAAAGTTTCCAGGTAGACAAGGTTGAAGCAGCAAAGCTTGTTACACAGCAAAGCTATTTTAAAGCCTGGCAAGACAGATCAAGGCAAAACACCTCTGGATGGCTCCATATGGCCACAGAGGTTAGCCAATCTCAACGGCAATTTGCCAAAACTGATCATATTAGATGAAGCCAGGGGTTTAATTTACCCATACTTGGGAAAGCACAGGCCTGCATGAGCCAAGTGTATGTACCTCATTTATCACACGAGCAGACTTTGTGGCTCTGAGCCTTTTGTTCTTTTCCCACACTGCTCCTCACTCCAACAGAGGGGGAAGGAAAAGTGGGGGGAGCATGCCTGGGTGAGCCAGGACACAGATCTATTTTGGCCTTCCACAACATTCATATATCATTTTTTGATAACCTGTATGAATTTCCTTAAAAATGTTTATAAATTCTACTTTTTGGGACAATAGATTCTAAATCACATATTTGTCTCGGCATGTACTTCTTTCTAAAACGTTTTGAAAGGAGTTGAAACCAGCTAAATGTCTTATTGAAGCAGTGAAATACACACAAGCAGCCAAACAACCAACAATATGCAAATAAAGTTTGAACACTTTATAAAGTTCTTTATTGTAACTCAGTCTTTCATTTAGTGTAAGATTAGATGACTACCAGCTGACTGACTATAACCTTGATATGTTAAATATAGAGGTTTAAGTATAGTTCTGCAAAGAGGGACAAAGAGTTTTGGCACTTTTTTGGGTTGTTTTAATTATATTTTTAACACTTAAAGTGGTTCAAGCTTAATTTCTTCTGTATTTCTACCTATGCAGTCCTCAAATTCTAAGCCCTATATTCAAGTTTCTCTGATATTTGCCTGCTTTCATAAAATGTTCCACATGTATGTTGGACCAAGAAGTTAAGTGCTGGAACATCCCTGAGTGACTTCATGAACCATAATAATAGCTATGACCTAAAAATAACTTTTCCATTTTTTCCTCACCGGAAAATCTCAGTTGTCTAGGGAGTGTGTTTCTTTTATTTGTTTTGCTTTGTTTTCCTAAAACTTATTTGCTACTTTTCTGTGTTTTCCCATACTTGCATTTTTATTAATTATCTTGTCCTGCAGCAGACTATTGCCATGGAAGGCCAATATAGGCTTAATACACGTCCTGACTTGCCCAGGCATGATCCCATGGTCCCCTTCCCTCTGCTGGGGAAAGGGGGAAAGCAGAGCACAAGAGAAAAGACAAAAGGCTTCGAGACACCCAGTCTGAGGTGTCTAGACTTGCCTAGACTTGCCTAGACTTGTTATGCTTTGCAGTGGTAAACAAGGTGCATACATTTGTTTATGTATGGCCTGTGTTTTCCCAAATAAGAGGAAGCAAGCCCTAACTTCACCTAATATAGCCAGTTTTGGCAAAGTGCCATTCTGATTGCTGAATCTCTATGGCCAAATGATCCACATACATTCAGGCAAACAATAAATGGAGCTAAGTTGCAAATAATGTGCTTTTTGCCTTATGTTCTCTCTGCTCTGTCTCATGGCTCTCTGCCCTGCCACAATGTGCTCTCTTTATCATGATCTGCTATTGTTTTCTGCCTGGTGCTCCAGTCTGGCTTTGCTGTGTTACAAGCTTGGATGTGTGAACTTGTTTACCTGGAAATTTTGCTGTGCCTCAAGTTTACCAAGAGAAGGCATTAAGTGCCATGGCAAGAATCAGCCACCAGCAAGACATTGTCTCTGCCTGCACACTGTCCATCCTGGAAGCAGTCAAGACAAGGTCAGAGACTGTTGCTAAACCCCCAGCTCCTAAGAGAAGAGCCCTGGGGAAGCTCCAAATGCCTCCAATGGTTTTGAAACCGTCACCACCAACTCCTCCATGTGCTTTGGATACTGTCTGACACTATAATGCAGCCCTGGAACTCTGGACGTACTAGCTTGTGAGGCTCTAAAAAGCCTCTTTATAATTAAAGTTCTGATTATCTAACTGAATTCTATTGTGCCTTCTGCCTTAGCAGAAAGGAGCCTCTTAGGTCCCTCTAGTGGGCAAGTGGCATATTGGCCTCAAGATTCCAGCTGCTAAATTGTTTATTTTTTTGCTAC
>VWZI01011154.1:766162-812602 GCA_013396835.1 Psilopogon haemacephalus | reverse complement strand
TTAGGATATTTTTTTTGCGTTTTTTTTTTTTTTTTTTTTTTTTTCTGAAAACGCACCTTTAAGTCATTAAAATTTTCTGAGAGGGAAAGGAGAAAAACAATCAAAATGTTTTGATTTGATATTTGAAAAAAAAAAATCATTAGTTTGTTTTGAGATTTCTATTTTTAGAGGCTGACCTAGCCTTAATTAAAAAATAATAAAGTACTTCCCCTTCCTCTCTCCACTCCCCAGGAAAACAAAAGGCTTTGTATTAACTTTTGTTTAAAATAAACCTTTTGTTGGATTAAAGTTTTATAGAGCTTTGTTTTGGGCCGGGATGCTGAAAATTATTAGGTTTTGGTCAACCCCAAACCATTTTTGGCCAGTAAGATGAAAAAAAGCAGTTACTTGCTTAGTTCTGTTCATGGGTTTGAGTCCTGGTGCTTCAAGCATGCAAAAAAATGTTCTGCGTTGTGTTTCAGCTGGACACGAATGTCTTCAGTGGCAGCTCAGCCAAATCTCTCCTACGAAGGAACAGCATTTGTTGAACAGTTGTGGGAAATCACAGAGAGCTGTACACAGTAAAAAGAAGTCCATCCTTCCCTTTGAGCCTTTTGAGGTCTTCAGCCTGAAGCAGTCTTGGGAAATCCTCTGTTGGGTGTCAGATGTAGAGGCAATACTTGCTGGGACCAGTTCCAGACTGAAAAAAAAAACCCCAAAACCAATTCCCCCAAGTTGATGAAAGCGAGCAGATCTACTTGAGGTTGATAAGCAGTTGCCTCAGATGCAAGGGTTAATTTGTCTTTTGGTTAGAAGCTGTTGTGGAAGCAATTTTAGGGAGCTCTCTGGTGAAGGCTATACAGTGGGTTTTTGCCTCGCATGTTCACTCCTAATTCTGGCTATGGTAGATGATGTCAAACTTTGTAATTGGGGGGGTGTGTGTGTGTGTGTGTATGGTCCGCATTGTTCTTTGGAAAGGTGTCTCTCCGATCTTGCTTCAACTCACAGACTTGGCTCCTCACAGAAAAAAAATGGGTACGCACGTACGTTCTATGGCTTCAAGATGTCGTGCAGTGACAGGAAACAAGCGTAATGTCCATGAGTGGTGATTTGAAGAAAAGCTGAAGAAATTCAGGGGTCCCAGGTTTGTTAACATTAAACTACAACTAGTGCAGTGCTCGTGGTATTGGAGACAGCTGAGTTATCCCTGCAGAATTAAAGCGCAAAGTGCCTGCAGATTGTCATACTGTACATATGTTCAGCATCAATATTTAAAGCTGAGGCAGAAAAAAATAAAAACCAAAACATTTTGCAGAACTGCACAGGCAGCGAGAAGGGAAAACTGATCACTGAATTTTGATTTGAAATACTTGTAACCCAAAACACGACTGTGCAGTTTCTAATCTGATAGGGCTGGCACCACCTATCTGCTTTATGCTGTAGGGCTCAGACTTGTCTTTTAAATCACAGGCTGGTCGTTAGAAATGCTTGCCACCAGTGTGCCAGGATTTCATGCTTGGTGCCCTGCTCACCTGATGCTTGGCTACAGGACACACTGGGTGATGTGCTAACCCCTTCAGCTGTCTCCTGCCACCCTGCACCATCCATCTGCAGACCCTCTCTCCAGCTGCCTCTGAAATCAGTCCCTGTCTGCCTGTGACCTCTTTACAGTGCGCTAGCAAAATTTAAGACAGGCGAGGACCTTGTCTTAGCTATTTATGGCTTATGTGGGAGAAAGATGTGAGAATTTTCCTTTTTGAATGTCAGTTGTCCCAAATGGCTGCAGATGTGTAAATAGATGCAAGTGTTCCACTTCCTCAAAAGTCTGTTTTCTTCCACAGATTTGGCTTTCTCATTCCAGAGCAGTCATTGACTTCTCCGTGCCTTTGGAGAAAGTTGGATTTTCAGCTTCTAGGGAAGTTATAAATCTTGGCAACACATATCACAGTGTTTTGAGAAAGATAAAAATCTGCTCTTTCCACAGGTGATTTTCTGTAACCCATCAGTTCGGTATTTCATTGAATAACTTGGTACTAAAAGCCAACATGCAGTTATTTTAAACCACTGAGGTTGAATGGGGACCTTAGAGTCCTTCAAAGCCCCAGATATAAAGCACAGTGCCCCCTTTTCAGGCTAAAATAATTAGAAATATATATTGGAAAACCTGTATGCAAAGTAAATGTCAGATATCACCTAATTTCTCCCATGAAAGAATTCCTTCTTTTTCTCTTCTATTAATTCAGTGCACGCTGCAGTGTGATGTACATCTCTTTAATCCCTTAACCATTGCAATGTTTATGAGCTCTTTTGGAGGACTACATCTCATTAAGATCCCAGCAGTTCGACTGGAGCATACGTGTAATTAGACATGTATGGGATATGGAATTGGTTAGCACTGTATACCTGCAATATTCTTTAGTAGTCAAATGGTTAAACTTTAAATTTGTTCTGAGGAGCTGGCAAGCTTCCTGTGGCAAATTCACTGGAAATACATTTATTTTTACTGTGGAACCAAGCGCACATAAAATGTCTTCAGAGAATCTGCCTGTGAAAATCTGGATTAATAATGGAGAAAAATAAAACAAGAGCGATATTAGGAATCAGAATGGAGAAAAATAAACCAAGAGTGATCGTATGAATGGGGCTTCTAAGTTTTGTTAGAACACAATGCCCTCAAATTACATAAATAACTCCATTTCATAAAAGCAAAATTTTCAATCATTGCAGTCTTACCCAGAATATAAGTAAAACGCTTCATATAAATTAAAAATAAATGGAAATTAAATCATCATTTTTTTCTTAAGCTCCATGGTCGACTGAAGCCTTCTGTAGAGCTCCTGGGGGAGAAACTCAGATGTGGCAACCAGCTGCACTGCAGAGCACTGCACTCCAGCAAACAGGCATGCACCTCTCCCTGCCTTGGCCGTTGCGTTGTAGATTCCCACCTTGATTTTAGCATGGGAAAGCAAACTTCTGAGCATCCCTGAGGCACGGGATAGATTGGAGTACGGGAGGGGATGCTGTCTTCTACTCTCCTCCTCACGGGACTATCCTCTTTGTCCACTAATGGCAAAAAAGCAATGCAAAGATGAGAAACAAGCGAACAGTACTATAGAATGGTCTGGGTTGGAAGAGACCTCCAAAGATTATCTAGTCAAACCTCCTCTGCAGTCAGCAGGGACATCCTCAATTAGGTCAGATTGTCCAGAGTATCTCCAGGGATAGGGTCCCAACCACCTCCCTCAGCATCTTCTTCCAGTGTTCCATTAACCTCATGGTAAAGAACCTGCTCCTAACATCCAATATAAATTTGCTCTTCTCTAGTTTGAAGTCATTGCCTTTTGCTCTGTCACTGCAGGCCTTTGTAAACAGTCTCTCTCCATCATTCTTGTAGGTCCCCTTCAGGTACTGGAAGGTCTCTCCAGAGCCTCCTCTTCTCCAGACTGTACAACTCCAGCTCCCTCAGCCTGTCCTCATAGCAGAGGTGCTCCCAACCCCTGATCCTTTTTGTGTCCCTCCTCTGGACCCACTCCATCAGCTCCCTGTCCTTCCCATATTGTGTGCTCCAGACCTGGACATAGTACTCCAAGTGAGGTCTCACCAGAGCAAAGTGGGGACTGGGATAGTGTTGCCAAACCCTGTGCCTGGTTGTCACTCAACTGTGACCATCCGGCACAAGGTGTCCTGCTGCACAATGGCAACTTGTTCTCTGTGCAGATCCTCCCCGTGGCACAAAGAGCCTTGAACTGTCACTGCTTACAAAACTTCCCCTCCTCTTCCAATTTTGCCTACAGGTTTTCTGCAGCCACTGGTTATTTTGATTGGTTTTTACAACCAGTATCTTTAGAAAACTTCAAAAGACCCAAACCTCTCTGCTAGGCAGAGGCCATGTCGTTTTACCTGTTTCTGGTAGTCAGGTGTGTCCACCTTCTTGACTCAAGGAGACTAAAAATAACGTTAATTATGTCAGTTATTAATTCCATAGGTACAGATGCTAATAATCATCTCAAGGTCTTCCTCCCGTGGTGGGGGACTGGTCTTCCTCCAGTGGTGCAGGAGCATCTGACTCCCGATTTCTCAGGCATGCTTACAGCAAAAGCACAGCCTCGCTTGCTTGTGGATGCACCCTACTATGCCCCAACAAACTTTATCTTCTCTAAATTTAAAGTGAGACAAAGAAATGAGCAAACAAACCAAGTAAACCATCTCCAGGATATGATACTTGTCCCAAATCCCTGACTGCCTTTTATTTGTCTCATCAGAGAAGTAATGGCTGTGCACGATCTTATACGAGCACAGGGGGAAGGGTGAGGAGTGCAGGGTTTTGTGTGCTGATGCAGTGCTCTTACAGGAACCCCAGGGTTTTCAAATGAGAAAGTGCTTAGAGGCAGTTTATGTAGCCAAAAATGAGGTGGTAAATGGTTGTACTGGGGCCAATATGGGGGCAAGTTGGCGTGCCTATTTATAGGGCTGCAGTACTGTCAAGCTATTTGATACATCTGTGGTTCTGTGTGGGAAAGCCCATGAGGGCTTTGGGTGAAAATGCGAAGCTCTTAAGGATTCTAATATGATTTGTACTGCCATTTAATTTTTAATAAAATCTCGAATACAGTTGTGATTAAATGGCCATCATGAGTGGAAGATTCCACTTAAAAGTAAAATGCGAGAGTTCCAAGAATGGGATAAGACAGGTTTTATGACACAGAGGTATGCACCTCCCTCTCAAGTACCTTGGATAATGGATTCTATCGAAAAGGAGAAAAAGGAACGTATAGATATTAAAAAAAAAAAAAAATCTGCTGTGTAGTCAGTAGTTACACATTTTGGAAGAAATTGCTGAGCTTCTGGCATCCTTAAATAATACCCTTTTCACATGATAGTTACACTGCTCCAAAGACAGTATAATAAACCATGCCAAAAATTCTTCTGTTTCGTTTGCATGAAATTGAACTGACAGATATACCTGTCTGTGCTATGTCCAAGAAAATGTCTTGTTAGAAATGTGTGAAAATATATTATATGACAGATGCTGAAAATGTTTCAGATATAGCAATAAATTGATTGTGGTTTCTGGACCAGATGTGAACTCTGTTTAAAATTCATCATGCTGGTCTCTATTCTAGCTTTGCACTTAAATAAATGCAGAGAAGTGTCTTTGCCTTTCAATGAAATCCATTATAAGAATAGAAGAGCTTCTTTCCATCTAATAAAGAATAGTCCTGACAGTAAGGCTTGCATCCACCAAACAAGTATTAGGAAAGCATAGACTGAGCTAAGAGAAAGCTGTGCCAGCTCTCAGCTTCTGCTTTATTAATGTGCATGGAAATCCTTGGCATGTTGTAGCCACTGCGACCAAGAAGACTGCAATGTGCCTTTTTTCAGTTTAGAGGAGGATTCACAGCCACAGAGTAACCAAGGAAGGAAAATAATGAAGATTTTTAAGAAACAGTGTGGTTACAGGGGAAGGAGCCAGTTGCAGAGGTGCTACAGACATGACTGGGTGCTGAGAATCAGGCTGTGCTTCCTGAACCCTTTATTTTGAAGCCATGCGTTCCCTTTCCCTGCAAGGGAGCAGGGTGAGAGCCAGGCTTAGTTTTTGGCATGTAGCTCAGGAGCTGCACTACCCCAGCTGGACAATCCAGACTGCTGAAGTCAGGTGCTCAGGCTGCCCCTTCCATCCACAGGGACCTCTGAAAACCGGTCTAGAAAGACTGATCTGCCAAGGCTTGAAAAAGGGAAAAGGAAATAGAGGGAAAATAGGTGTCTATGAGCATATCCAGTCATCTCTCGCCTCCAGCACCTGGCTCTGAGTGGCACATTCAACACCTCCTGCTCTAGCTCCACACTTCTGAGTTGTCTTCTGCTCTGGAGATAGCAAGTATCTTTTTCTCCAGAGCTGAGAGATCAGAGCTTGCACAGCCCTCTGGTCTAAAAAGCAGAAAGTCCTGAGGAGCCTGCTTGCTCCTCTCTTTGCAGGTCCCTAGCAGCTTTTGCTCAGGGCTGGTTGTGCTCACATCCTCCTTGGTACATGACATTATTTTGATTTGTAGCATAACAAACCTCTTGTGGTCTAGGAGGAGAGTTGTGTATCTTTGCAGTGACAAGTGTTATGCATGCAATGTAGGTTTTATGACTACTCCTCTAGATTTCCTAATTGTGGTCAAGTTTTTGTGTGGGTTTGTTTTTTTTTTTTTAATTCACTCACAAATAAAATATCTCTCTCCCCTTCTCTTTCTAGAGGAAAACCATTTCATTTGTTCCACTATCCAAAAGGAACATCTACAGGGAGGAGAGGAATGACACCTATGGTTATAGCCCAGTATGTGTCTTCTCTGTTCTATAGGATACCTGATCATCATTTGATCACTATTAAAGATACCTGAATTCCTTTCTGCTGTCACATGAAGGCTTTTTAGAGTAAAGCAGCTCTTCATACATGGGACATATAGCCCTTACCAGCAAAATATCCTGCATTAGAGAAATATTTAGGTGTGTCACACTCCATCAATAATCATTATATGTGAATTTTACTACTGTCCCCATTCTTTCTTTCTTTCGAGTTTTACGTTGAAAAATTGTTCCCCAAATTACGTAAAACTTCGTGTTCCAAATCTCAGTAGTTGTGATAGGCTGAGTCAGAGCTGTTTAATTTATGTTGAAATTTTTTGTGATTTGTATCTGCAACTCCTCTGCATAATCACAGCCACTCTTTTATCCTCCAGCGGTTGTCTGAGCTGTCAGTCCATAAACACCCCCAATACTGGACTGCTTCTTTGTTGAGTATGTGCGTAGCACCCAAACCCGGCAAAAGCCTGGGGCTGCTGTGGACGTTGCTTCTGTCCTTTCTGTGGCTTGTAATCAGACTGCAAGCCAGAATCCCTGATTAAATTACAGTTGTTATGTGGATTGGACTGCAGGGTTGTCTGGGTTTTCTGCTTGTTAAGTACACTGTTAACACTGTCAGTTTAACTTTGTTGAATGTCACGAATCTTGTCATAAGCCTATAACTCTGGAGTTTATAAGGCTGAAAATATTTGTTAAACATATTTATTTATATGTGTGCCTGGATATATGTAGAATCACAGAATCATAGAATTGTCAGAGCTAAAAGAGACCTCAAGGATCGCCTAGCCCCAATCCCCGCATGCCATGGGCAGGGGCACTTCACACTAGATCAAGATTGGTCAGAGCCACATCCAGCCTGGCTGTAAAAACTTCCAGGGATGGGGTTTCTGACACCTCCCTGAGCAACCTGTTCCAGTGTCTCACCACCCTCAGGGTGAAGAACTTCCTCCTAACATCCAATCTGAACCTACTCACTTCTAGTTTTGCTCCATTCCCCCTAGTCCTATAACTACCTGACATCCTAAAAAGTCCTTCACCAGCTTTCCTGTAGGCCCCTTTTCAGATACTGGAAGGGCACAATAAGGTCTGCTTGGAGCCTTCTCCTGTCTAGGCTGAACAACCCCAACTCTCTGTCTGTCTCCATAGGAGAGAGGTTCCAGCCCTCTGATCATCCTCATGATTTGTCTTAGGTATAATAAATATAAGCATCTGTCTGTGTGTCTATCTCTCTATCTATGAAAGGAGGTTGTGGAGAGGTTGGTGCTGGTCTCTTCTCACAGGTAATTAGCCATAGAACAAGAGGGAACAGCCTCAAGCTGCAGCAGGGCAGGGTTAGACTGGACATTAGGAAGATTTTTTTCCCAGCAAGAGTGGAATTTTTCCCATTGGAATGTGCTGCTCAGGGAGGTGGTGGAATCAGCAGCCCTGGATGTATTTAAAGGTTGTTTGGATGTGGTGCCTGAGGATATGGTTTAGGGATGAGCTTTGTAGAGCAGAGTTAATGGCACAGGTTGCCCAGGGAGGTTGTGGCTGCTCCGTCCCTGGAGGTGTTCAAGGCCAGGTTGGATGAGGCCTTAAGTGATCTGTTCTAACAGGAGATGTCCCTGTCTATGGCGAGGGGTTGGAACTGGATGATCTTTGAGGTTCCTTCCGATCTAAACCATTCTATGATTCTGTTTTCTCTTTCTCTCTCTCTCTCTCTAGGTTAGATGCATACATATTCAGCCTATAACCATGTAAAGTTATGGACTGCAAAAGCTCTTATGTTTTAATTTGGGGCTTGGGGTATGGGAATCTTTAAGGTTCATTTGTCTTGGCTGCTCTCAGAATTGAATTGTTTTTTCCTAAAGAGAGCAGCAAACAAATAAACAAAAGTTAAATAGGAATTTGTCAGAGGTTCACTGAAGCCAGGAGGTGTTTTTTTTTAGGAATAGCAACATATACTGCAAAACACATGCTAAAATCACAATGTCTGGAAAGATTTTCTTCCTAGTTATGAAAAGATAGCTGTAATCCCCTCCACACAATCCACCACTGCCCAGAAAAGGATTTAAGTGATGATTGATCAGGGAGCCTGGCCTTGTGCTTGATTTAACGAATACAAATGTTTTCAAAATGAGGGCTGAAACACAGCCCCTAAAACAGTCCTTCACACGTACTGCTTCATACAGTCCTGAAGAGGGTTGGTTGTAATGGAAATGCTGACACAAGCTCAGCTGTAGTGATGCTGTAGGACACTGTTATGCTAATATAAGCATTACACTCTAAGAAAACAGACTGAGTTAGTGATACATGTTTTTTCTCTTGAGCAAAATTGCCACGGGAACAAAGGTCATATGCCACATGGGTGCCAATGTTTGTAAGTGACGCACACATGTGGCCCTTCACAATGACACGGATTTTAACACCTCTTGGTAAAAAGAAGCCCTTACTGAAAAATGACCACGAACTTGCTAGGGGCATGCACCAGAAGTGTGAGGCAGTCAGGCATGGCTCGCAGTTGTGTCTGAGTGGCTCTGAACCCACACCTCTAGCCCAGATTGGTCTATAAGCCAGCACTCTCTCTTGGCCTGTCCTGTGGCTCAGCTGGCTTTCAGTGGTGGGTCACGCTCAGCAAGCCCAAAGGAAGATGTCTGAGTCACTCTTGTGAAATGGATGAGGATCAAATCCTTTCAGAAAAAGAAGAAAAATAAGAAAATTTAGATTACTTATATCCCGCATTCCTTGACCTGTGGGCTATGGGACAGAGAGGGGACACGACCTGCTGGGCCTTTTGTTCCCCCTTACTTTTCATTTCAGTGACTGAAAATGAAACAGCGAAGATGTGGAACAGAAGCGAAGGAATTCAGCTCCCTTCGCCTCTCACCGTCTTTGTTCCTTGGGAAAATGATTTAGGCTGATCTGATCTGGAGTTTTGAAAACCTCTTTCTGATTCGGCAGCCAAGCCTGAGTGTTGGCCACTTGCACCGCTCTTGCTCTGCTCTGAGAGCGCTTCCTGGGGACTGGCTGACGGCAGCCCCGCGCGAGCCCTGCCAACAGCACCAGCAGTAGGCCTCTCTAGAACAGATTGAATTCTTGACCTCTGAATATTCTATTTCTAGCTGCCTTGGTGCCTTCTCTTCAGCAACTCAATTAAAACAAAAGCAAGTGTGGGTTTCAATAGAAAAGGCGAGTTGCTGATATTTGCTCGCACAGAGGGAGTGGGTCACACGGTTCCAGTTTGTAGGTGTTGTTATGGTTTTGTGACCTGCCTGAAGAACTGTAAGAGAAGAACCTGACACTGATGTAACAAATGCTCGCTCTCACCGCCAAGATGTCTCAGTCCCATCCAGTTGGTGTTAGACAAGATGACTACCTCTGTCCCATGAGTAATGTGTACAGTTCTGGAGCCCCCAACACAAGAAGGATGTGGGAACTGTTGCAGAGAGTCCAGAGGAGGGCCACGAAGATGATCAGAGGGCAGGAGCACCTATGCTATGAGGACAGGCTACAGGAGCTGGGGCTTTTCAGTCTGGAGAAGAGAAGACTTTGAGGAGACCTTATAGTAGCCTTCCAATATCTGAAGGGGGCCTACAGGAGGGCTGGGGAGGGACTACTCTCGAGGTCTTGTAATGACAGGACAAGGTGTAATGGGTTTAAACTGAAAGAGGGGAGATTTAAATGGGATGTAAGGAGGAAGTTCTTCACAGTGAGGGTGGTGAGACACTGGAACAGGTTGCCCAGAGAGGTTGTGGCTGCTCCCTCCCTGAAGGTGTTTAAAGCCAGGCTGGACGAGGCCTTGAGTGACCTGTTCTAGTGGGAGGTGTCCCTGTCTATGGGGGGGAGGAGGGGGGAAAGGAGGAGAGGGGGTTGGAAGTCAATTATCTTTGAGGTCCCTTCCAACCTACTTAGCACTACTTAGTGCCATGGGATAGGGCTGGGTGATACATTGGACTGGATGATCTTGGAGGTCTCTTCCAACCTGGCTGTATTCTGTTCTGTTCTATTCTAGTCTAGTCTAGTCTATACCATTCTATGTGGTTCCCTTCTCCCTCTCCTTGGGGATGTGGAGACAGTGGGCATGATGATGGTTTCTCAGATAAGGTCAGTTTTTCTAGTTTCTATTTTCATTCATGAATATTGCTTAGGGGTTTTAATCAGTAAAAAGGGGCCAAATGCGTGTATACTCCCTTATGGAACTGCTACTAATGAGATTTATTAGGCCCTTAGTTCCCTGAGGA
This sequence comes from Psilopogon haemacephalus, assembly GCA_013396835.1. Classification (NCBI taxonomy): domain Eukaryota; kingdom Metazoa; phylum Chordata; class Aves; order Piciformes; family Megalaimidae; genus Psilopogon; species Psilopogon haemacephalus. Next base: position 802,058 of record VWZI01011154.1, on the reverse strand, counting down.
GTCTGTTGCACACTTTAAGATCTGCTCGTAGGAAACCTCTGAGCCCTAAGTGAGGTTTTTTTGTCCTGTCGTAGGTAGTTTGAATATGTCAGGAGTGCCCTTGCCAGCCACTCTTCTTCCTACATCTTTAGGTGGACTAGATGTCCCAGTCTGTGACCACTGGGTGCCTCAGAGACAAAGCCTGAGACTGATCTTTTGGAAGGGCAGAGGTGAAAGTGAAGAAAGGGATTAATATGATTTGATAACGAGTGCTACTGAGGAAGATTTTACTCAGCGTTTTGAGCTGGATCTCCATAAGGGTTGCCGGTTTCATGTCTGTGTGATTTGCTCTGCTGAGGTCTTGCTACAAAACGATGGAGGAATGAGTAGCCTGTGCCAAAACACTGTTAGCCAGGATGTCCTGGGTAAACAGAGATTTTTAGAAAGTGTTATTTATAAAAATCAGCAAGCGAAACCATTGCATCAGGGCGGAATTCAACAACGCTGTTAAATTACCAGAGTGAATTGACTAGTTATGCGTGTGGGCATATCTTCAACTAGATGATACTAGGCGGGGCTGCAAACTCTCCAGAGTACTGTTATTTTCATTCTAAACCTCAGATAACCTCCAGTCCCTTAAAAATATCTGTTGCTGAAAATAAGTCCTCAGATAACCTTCGTCCTTGGATAACCCAAGTAAAATCAAAGGCGAGAGACTAATAGAGGGATGGAGACTTGGAAATAAACTCGTCCTAATATTGCCCACCCATGTTAGCCACACACTGCCTCCGACTAGTGGCTATTCTGACATATGACCCTTGGGTAATAAGCATGCGAAAAGGGAGTTTTTCTCTGGTTAGCAGCATGGTAGCTGGCTTGCTCATTTAGACAGGGGTGCTTTCAGTTTTCTGACTACCTGTAGAGCTGTGGATACTTCTCAAACTTGTATTTTTGACTACATTATCTAGGGGACAACATACTCTCTGGGGTAGGACAACATGCTCCTTAGGGCAGACCCAGGGAAGTAGGGAATACAGGCTGAATGGGTCTTAGAATTAAGTGCCCCCAGATAGTCAGAATCCTTCCAAGAGGATATTTCATAGCTACAGGGAACCGTGTTTTTTCCTAGCGAACAAGAGATTTTTAAAATGTTAGGTTTGGAGTGACTTCTGATATCTCAGGAGATGTGAAAAAGGCACACTCAACAACAACAAGAAAGAGACCAATTTCTTTGACATCTCTTCCTACTTGCTACTCACTTGAGCACTGAGTCTTCAGCTGGGGCCACATTTCAGAGCAAGATAAGTAAGAAATCGACCAGTTGGAAAACGTGCAGCCAGATACACACTGGGGAATAAAATCAATACTTCCAGATTCCCACAGGTGAACTGCTGAAGCCTTAATCCATGCAGTTTGATTACGGTTATGAGAGTGTTTGATAGCCCCTGATGGGTAAGTATACAGTCCCCCAGGGTGGGACTCTGCCAGTCACTTGGTGAACAGCACCAGAGAGTGTTTGTGCTGTTCGTGAACCTCCCTGGATATGCACGGTCTTTTCTGCAAAGCAAGGAGTTCATCCACAGCACTTGGCAAAATATTCAGCTAAGTGCAGGGGCACAGAGATTTGATAAAGCAGTTTGCTGCCCCAGATAGTCCCTCTGGGTGGGATTTGGCAGCTCTAATGGAGGCTAAGAGTAAGGTTTGAATTCATTCATCTGACAATAGAAACCTGAGCCAAAGCTAACATAGATTTTTATGCTCATTTACAGATCTCTGCAGACTAAAGGGTTCATAAAGGAGTTCACTGATACCTTGTTGACAATAGCGATGAAATACCCTGACTTGTCATCCTGGGAGATTTCAACACACACATCGACAAGACTGCAGATACAAAATCCCACAAACTCACCTTCTGGCTTTCCTCCCAAACACTCTCCTGATATGTCTACCCTGACATTTACAGTCAGTCTCAAAGGGTTCCTTTACCGGGTCTGAGTGGCATGTGTCACCCCAACAACAAACTTCAGTGTGCTGCTTGAAGGGTTTGGTGAAGGCTCTGGTTCACAGGCAGTACCAGGAGGAGGTCAGCAACAAGGATGATAGGGTGTATGGTCATGCTGATTTCTTCTGCCTGATGCCTGCAGACACGCTGCAGAGAGGTTGATAGCTATGATCAGTGATGGAGCTGGGCTCCAACATAGATTTTGCTGTGCTTGGGGGTCACAGTGTGTGTGTTTATTTGGTATATGCTTAACAATGACCTTAAGGTCACTTCTTGCTAACAGTTTTGATAATTTTCTCTGATTTAATCCATATGCTGTTTGATTTGCTCCATACTGAACATTAATAATGTGGGCCAACCCCGAGGGCTGTCTCAAGTCTCAGGCAAGGAAAACATTCTGCCTGCACAAGTGGAAAAGCAGGCTACAACAATCAGAGTTAGCAGAGATGGTACCAAGCTGATGCAGAGGAGTAGTAGCACAGAGGATTCTCTGGGTGCTTGCACTGGTGAGACTCAGATAACCTCTCTCTCTGATTTACCCTTTATCAGATTGTCTCCGAGCAGCCTCCAAGAGGAAAGCAGCACTGCATTGGGTGACCACGGTGCCTTGCATAGCCTCCCAAGGTCCCTACTCCAGTCTGCAATGGTTCTCTCCACCTGCACACAGTGCCTTAGGGCTACCTGTCTGTTGTACTGAACAGCAAGAGGATGGAGTGGCAAGCCAGGAGCATATCCAGGATGACAGGGCTGATAAAACAACAGTGTCATCATGAATCCAACTCCCTCCTTGTTGGCATGAAGGGTCAGGTAGCCTTCCTCAGATGCAATGGCAAAGGAGCAAACATTTCTTTATTGTCTGGCAAGGATCTCTCCAGGCAGACTGGTCACAGGGAGCAGCCAGCAAGCATGCTGCCAAGAAATATGGATGATGACTCAAATGATACACTGGTGCCCCAAATGGGCATAAAACCCAGAATGGGTGAGGAACAGTGGAGGTTTCTTACCTTATAAAATGCATTTTATTTCCAAACAACTATCAACCTCTGGGAGATGTTTCTTGGCAAGAAAAGCAAATTAAGCTTCTACCCACCCAAACTCTCATAATGATAAGTTTAAAATTAAATCAAAATACCCAGATACAGACATTAATATCTTCCATTCCCTCCCCTTCCCTCCCTTCCTTCCTTCCTTCCTTCCTTCCTTCCTTCCTTCCTTTTTCTCTCTTTCTTTTTCTTTTTCTCTCTTTCTTTTTCTTTTTCTCTCTTTCTTTTTCTTTTTCTCTCTTTCTTTTTCTTTTTCTCTCTTTCTCTCTTTCTTTCTTTATTTTTCTCTTTCTTTCTCTCTCTTTTCTCTTTTTTTCTCTTTCTCTTTCTCCCTCTTTCTTTGCCATTCCATGACACAGCAGGCATGATTTCCTTCGGCTTTGGCAAACTCTGTATTTTCCCCTGGCTGTTGGTTTCCTAACAAACAGCCACAGATTCTCAATATTGTCCAGCTACTGTAGGAATAACTGCACAGGACTAGAGTTAGTTGCTGAAACGGTGATGAGGAAAAAGTCCCTTTGCCTTCTGTTGACAGAGATAGCTTGTTGCTAGTCAATTAGGCCTTCAACATGATCATCAGATCAAAGCTGTTAACGTAAATGGAGACATTTTTTTAATTACTTGCTAGAAAACATTTAGACATCATTCCCAAAATCAGGGAATCTTGTCTCACAGGTGCAGTTACCAAGAGCTTTTTTAGTGTTTTTACTTTCGTCCAAGCATAACAGAACTTGACTCTAGATCACATACCTTCTGTTACTGAAATCTGAGTAATGCATTAAGTAATGGACGAATCTGTCTGGTTTGACTAATGTGGTTACAGGAGTTTATCCTGATTTGAGATGCATGAATCTGGAATGAGAAGAGCTAACTTTAATGAAGTGCAGATACCTTCTGGGGACCCTGGGGGAAAGGGGATGTTTAGGTGCCCACAATCCCCACCTGCATGTGCCACCCACCCACCCTACATNACCCCCCCCACCCCGCTGTCATTTTTCCTGGAGAACTGCCTAAAGGAATGAATTAAGCCTGTTACAGCCTGACTTGATGTCATGATGTTTATGGCCCCAATACCGTGATGATTGTTTTATGATGTTTGTGTTTTGGCATCAGCGATGCCATGATGTTTGCATTGCGATGCTGTCATCTGGAGGGGGCGGGGCCATGGCTCTATTACATATGTGTATTCCACACGTGGTATAAAATGCACGTATAAATCATGCAAATGATTGAGTGTGTTCACGGCCCTCATCCCACAAACAAATGCTTGCGAGGAGCAAATGTACAGCCATGTGGCCAGGCATGAAATGGCTGAAGATGACTTAGACTGGTCAGCATTGCAGGGCCCCATACAAACCTCCATCAAAAGAAACGGCCTATGTCGGCCTCAAAGTGTGCAACTCTTAGCTGCATCGTCAAGAGATCTCTACTTGGCAAGTGGTATAAGACCACAGGGCCAAGACTCATGCCCTGGAACTTTCCCATGTGAGTGTGGAGGTGAGCACCAAAGCATCCCCAGGAGAACAAGATATTGGGGTGTTCCTCAGCAACAGAAACAAGACACCCTTCACAGCTTGAAGGATAAAGTCCTTGTCTGTGAGATTTGCCTGCTCTGCTCCTGCTGATCCTCACATAGGGGCTGCTGGAAGCAAAGCAGTGACAGGAGGGACCTGGGGGAAGAGCAATGCAGCCTGCAGGGAGTAAGTCACTATGTTTTCTCTGGGGGAAAGGGCTCCTCAGGTAAATCACCATTTAATCCACTTTTTTTTTTTTAACTAAAGATTACCGTGATGGCTGCTCCTTCCTCCCGTATCTTTTTTTCATCTGAAGTGCTACATTGTCATGTGAAACGTAGTCTTCAACGCTTAAGCATCCCAACGCTTCTCCAGCCAGCCGTCAGACCAGATATTGCCTCCCTGCTTATCTTGTGGGTCTGTAAGTCAAGCGTAAACCATGTTTCTGCATCAGTGATCGCATGTAAGAGCTGCACATTTCATGTTCCTTCCTTGCCCTCTCCCCCACCCCCACTATTGTTATCAAAATTTTGTCACCAGTTTCTATTTCAGTAACCGATGTGTAATCTGCAAATACCAGACCCCTGGGTCCGTCCACAGGGTAGCTCTAAATGTCCTATAGCTAAACTGTGTTTTTTTGCTTGATCTGTCGGCACTCTTACTGCATATGCTACAACAAACCAAGTGCCTTTGTTCTCCTAAAGCAATACTGCCCCAGGCTATCCTTCCAGTAGACATTAGTTCTTTTGTTTGGATAAAAGAGTGTCATCACTCATTCACTGTGAGAATATGATTCAGCCCTGTTTTCACATTCATGGTCTGGTCTTCATAAATGCTTGCTTTTACAGCATATTGTATGTATTCAAATGGCTGGCATCAGTGGGCCAGTTCTGCCCTGACACGAATCTGCTTCGGGCCTGCTGTTCACGTTGGAGAAACGGAGGGGAGTCTAAGTCAGAGCAATGTACCTTCTAGAGAGGTCATTCTGCCACTTTGCTCTGATGAGACCTTTCCTAGAGTACTGTGTCCAGGTTTGGAGCCCTCAATACAAGAAAGGCATGGATCTGATGGAGAGGGTCCAGAGGAAGGCTGTGAAAATGATCAGGGGGTTGGAGCACCTCTGCTACAAGGACAGGCTGAGGAAGCTGGGGCTGTTCAGCCTGGAGAAGAAGAGGATCCAGGGAGACCTAACAAGGACGTTCCAATACCTGAAAGGGGCCTACAAGAAGGATGGAGAGATACTGTTTACGAAGGCCGGTGGCTTCAAGCTAGAGAAGAACAGATTTAGATCGAATGTTAGGAACAAGTTCTTTATGAGGAGGATAGTGAAACAGGTTGCCCAGGGAAGTGGTTGAGGCTCCATCCCTGGAGATATGCAGGGTGAGGCTCAACAGGACTCTGGGCAGCCTGATCTAGTTGAGAATGTCTTTGCTTTCTGCAGAGAGGGTTGGACTAGATAACCTTTCGAGTTCCCTTCCAACCCACATAGTTCTATGATTCTATGATCTACACCCCATCCTATTTCAGGCTTTTCCTGAAAATAATGAAATGCCAGAGTGTCAGCCACTGTATGGTATTACTCACCAATCAAGAACAAACAATAAAAATAACTAAACTAATTTTCCATTACATTTTTTTCTGTGATTACAAGGTCATGCATGCCTTTGTAAACTTAACACAGCACAGACAACATTATTAGCAAGAAATGGCATGATTTTGTCCCTCCCTGATGACCATGGAGACTGAATTTGAGACTTTTGCATGGAAAACTGGTTCTTTGAGACAAAATTCCAGCTCTGTTATCTCAAGGCCATTGAGACAGGAAAGCTACATCTAAACAGAGGGACCAGTGCATGATTCCCAGTGCCTGGAACTATAGACTGAGTGTGGGGGCCCAGCAGTGTTCACAACTCCTGTGAACAGCAGTGCTCACAGTATTCCTTCTCCTTCCCATCCTGGTTCCCACCTCAGAGAATCTTGATGTTAGCAACCTGGTGGCAATGATGCTGTCTCTCCACCAAATCCTTACTTCAGAGGCAGCCTGCTGAAGCATGAGTGTCACACACTGGCAGATCATTTCACAATTCCTTTAGATGAGGTTGTAAATGAAAAATTAAGTTTCTTGATGTATGGGCTATATTTATATCACTGGAATTTAAAAGAGATGACACTTAAAACTTCAAATAAAATGTACCTAGAAATTCTCTTTTCTGCAACACCAGGACTCTTATAAGCAACCTGTTGAAGTACATATTTGCTGTGTTTTTTTTTCAAACACCTTCATTTAACACAGGGTCCATACTTACCAAGGAAAATTCTTAGAGCTGTTGTTGTCATGTTGCTTGAGGTAGGTAGCCACAGTTTCTGATGGCTACCTGAATTTACTGGGAATGCAGTTTAAAACATGTTCTTTTCTTCTCCAGTGGGCTAAGATTGCAATTTCTTTTCTAGGAAGATTGTATTTGGGTGAGGAATACCACTGCAAATAAGTGAATAATAATAAACAACCAGCATCCACACTAGAGCCTCTTTCTCTACTCCTGAAACTTCAGATTTGTTATTGTGTCTGTAAGTCATAGAGGGGTGAGTGCAATGACCTCTCTCTGCCCTGAGGTTTCACCTTTCTCTGAATTTCCAAATCAGTGCTGTACACTTCAGTGTACAGCTGTGTCCCAAACTGGATATCTGCCAGCTCAAGGGAGAACTAAGGATCCAAGAAGAGGTCTGAAATATATAAAAAGCCCTTTGCTTGCAATGATTTAGCTTGTTGCTGAGCTTATTTAACAACAACAAGTGAGTTTGGATTTTTAAATTTTTTTTTTTACCCCTGGACAAACCCTAAAATTTGCTGCAATCAAGCTAAAAGATATGGAGAGATACAGGATATGACTGACTTAAAAATAATTCTTCGCAACATCTGTTAACACTGAGACGAGCTAATGTTACTTTATTTCATGAACTAAGGAAGTGGAAAAAAGCCTTAAGGAAAACACATTAGGATAAGCTTAAGGAAGAACGTAGAGCATGTGGTGGCACATGGGTAAGGAGGCCTGGATTACCTCGGTTAATAACTCCACCAACATATTTCTTTTCTAATCTATTAATTTCCATATTTACCTTAAACTGCTTTACATAAGAATTTCCTAGACTTAACTGTGGCTTTCCAGTGTATTAGAAGGTTTCTGTTTGGTGTGGGAGGATTTGTGATCAGTCAAACATTTCATGGCCCTGTTGGTAATGTGTTAGGGAGCCTTCCTGACATCAAAATTTATTTTAAGGAAAGCTTGTCCTAACAGTCAGAAAAGCCTCTAAAAGCCCATCTGTTGAGCCTTGAAAGCTTTTTAGAGGCTACTCCAATGTCCACTGAAGCCAGTGGAAAGGCTCCCGGTGACTTTAAGATATATTTTATTTGGACACTTAAGCGAGGAGTTGGATAAAGTGAGTGACCGCTTTGAAGATGTTAGTATTAATAGGACTGCACAATATGCATAAACGATGTGTTCCTGGACCCACTCAGCTTATTTTTTTAAATAAGAGTATTTTTAATAAATCTACTGTTAACATTGCCGTGACAAAGAGAGCTGTCAGTTCTGGGCTTGGCTTGGGAGTCAATCAGTTTGTTGTTAATTAATCTGATTGAAAAATTGATGGGGCATGTAGCTGGGTGAATGGTGTTGACAGACTTTATGGTTCTGTTCATTGCTGGGTGATGCAGATGCATTGGATACCTCACTTGGAAAAGGTGAGGTTATTCAGCAATTAGGGTTTTTTTTTGTTGTTTTCGTTATTTTTTCCCCAGTGTTGGGCTTTCTGGAGCTGACAGATAGCAGCGTATCTGCTGCATGGTTCCTAACCCTTCCTCTCCAGGAAGGGTGATGAGACTTTGTGGGGATTCTTGCTTGTAAGTGTCATCATAAAAACAGGGCCTGCAAAGCTTTCTCTATGATTCACCACAACAAAAGACCTTTTGTTTCAAAAGCCAGACAAGACTGGTAAAGGACTGCATACTTGACTAACACGTCATGTACAAACTCAGCCACTTAAAATCATGGAAAATTCAAGACATCATAAATCTTACACCAACTGCATCATTTTATTTATTCAGATTTTTTTTCAGATATTTAAAATAAATAAAATATGTTCCTACATAGGCTCTAAGCACTCTGCCAACTTACAACTGCAAAACCAAAATGCAATATAATTGACTCACTGCTTCTACCAAACTGAAGTAAATAAACACTGGAGCCCCATTCATCAACTGGTCCTCTTAAGGCACCTCAAAAAGCTGCTCCAACACATGGGTCTTGTAGCATGTCCTAAAAGTCAATAAATACAGATGGTGTCAGACTGCAGGAAGGGATTTATGAAGCCAAGGAAGCTTTTTGGGAGTATCTTGCTGGCTCTACTTTGGCTGTTATTTTGAAGGGAACATAATCCAGTCATCAATGCTTCTAATGCCTGCATCTCTGAGAGATGCATCACTGAGTATTTGTCTTAGGAAGCCCTGGAGGCTCTGAGCTTCCTAGGCCCAAACCATCATACTCAAATCAGGTCACTCGAAAGTAGCCGACCTTGGTCCCAGAGCAGAGATGCGCATACCAGGTGTGCGATTGCCTTCTGCACCACAATCTGCTTCCAATTAAATTGCAATGTAGCCCCATGTGAAGGATGTGCTTCAGGAGTAAGCCAGAAATGACAAAACCACAGATGATGAGTGCAAGTTATCCATTTGAAAGTAAGAGCTGTGGCCATATAGGCAGGCATATGCAATAAAAGCTTTGAGACTTACTGTCAAGAATGAACACTGCCCGGCCAGAGGACTAGAACCACATATGAAAGAGGGTCTGTGTATGAATGATCTTTTTGAGTTTCGTCAGAGGATGGCCTCAGACAGCAGAGGCCAGGTACAAATTTTCAAGGACTCAGGGAAACTGAGGAGATCTTAAACTGCTGATCTTGTTAAGCTTCATTACCCTGGATTCAAAGAAAAAAGCACTGTGATGACAGTCTTGATTTTCTCAGGTAGCCTTCCAGGATATTCATTTTGATCCCTAAAGCAGAGGTAGAGAACCTGAAGAGAGTGGCAGGAAAGTGACAGGTAGGTGTGTGCTGCAAGCTGACCATCTTTGAAGACAGGAGGATTCTGAGTATGTTTGTCTACCATCTTCAAGAAGAGAAACATGTAAGGTCTGGATATATTTTACTTTCTGGAAAGGGAAACAAACAGTTTCTTAATGGATACTTGAACAGTCTTCAGGATTTTGAAGTCATAATGAAGAAGTTTAAAAAAGGGAACAATATACTTTTGCTTAGTAGAAAGTCAGACTCCCAGGCAAGTGAAGAGTAAAACAGTCCAAAGACATAAGGCTAACAAGTTCAGTCATTTCTGGCCCATCAATGCTGGGTAATTGGGCATTTTTTTCATTCAATAGTACCAAAGCTGGGTGAGATAGTTTGCACAAGTAGACTATTAAGTAGCTTGCAATAATTAGACAAATATGAGCAATTTTTTAAAAAAATTATTGTTTTGGTCATTGGTGGGTGGGTTTTTTTGTTTGTTTGTTTGTTTGTTTTTGTTTTTGTTTGTTTTAGCTAAGTCACAAAAACAATTTTTTGAGGTAGTCTGATTTCTTTTTCTCATTCTAGGTGTGAATAGTGACAAAATGACAATGCAACATTGACCAAAAAAATTAGCTGCAATCAATGAATATTTAAACTCTGCTTTTAAAGACAGAATAAAATTGGAAAACAAAGGGTAGATTTATTAGGAGAGTGAGTTCAAAGGGTCATTGTTCAGGGGTTATGATGCTCACCCAGAACTGTAAGGGTCCAAATTTCCTCTCTGCCAAGTGCAGAGCACAGCCATGAGTCCATGCTCCACTAACCACTGAGCAGAGCTTTCTTTCTTCTGTTAGTATTTCAAATGCACTGAAGTTCAGCAAAAATCTGATCTAATTATGACAGATAAAGAGAGAGAAATTGACTACAGAACCAAAACTAATGTCTGGTTATGTGCAAAAGATCCTGTCTTGACTGTATTTGTGTGCAAAAAAAGAGTAAAATACAAACCAGCAAAATACAGCCTTGGTTCTTTAAACAAGCCAGTTATGTAAAGCTGAAAACAATTATAAGCTAAATCTACTGGGAGAATTTAAGCAGAAAAATGTGAATGATAATTGCAAACTGTTTAAAAACATTTTACTAAGAAAACATACTTGTTATAAAACAAAACAACATAGCCTAAGTGAAAGCTGCTCTATTATACAAAAATCCATATGTAACAACTGGAAGGAGTGAGGCAACAAAAATTAATCTAAATCAGAAGATAGGAATGGCGATAAATTTGTAAGGTTAATAAATGTAAGTGAAGGTATTTGCCCAATAGGGCTAAAAATCATGCAAGTTAAGGACAAAAAGAAGTTTTAGATGTATGTTAGGGAAGAAAACCTATCGGTGATATTTTTTTTAAAGGCTAGAAATGGTGGAATTATTTCTACTAACACAGAAAATACAAGAATAGCTTTCTGTGTTGGTTTGAAAAAAAAAATAAATCTGAAAATATATAATCCAGCAATAGTGATGATGTGTTTTCCATTGCAACAATAATTCAAGAAAATGTTTAAACAGCAGCTACTAAAGTAGGTATGTTAAATGAAAGGTTTGAACAACTTCTATCCACAAGTTTGAAAAGAACATGTCAAGAAACTCCTTTGGCTATAAATAATGGTTTTCCAGAAGACACTGAACACTGGAAAAGTTTGAGAGGGCTGGAAAGATACAGTCTTATTTATAAGACACATATGAGATGAGAACACCAGTTGTGCAGTTCCATTGGACTTTCTCTGGTCTTAGAGAAATTAAAGCTCATGTCAAACTGCTAATAACTGTGAACGAGATTGTTAAAGTAAAAAAAAATCTTTTAATAGATGTTTATTCAACTAATTTGATATTTTTCATAAAACAAGATTGTTATTATGGTCAACACAGCTAACAGTATTTGATATAAGGTATTTTGGCTGATGTTGTCCTGTGGTGAGTTGGGAAATTCCACCCTCCTTCCCCCCACATAAAATTTGCCAGACCAGCTCAGACAGCTTGGAAGTAAGATAAAGCTATGTTTTACTGCAAGCTAAATTTACAAGCATATACATACAAAATATATTTACATGTATTTACAATTATATACAATTTAGAAATAATACAGAAATACAATCCTCCCACTCGGACAAAGAAAGCCCAGAAGGGGCCAAGGCCACGTTCTCTCCCCCCAGAGAGAAAACCAGCAAGATCTCACCTGTTATCTGGTCAGTCGAGGTGAGTATTCAGTCATGCCCAGAGGAGCAGTGGAGGAGGTGGAAGCCAGAAGGCAAAGGGAACAAAGAGTGAAAAATTGTTTATACATTGCCATTTTATACCTCTTAGCAAACCAAATGAATGATGCAGACTTTATTGTTATTATTCTTTTACAACCAATGTTTTAATTTGTTTACATTCTGCACTGAACTTTAAGGAAAAGTCCCAATTTCTCTCATGTGGTGGTTTAGCAGTTACCTGCCCCCCCCTGCCAACTTTTGAAATAACCCAGGCTAGACTCAGACCAGCTGGAAGTTAATAAATGAAGCTTTATATTTACAGCAACGCACAATATACAAACAAACATTTACAATGTATAACAGATATTTACAGATATATACAGTGAAAAGGTCATACAGAAACACCACACCCCTCCTAGAGATCAAAACCCCTAAGAGGGGTTTTCCAACCACCCCTACCACCTTTCTCCCCTTCCCCAGTCTTATCTCACCATCTGTTGATGAAGCAGATAGGCGGAGGTAGATCAGCCAGGGAAGGTTAGCAGTAGGAACAAAGTTAGTAGAATTATTAAGAATCAGCTACAAAAGGCAGAGACAAAGGAACCATGCAAGGAGCAGCTACAGCCAGAGAGGTCTGGAGCAGTCTGACTTATCTATATTTGGGTTTCAATCCTTAAAGCAATTTTTTTTTTTTTGTTTCCTCAGTAAAGCTGTGGGTAAAGTGACATACTGTGTTTTCCTCTCTCAGCCAATAGTCTAATTTCTCACTCAAATTCTCCAGTTAGTTCGAACCAGCACATCTTATTTGAATTTTCCAATAAGCCTTAAAACATTACATGTCCTGATACCACTCTCCAGTTTTGAAAGAGCACAGAGAACAGAGGAGACGCCTGAGGGCAGGAAGAGGGACAATGTCACTCTGGTCTTCAAAAAGAGCAAGAAAGAATACCCAGGCAAGAATAGCCAGCATGGATTCACTAAGGGGAAATCTTCCTTGACTAATCTGGTGGCCTTCTACAAAAGAATGTGGCCAACAGATATACACTGATAGAGCTCAAGAGCCACTCCAAATAACCATAATATATTTTTTTTTCCTTTTTCTAATACCCTTTTCAAAGCCAACTAACTTCAGTTTAAACTTCTCATTATTTCTGGCCTCACACAACTCAGTTCCATAAATTCCTTTCAGAAGGGGCAACAATATTTTTGCATTTGTAAACGTCATTGCAAACAGACTGAACATTCATTTATCATACTGAAGTAGCACAAATGCCTGATTGGAAGCTGTAATATCTTCTGAGTCTAGTCCATAGTTTTACACTTGGTGTAGGTTGTGCTTGTCAATTTACATTTGCTGTGCTAGAACTGGAATTTATTAAATTCAGGAGCAAAATAGAGATTCATATTTCAGATTTTTGTGCCCTTGTCCCACATGAAATCAGAATACAAGTGTGTCATTGAGGCTGATTATTGCCACCCCTGCTTTCTCCAGTTTCAGTGATTTCCCATTCAGTTCGAAAATATTTTGCTGTGAAACGCTGGGTTAAGGAATTGTGGGAGGTCTGAAATGACTTAGTGCATCTTCTGAAGCAGTGACATAGCTTTAAACAGGCTGAAAAATATTTAACAACCCCCCACCAGAGACTATGATCCTGTTGTTATCATATGAGTATGCTGCCCTGGCATATGCAGATGTAACCAAGACTTTGAAGATATTGTGGGCATTAAAGTACAATCACAGCAGAAGAGCCATGAGGGGATGCATATTGGAACAAAGAAGAAATTGCTATTAATTTTCCACTTCCCTTTATTTTTCACAAAGAAAAATTGAGTTTTTCCATCTTGTAGTTTTTCTCTCATGAGCGTTTCTCAGAGGCGAGAGCTGCCCAGCTCTGCTGAAGCTACAAGAAAAAAAAAAAAGAGCAAAAAATTGACAGAGAAGCACAAAATAGCAATCTCCTTATCATCTTGTTCTAGTGGGAGGTGTCCTATGGCAGGGGGTTGGAACTGGATGATCTTTGAGGTCCCTTCCAATCTAAACCATTCTATGAGTCTAGGGTCTTTGTGCTTAATAATTGAGTCAAACCAGAAAATGAGTAATTGAAGATAAGAAGTCAAATATTTCTTCTTACCAGTATCTGGCAACAGAATGAGAAAAAAATTGCCTGAAATTGTGTGAGGGGAGGCTTAGGTCGGACAATTTTTTTGCTGTAAGAGTAGTCATGCATTAGAACAGCCTGCCCAGGTTGGTGGTGGAGTCACTGTCCCTAGAGGTGTTCAAGCAATGTGTGGCCATTGCACTTTCAGGCATGGTTGAATGTTAGGCTTGATGATCTCAGAGGTCTTTTCCAACCCAAGCAAGTCTATGAGTTTCCAGTTCTGCCAAACACTTCAGCTCACTACGAGTGAGCAGAAAGAAGCAGCTAAACGTAGAGGAGCAAAGCCTAGGTAAGGAGGCCCAGTCAGCACCTGGAGGTGATGTTAAAGCAGCTATCAACTATCTATGCTGTCTAACCCAGGGACCACCAGCCCTTGCCCCACTCTCATTCACCTGGTGTGCATCACAGGGACTCACCAGTGATGATAGGAGGAAGATTCCTTTGCACAGTTGGGCACAGCTTGGAACTTCTGCTTTTCCTGGGACCCATTAAAAAGGTGAGTGAGCAGGGAGGGCAAAGTGGTCACACCTGGGGTGGGAGGAGACTCCAACAGAACCCAGGTGCTCTGGGTTTGGGGGAAAAAGGGAAAGTGCAGTGTGGGTTGGGAAAGGGGCAGGTATGGTGGAAAAAAATATGGTGCTGAAAAGAGGGAGATGGAGAGGAAAAGAAGGGAGATGAGGGGAAAGAGGAGATGGAGAGGAAAGGCTGGAGATGAGGGAGAAGTGGATAAAAAATAAAATAAAAATGAACTGGGGGAAAAAAAATGGTGGTCCTTCTCTGGCAGGTGAGTTGGACTAGATGGTCTTTCGAGGTCCCTTCCAGCCCCTAACATTCTGTGATTCCGTGATTCTCTGAAAAGCATGATCAAATGGATAGATGATTTCAGCAACATTCTCTCTCATAACATCCTCATAGGCAGACCCAAGAAAAGTGAGCTAGATGATTGGACCATGAATTGGGTTTGTAACTGGCTCAAGAAAAGAGTTCAGAGCATTGTGGTCAGTGGCACAGAGTCCAGTTGGAATCTTGTGGCCAGTGATGTTCCCCAGGGATCAGTACTGGCTCCAGTTTTGTTCAATATCTTCATCAATGATGTGGATGAGAGGATTGTGTTCACTGGTGATATGAAATGGTGTGTGTGTGTGTTGGTTTGTGTCTCTGTGTGTGTGTATGGCTGACAGCCTGCCAGGCTATGCAGCCATCCACTGAGATCTGGGCAGGCTGGAGAGCTGGATGAAGGCAAGCCTCATGAAATTCAGTAAGGACAAGTGCAGGGTCCTGCATCGGGGGAGGAATAACAGCAGTCACCAGTACAGACTAGGGATCATCCTGTTGGAAAGATCCTGTGGAGAAAGACTTTGGAGTCTTGGTGGATAGCAAGTTCTGCATGGGACAGCATTGTGTCCTTGTGGCCAGAATGGCCAACAGCAACCTGGGGTGCATCAAGAAAAGTGTGTCCATCAGGTCTAGGAAGATTCTCCTCTCCCTCTATTCTGCCCTGGTGAGACCACACATGGAATACTGTGCCCAGTTTTGGGCTCCTCAGTTTAAGAGAGAGAAAAGTCTTCTGGAGGGAGCCCAATGAAGTGCTATGAAGATGATGGAATAGTTTTTCTATGAAGAACGACTGAGAGAACTGAGGCTAATTAGTCCTAAGAAGGCTGAGACATTCTGACCAAAGTCTATAAATATCTGAGAGGTGGGTGTCAAGATGAAGGTGCCAGTCTCTGTCTGGTGGTGCCTAGTGACAGGACAAGGAACAACAGGTACAAAACAGAACACAAGAAGTTCCACCTCGACACCAAGATACTTCTTTGCAATGAGGGTGATGGAGCACTGAAAGAGGTGACCTCAGAGACCTTAGCAAGGCCTTTGATACTGTCTGCCATGACATTCTAGTGAGCAAGCTCAGGAAGTGTGGGATGGAAGAGCAGACAGTGAGGTGGATTAGGAACTGGTTACAAGATAGAGTTCAGAGAGGTGATCAATGGTGCCAGGTCCAGCTGGAGAGTTGTAACTAGTGGAGTACCCCAGGGATCAGTGCTGGGTCCAGTCCTGTTCAACATCTTCACCAGTGACATTGATGAGGGGACAGAGTCTGCTCAGCAGGTTTTCTGATGACACCAAACTGGGAGGCTTGGCTGATCCAGCTGAAGGCTGTGCAGCCATCCAGCAAGACCTGGACAGACTGGAGAGCTGGGCACAGAGGAGCCAAATGAGGTTCAACAAGGACAAGTGCAGAGTCCTGCACTGGAGGAGGAATGATAAACTGCACCAGTACAGGTTGGGAGGTGACCTGCTGGAGAGCAGCCCTGTGGAGAGGGACCTGGGAGTCCTGGTGGATAAGTTATCTATGGGACAGCAATGTGCCCTTGTGGCCAAGAAGGCCAATGAGATCCTGGGGTGTATTAAGAAGAGTGTATCGAGCAGATCAAGGGAGGTTCTCCTCCTCCTCTACTCTGCCCTGGTGAGACCTCATCTTGAATACTGCANGGGGTTGGGGGGTGGGGTGGTGGAATAGGCTCTGCTCACCTGCTCCCTGTGATAGGAAAAGGAGCAATGGATGGAAGCTGTGGCACAGGAGGTTCCACCTCAACACAAGGGGGGGACTTCTTTACTGTAAGGGTCATGGAGCACTGGAACAGGCTCCCCAGAGAGGCTGTGGAGTCTCCTTCTCTGGAGACTTTCAAGGTCCATCTGGGTGAGTTTCTCTGTGATCTGAGCTAGATTGTCTGGTCCTGCTCTGGCAGTGGGGTTGAACTCAATGATCTCTTTGAGGGGGCTCCCTTCCAACCCCTGACATCCTGTGATCCCTTCTGACCTGTTATTCTATGATTCTGTGATGAGTAACTCTGAAGTGAAAGGTAAAGAAGGCCTTCCTACAGAAAAAAATGAAGCTTCAAATGAGAAAGGCAAGAGTTGTATGTCCTTACACTGTGTTACAAGCTGTGATTAACTCAAATTGTGGATACTGTCACATCACAGGTAGTCAAGGACAGTCCTCTAGATCAGCCTTCTGGGTATTTCAACTATTACAAAACTATGGAATCAACTAGAACAAATACTGAACTGGCTGTGTTTGCTACAGAATGACTAGAATAAATAAGAAAGTGGACAATGCACCCAGCTCTTAATGAATCCTGCAAACGATTTTGTCCTGTCCTGTAATGTGGTAGAATTCTGGGCACCATTTCATCTGACTTTTTTGACTCCCCCTTTCCTTCAGTCCCTTGGCATGCACTGTGACTCAAAAACCCCCAGTCACCACTTAACACTGCAAGAGCGAGGCAAGATCATAGTCAGGACCCACAGCCAAATCTGGACCTTCTTGCCAGTTCACAGATTAGCACAGGGCTAATGAGAAGGTAAAGGAAATCAGAAGCACAGCAAGATAATAGAACTCTTGGCCAGAGGCCTTTGGGACAAAAAGTAGTGATATTATTCCCCAGATAAAAAGTAGTACTGTACTCAGTTCTTTCTTGTCAAGAATTTTTCTTGGATTTAGATGTCTACTCAGGTTTCCTATGAGGAAGCTTAGAAAAGAAAAGGCTTATACAAGCACAACCCTTGCATGACATTTTGTCTTCTAGTGCAGTTAAATATCGGAGAGAAGTGTGACACATTGAGAAGGGAAGAGTAGTCGTCGTAGTTTAACTCAAGATGGTAGCCAAGCCATACATAGTTGCTTGCTCAGTCCTCTCCAGTGGAATGGGAGAGGGAATTAAAAAAAAGTTTGGAGTGGTGCGTTTCTCCTAACATATATATTCTCCCAAGAGTGGGTGCAGGCAGGTGCTGAGGCTGTCTGTGTATACCTCAGAAACATATCATACACTCAGAGCAGCATTCAGAGTTTTGAAGGCTGGACAGCAAAATCTTCTACTTACCTGGGCTCCATGCACTTGCCTACTTGGATTTCCTCAGCTGCCTACCTCTGAGAGCTCTGCTTCCAACTTTGCCCTATTCCTGCCTGGTTGTCAGTTGTTCCCCTTGTCACAGGTTGGTTTTGTCTACTGTTTTCCTGTGCAGAGATTAGCAACCTTTCCATTCAATAGTATGTTAGTTAGACAGGTAAAGCCACAGGGAGGTTGTGGCTGCTCCCTCCCTGGATGTGTTCAAAGCCAGGCTGGATGAGGTCTTGAGTGACCTGATCTAGTGGGAGGTGTCCCTGCCTATGGTGGGGGGTTGGAACTGGATGATCTTTAAGGTCTCTTC
Source organism: Psilopogon haemacephalus (assembly GCA_013396835.1). Lineage (NCBI taxonomy): Eukaryota > Metazoa > Chordata > Aves > Piciformes > Megalaimidae > Psilopogon > Psilopogon haemacephalus. The sequence continues at coordinate 783,836 of VWZI01011154.1, read as the reverse complement.
CAACCTAAACCATTCTATGATTCTATAACCTTAAACCAGTTCTGCTTTTAATCAAAGATAGCTTGTTTTATTTTCATATAATCGTAGAATCAGCCATGTTGGAGGGGACTTCCAAGATCATCCAGTCCAAACTATCACCCAGCCCCAGCCAATCAACTAGACCATGGCACTAATTGTCCCATCCTGTCTTTTCTTGAACACCTCCAGGGATGGCAACTCCACCACCTCCCTGGGCAGCCCATTCAAATGGCAAATCACTCTCTCTGTGAAGAACTTCTTCCTAATATCCAGCCTATACCTCCCTTGGCACAACTTGAAAATGTGCCCTTTATTATGTTGCTGGTTGCCTAGAAGAGACCAATTCCCACCTGGCTACAACCTCCCTTTAGGTAGTTGTAGGTAGCAATGAGGTCACCCCTGAGCCTCCTTCTCTCCGTGCCAAACAACCCCAGCTCCCTCAGCCTCTCTTCACAGGGCTGTGCTCCAGGTTCCTCACCAGCTTTGTCACCTTTCTCTGGACATTTGCCCTTGTCAACACCATGGGATGTTCATAGTGATCATTTTCACAGTTGAAGAAGGGTACTGGACAAATTGAAGAGAACTTACCAGAGAAAAGCCACAGGTCTGGATGAAAGGTCTGGAAAATTTCTTACCATGATAGACCTGAGGAGATCGTTCTGGTTATTTAGCAAAGAGAAGATAAAGAGGTGATTTGATCACAATCTCTAAATACATATGAGGGGAATAAAAATTTGATCTCAGCCCTCTCATCTGCTTTAGCAAAGGATGTAGTAAGGTCCAGCAGCCAGAAGATGAAACAGGGCAGGCTCAGACAATAAGAAAGCAGTGTATTTTTAATCAAGAAGATAATCTCTAGAACCGCTTACTAAAGGTTATAGTAGATTTCCTACTCTCTGCCATTTCAGAATATATTTTCTTATTAAAGGCACAATCCAAATTACTGCTTGATAAACTTCTCTTCTACTTCCCTGCCAAAATATCACCAAATCCCTTCAGGGAAAAAAAAAACCAAAACAAAAAACCACCCCCCCCCAAAAAAAAAAACCCCAAACCCAACACCCCAAACCACAGATAGCCTGGTAAAGTGCTTACACAAGAGCTTTCATTTGCAGCCTTTTACAAATTAGGATACACTCTGAATGCTTTTTTATTCTATTTCCCCTTATTTTATGCACTCACTTGCTTGCATATGGGGAAATGCACATGCACACTTACACAGATGTGTGCTTTCCAGTGCAAATGATTGCAACAACATTAAGAGTAAACTGATTTGCTAAATTTCAAAGATCTTTTGTTCCCACCTGAAAATGTCTAGGTTTTACTAACAGTAATGTAATAAAAAGCTTCATATCATTTTGTTGGTTTTTTTTTTTTTTTTTCCTTTCAATTTTGGCTTGAGTTGAAGTCAGCCAAAATGAAACACTTGGTTCAAATTTTTCTCATAGGATTTTTCTCTATAACAAAATCAAAATCTTCCTGTGGAAAATTTCGGTTTTGTAGTAAGTGCATTCCCATTAGAAAATAATGGTGCTATGAAACACCCAGCCAAGGCTGGTAATGATGGCCATCACAGAGAGAGGGAGAGAGAGAAAGTGAGTGGATTCCTTTACACTCTCTCACTCAAAAGAGAGAGAAAACCGAGCTTCTTCCTTCCCTTTGTTTTAGCAGTCGAGTTCCCTGCTGCTTCTTAAGCACAAAAACCATATGTGTATGCATTTATTGGTTGAGTATCAAACTGATAATATATTAAAAGGATTATGATTTACTGCTGTAATTATTGGCCTCCCAACTTTCACCCACAATTATTGTGTGCATATATCTTCTGGCTTGCAAAATCCCCACTTGCCTATATAAATGATGTGGTTGCATTACTCTCTACTTTCTTACCTGCCCTAACTGCTCGTTAAACCAAACACCTCAAAGTGTGCATGTAAATATGTCGGGATGGGCTCGTTTTCTTTTTTCTCTCTCTTTGTTATTTTTCCTTGTTTTCCCTTGCCATCACCCCACTTTTTTTTCCTGCAATTGTATATCATACTGTATTTTTCCTCCCATTTTTCCAAGTGTCCAAATGTTCCTGTCTGATTTATTTATGTCTGACACTATTTCAGAACGCCCAGCTCATTTCCTCTGGGACCATTCTGCTTTCATCTCTCTTCATTTGGATGCTTATTTCCTCCCACTCTGCTCCCCTAGTAAGCTCCTCCAGTTCCCTGCCTTGAATTTCTTTGTTCTGATTTTTTAAAATATCACTTAGTCAAATTCCTTCTTCTCATCTACCTCTCCCCATCTCCTTTTGTTCCCTTCTTATTTCCTCCTTTTTCCCAACACTGCTGGGTTTTTTTTTTTGTTGTTTTGTTTTTTTAATTTCTTTGTTTTTTCTCTTCTTTCTGTGCCTTCTGCCTTTACCTGTTTCTGGACTAAAGTTTGTTTGCTTGATGGGTTTGTGCCTGCTTCCCAGTCCTATGTTTAACTGATGGTGATGAGGGCTGAGAACAGCCCTGACTGCCTATGTGCTGTCCCAAGTCCCCTCCTACAGCTGATCCCACATGTCCCCTCTGCAGCAGCCCCTGTGTCCCACCCAGACCCTCTGCAGCCCAGATGTGTGTGCATGGCTGCCTGTCTTGAAAGGAGTTGTGGGGTTGTGTAGCCAGTTGCATTCCGGGTTCTGGGCATCCATCCCACACTGGTCAGTGCTAATAGGCAAGAGAAAGCCCCCTGAGGGACACTCACTTCCCTCCTGTAAATCCAAGTGTGGTTTGAAGGGGTACTTTATGAGGTGCCTCTGTATACTTGATCCCTTATATTTTTTTCCTGCTGTGAAGCCTGAGGCTGTCCTTCCCAGATCCTGCAGTAAACCAGGGCCTTGGGATCCGGAGTCCCAGGGACATTGCAGGCAGCGTCAGTTTTCAGAGAAGACACAGGTGATTTCACCAGGAAGCTGCTCTGCAGCCCATGTCAGCGACCGAGTGCTGAAAGCTCAGTTAGGAGGTGGGTGAGGCTGGGCTGCAGAGCTTTTTCTCTTTGCCCCTCCAGTGCTCGGGCACTGTGTCTTTTGGTAGGTTTCTGCCTTCTGCCAGAAGTGGTTGCCTTAGGCCCTTCGTCTCTTCTCTGGCCCTCAGCTGAGGTGATACCACCAGCAAAAACCAAAAGCAACTAGGAGAGCACCAGAAGGTCTCAAAAGAGATAATGTTAAGGAAATGCACAGAAAGACAGATTCCTGTACCTCCTCCATGTCCATTCAGTCCCTTGACTCAGTGGCCACAGAGCATCTCCTCTGCAAAGCAGCAGAGCTGCCTCGCACAATGTGGATGTGGGTGAGCTGAATCTGCCTTTTCTATGGTGGAAATGATAGTGGGACTTTGGGGATGCCCCCTTTGTGTCCTGGGAAGGTGTGTAAGTGCTTCAAGAAAACCAACATCTGTTTAAGACCCATAAGGACCATCAAAAGAAACACTGCAATTCACAGAAACGACCTGTTTCGTAGGCTTGTGGAAAGAGCTTTTGGGTAGTGATTGCAAATAAGCAGGAAAAGAACAAGATGTTCCAAAATCTCTGTTTCAAAGGTCTTGAACATTGTGGATATAGGCCGTAGCATTTCTGCAAAGGGAAAAAAAATAAACCGGTGTCTATGCCCCAGACTCCTCCAGTCTCATGACATTGCAAGAAGAGAATGAACTGGCTACAGACAGAGATTTTGGAATTGCTGTCCTATGAACTAGTGACTATCAGATTGTCTGCCTGTAATGGCAAATCCAGTCATATGTTTTCCCCATCAATCCCAAAATAAATGAAAAGAGGAAACGAAGGAGTGTAAGAATCCAGCACTTCATTCTTCATACTTCAAGAGCTGCAGCAACAAATGCTAAGGGAAAATTCCCAAGTGAGAAATGATACCAGTTCAAGGTCACATAAGTTGATACATGGAAGTACATTATAAGCAAACTAGAAAGCTATTTTGGGGACTATCATTGTTTATTGAATGCTTAGAGGGATTGTTTTGATGTTCTGTGCCCAGGCTGCAGGCTAGCAGTTAAACCAATGTTTCTAAAGCAAAAGGCTGGGAACTGGGAGATTCTGAGGACCAGAGACTAAACTGGTCCTTCTTTTCTGAGGCTCAGAAAAAGTTCCCATTTCCACACTCAGGACTATGAATCTCATATGCTTCCAATATCACTGCAGAAAAAGTTAATTCCTTAATTGTTCGGTGTGATGACAGCCTATTTCATGAAGAAATGCTATACGGTTTTGTTGCTACAGTCTCTTGCTAAAGCAACGTGGAGCCACCTCGTCCAGGGAGAAAGTGTGTGAGAGTGGATGTATCTTGAAGAAACGCACTACCTCGTGGAGCTCACACACACAGAACATCTTGTTAAATGTGCTGCCATTTTCTCCAACAGCATAGAGTGTGGGCATCTTTTGGATCCCTGCTTCCTGCCAGAGATGCTCCTTATGAAACAGGCATCACAGGGAGGAAACACTAATTAATGCCAGATGAGGCCATCAAATCTCAGGAGATGTGAGAGTGGGAGAGAGCTTTACAGTGTGTGCCTGTCTTCTGCTTCCTTGCAACTCAGTGTGGTATGCCTAGGCCTTGGGCAGTACAGGGGATGTCCTGGCAGCACAGGATCCAGCCAGCCCGGTGTGGGTCGTGCCAGTGTTCTGAGGCAAAAGCATGCGCAGGGGGTGACTCAAAGCTTCATGTCCAAGTGCCTTTTTTTTTTCAAGGTTGTTGGAATTGCAATCTCAGCTGAACATTGTTTGTACTAACCAAAGCTGCCTGAAGCTAAGCGGGAGGTCAGGTCATGCAGGAAAATGTGCCTCATCTTCCACCTTCCTGTGGGACCTGGGGCAACTTGTGGGTTCTCCAGGAGGGGCTTTTCCTTCTAGAAACATCATGATGGGCCCAAGAAAGTCCTTCCAACAAGAACATCATCGTTGGCAGTATGCTTCTGCTGGCCATTTCAGATTTACCAAACAAACAGACAGCTTGCATGAAAAACAATCCCTCGTGAGGACTAGTAATAACATTTGTGTTGCTCCACCCTTGCTCTGTTCAGTCACTGCAGATGGTGAGAATGGTCATGCTGGTACAAACCACTGCCTGCATGCTGGGGCATGAGGCTGCCCCTGGCCTGGGAGTGCCTCCAGGTTATTATTAATAATAATCTCGCGAGACTGGCATGTGCTGCCTGTGCATCTTGTGGCAGCTGGAGCTAACTCGGTAACACAGGTCTAATTTTAGAGCAGCCCAAGCAGAGCACAAAGTGAGAGCAGACCCAGGAAGTTTTGAGTTTTCAATGTTTCCTCAGCTGTGGGTGAAGAGCTCCCATGGACTTTGGGGGAGAAATTTACCACATATGTGAGCGCTCGCCTCTTGCTGCATCTCACACAAGCTCTGTATCTAAACCCCCAGGGACATCAGCCTTTTCTTTTTCCCCTTTGTTTCTGTGTCTTTAAAGTGTGAGACTGTTACTTTTCTACTGCGTTTCAAAAACGGAGAAATCAGTTATGAGTATTCGTCATGACCATTGCCAAAGTATTGGAATAATAGATGGGATCTGCTAGAGAAGATCCAGCTGACGGCTATGAGAATGATTAGGGGACTGGAGCACTGCCTTAGGAGGAGAGGCTAAGGGACCTGGGGCATTTTAGTCTGGAGAAGAGAAGACTGAGAAGAGATTTAATAAATGTTTATAAATATCTGAGGGCTGGGTGTCAGGAGCTGGGGGACAGGTCCTTCTCGCTTGCTCCCTGTGATAGGACAAGGAGCAATGGATGTAAGCTGCAGCACAGGAGGTTCCACCTCAACACAAGGTGGGACTTCTTTACTGTAAGGGTCCCAGAGGACTGGAATAGACTCCCCAGAGAGGTTGTGGAGTCTCTTTCTCTGAAGACTTTTAAGGCCTGTCTGGATGCATTTCTCTGTGACCTGAGCTAGATTGTATGGTCCTGCTCTGGCAGGAGGGTTGGACTTGATGGTCTCTTTGGGTCCCTTCCAACCCCTGACATCCTATGATCCTATGTTCAGAGCTTTATTTTGTGAAGGTAGTGCTTCAAATGTAATGTCATTTGTTTGGGCTTCCTTTGAAATCATGTGATGCATATGTGTGCACGTATGGAGGGGGCAAGGAAATCTGAGACTGGTTTTTATATGTGCAGAGAAAGATTTACAGAAGTATGTTTTCTGACATCTTGCCATCAGTCAGTTTAATGGTGCTATGTGCTGCTGAACTTTTAATGTTTTGTCATTTGGCAATAGCAGAGGGGAAATCTACAAGTGGGGCTGATCCTACTTGAACATCATGCATTTGGGAATCTTAACTATCCTCCGTTGTACCACTGCACATACAGCTCCAGCACTTTGTAATGTGAAAAGTTGTCCAGTAATGCAGTGAGTGCAGAGTCATTTCAGCTGGCTTATTGGAATATGTGGCACAAGGAAAGACACTCTTTTCAGAAGAGGTTTTTCATGTAAATAAACTGGCCTGCAGGCTAAAACAAATCTATTGAGCTGTAGCAAAGAAAAGGAAAAGTAACACTTCCTTTGTATTCAGAAGGCCATTGCCAGTTGACTGCAGTCTGCTGCTACAGACCTTAAGAAGGCCTATTTTGTTACTGAAAGAGGTTTTCCTGTTCTCTGGATGGATTAGTGTAAGCTTAGAATACCCTGGGTGTTTTTTTTTTAATTGTAGGCTTTCATCTCTGCCTGTTGCATCAACATCTCTCAGAAAACAGGAGTCAGCGCAAAGCACGATGGTGTTGGAGACAAGCGATGGTGCCAGAATTAATTTCACTTCCATTTTTTACTAGGTGGTTGTGCATGCATTCTCATTTGGTACTTCTATGATAATTAAAGCTATCATTTAAAAGTGTCTTCATCAGGAATTAGATGTCCTTCTTCAGTTCAGGAGTCACCGTCCCTGGAGGTGTTCAAGAAAAGACTGGATGGAGCACTTAGTACCATTGGACAGGGCTGGGTGATAGGTTGGACTGGATGATGTTGGAGGTCTCTTCCAACCTAGCCTATTCTATTCTATTCTATTCTATTCTATTCTATTCTATTCTATTCTATTCTATTCTATTCTATTCTATTCTATTCTATTCTATCCTATTCTACTACTGCATTGCCTTGCTCTGACTCTTGAAAGGAAAGCAGAGTTTTATTTTAAAGGCTATTTGTTTGTTTGGGACCTGAGCACCAGAATAGAAAGCATGGACAAAGATCCTCAAGCATGAGGTAGAAAGCATCAGTTTTGATGGTGAGGTTTAAGTCAGGCTCAAACCACAAACCAACTAGGGTATTTCTATGAAATGTTTAATTACACTGTGTGGTAGTTTAAGGCTTATTGGAAAATTCCAATAAGAGAAATAGGGACTTTCCTGAAAGTTCAGTGGAGAATCTGAATGAGCAGGGCATCGGTTGTAAAATGAAAATAATGATAGGCTATATAATTCATTGGTTTTGTTAACTGTTATAAAAAGCCAAAGTATAAACAAGTTCCTTCTCTTGGCTTTTGAGCACTGGATCTGTTTGTTGTTCCTTTGCTTCTCTTTAACTCCTCCACTAACATGTTCCAGATAGCATGTGAGCTTTGCTGGTTGTTTTCTATCTGGGGAGAGAGAGAGGGTGGCTTTGGCCCCTTCTGGGTTTTCTCTGTCCCTGGGAGGGTGTGTGTGTGTATGTGTGTGTGTGTTGTATATAATTGTAAGTACATGTAAATATATGTTGTATACATGCTTGTAAATTTAGGTTTGCTGTAAAATATGGCTTTATCTTACTGTCATGCTGTCTGAGCTGTTCTGGCAAATCTTAACTGGGGAGGTGATTTTCTAAATCCACCAGAGACTGAAGCTATGTTATGGATGCACAAATAAAGGTATTCAGTGGCATAACACTGAATCATAGAATCATAGAATCACAGAATATCAGGGACTGGAAGTGACTTCAAAAGATCATCTAGTTGAACCACCTTGCCACAGCAAGACCACCTATACCAGATCACACAGGAACACATCCAGACAGGTTTTGAATATCTCCAGAGAGGGAGACTCCACAAATGCCCCGGGCATCCTGTTCCAGGGTTCTGTCACCCTCACAGTGAAAAAAATCCTCCTCATGGAACTTCCTATGCCTCAGCTTCCACTCATTGCCCCTTGTCCTGTCATTGGGCATCACCATCCTCCTGGCACTCATCCTTTACATATTTATAAACATTGATGAGGTCACCTTTCAGACTCCTCTTCTCCAAGCTAAGGAGTTCCAGCTCCCTCACTCTCTCCTTGGAAGAGAGATGTTCCATTCCCTTAATCATTGTGGCTCTGTGCTGAACCCTCTTGAACAGGGAGGGAGGGCAGAACTGAACACAGTACTCCAGATGTGGCCTCACCAGGGCAGAGTAGAAGGGAAGGAGAAACTCTCTCAACCTACTAGCCATATTCCCTCTAATATACCCCGTAATGACATTGCTCCTTCTGGCCACGAGAGCACATTGCTGGCTCCTGGTCAACCTTCCATCCAGTAGGACCCCCAAATCATAAAATCATAGAATGGTTTAGGTTGGAAGAGACCTCAAAGATAACCCTGTTCCAACCCCGTGCCATAGGCAGGGACACCTCCCACTAGATCAGGTCACTCAAGATCTCATCCAGCCTGGCCTTGAACACATCCAGGGAGGGAGCAGACACAACCTCCCTGGGCAACCTGTTCCAGTGCCTCACCACCCTCACTGTGAAGAATTTCTTCCTAACATCCCGTTCAAATCTCCCCTCTGCCAATTTGAACCCATTCCCCCTCGTCCTGTCATTACAAGACCTTGTGAACAGTCCCTCCCCAGCCCTCCTGTAGGCCCCCCTCAGATACTGGTAGGCTGCTATAAGGTCTCCCCAAAGCCTTCTCTTCTCCAGGCTGAAAAGCCCCAACTCTCTCAGCCTGTCCTCATAGCAGAGGTGCTATCCTTTTCCCCTTTGCTGCCTTCAAACAGATCAGTCCCCAACCTATATTGATATCTGGGGTTGTTCTTTCCCAGGTGCAAGACTCTACACTTGCCCATGTTGAATTTCATTAAATTTTGCCCTGCCCAACTCTCCAGCCTGTCCACTGAATGGCAGCACAGCCTTCTGGTGTGGCAGCCACTCCACCCAGCTTGGTGTCATCAGCAAATTTGCTGACAGTGCATTCTGTGCCCTCATCCAGGTCGTTGATAAGTATATTGAAGAGAAATGGTCCCAGTACTGACCCCTCTGGAATAGGTCTCCAATTAGACTCTCTGGCTGACAACTCTCTGGCTTCTTTCTTTCAACCAGTTCCCAATCCACCTCACTACCTGATCATCCAGGCCACACTGCCTCAGTTTAGCCAGAAGGATGCTGTGGGTGACAGTGTCAAATGCTTTACTGAAATCAAGATAAACTACATCCACTGCTCTACCATCACCAATCCACCTGGTTATGTCCTCACAAAAGGCTATCTGTTGGTCAGGCATAACTTCCCCTTGGTAAAACCATTTTGGCTGCTCCTAGTGACCCCATTGTCCTTGATATGCTTAAGGACAGCATTGAGGATAAATTTCTCTATTACCTTTCCAGGGATGGAGGTGAGGCTTTCTGGTTTATAGTTACTTGAGTCCTCCTTCTTACCCTTTTTGAAGATTGGAGTGATGTTTGCCCTCCTCCATTCCCCAGGGACCTCTCCTGTCTGCCATGACTTACTGAAGATGGTGAAGAGTGGTCCGGCAATGACCTCTGCCAGCTCCCTCAGCACCCATGGGTGTATGCCATAGTGACTGATGTACTTATGGATGTCCAGATTACTCAACTGTTCCTTAACCCAGAGAAGACTCCTTTGTCATAGTTTCCTCTGGTGCCTCAGGTGTCAGGGACTCCTGAGGACAGTCTCCAGCAGTACAGAGAGAGACAAAGAAGGCATTTAGTAACTCTGTCTTCCTTGTGTCCTCTGTCACCAGGGCATCCACCTCATTCAGCAGAGGGCCTGCGTTGCGTTTAACATTACCTTTTTCTGCAATGTATTTGAAGAAGTCCTTTTTGTTATCCTTGACCTCCCTTGCAAGGTTGAGCTCCAATGAGGCCTTAGCCTTCCTAGTTGTTTCCCTACACCCTCTGACAACAGCTCTATATTCCTCCCAGGTGGTCAGCCCCTCCTTTCATGATCTGTAGACTCTCTTCTTCCACTTGAGTTTACTTAGCAGTTCCTTACTTAACCATGCAGGTAACAATTGCTATTCCTCTTCTCTGTCCCTGAAGACATGGACTTTCTAGCACTTTTTCTCCATGTAGTTCTGCTTCTTGGATGTTTAGATGTTATAGCTGAAAGGATTTTTGCTATTATCTATGACAATACAGCCTATGGGATTGAATTACCAGATAGAACAGCAAGGGATGCAGCTCATCTTTACATACCACACATGGTAGAGGGTCTGTCCCATTCCTAGATAAACTGTTGCCATGTTTAATTCCCTCTCTTGTTAAAATCTTGGCATTTATCTAGTTTAGATTAACGTAGTGTTGGATTCCACCTACTGGATGTCATGTCTCTGTCTGCAAAATCAGAGATCCCTCTGGCATCAGAAATATAATACAGCTATTTGCAAGCTAAGACCGGACAAAATTTGGAATTTTCACACAGTGGGCAGATGCAACTTATCAACATTTGTTTTTGATGCAATTTGTATCCAACCTCTGCCTTGTGATTTTCTTTAATGTAGGATCCTTGTTTTTTTTTTTTTTTGCTTCACTGAATTAATTGACCAGGGCTTTCTTTTGTGTCAGGTCAACATTAAAAACAAATATTTTCCCATAATGCCACATTTCTCCTGGGAATTATAGCCTGAACAAACATTATCCTTATTCAGCTTCAGCAGAGGCTTCTTGGCTGGACTACAGCTCCTGTAATGCTATATACAGTGCTGAATTAAGTGACAAATTACCCTGTGGCTGGCCTGTTGGAGAAAACAGGTACCTACACCACAGATAAATGTGTTCACAAGAACATGAAGTTTAAAGTTTCCTTGAACAGAACAAACTGGACTGGATTACAGTGAGCTATTTAATTTTGCTTGTCCTGAATGAAAAAACTATTTATTTATTTATTTTTTAGAAATATGTGTGGAAATCTCATATTTTCTATAGTTGAGACAGAATACCCAACCAGCATTGTTATAAACCGCAGAAAAATCACTGTTTATTCTTCTATTTGATAAATTAAACTGAATTGATTTCTTTTAGTATCTCACTAACAACTTTTGCCAATCACAAGTGTATTTGTAACTCTTTCTTGCCTTCTTCCCAGTTTGCCAATAGTACTTTTAAAAAAATATGGATCTGCTCTCCTTCTGCTACTAATATTCCAAGGAACAGTGAGCATCTGCTTTTCCATCTCCATGTTTTATAGTCCCCTGCTTGCACATACCAAGATCACATTTTCTGTCTTCATCAGTGCATTACATGGGGAAATCTTATGCAGCTCAGCTTGTTATCAGCCGTGACCTCCAAATCCTTTTCTAAGTCTCTGTTTCTAAAATATAGCTCACATCTTTAGTCTACAAACTATCTGGGATACTCAGAATTACGCTTAACTCTACAATAAAATATGTTGGGCTTGTTGTTTTTATTTCTAGTGAGCTCAGGTTACCATACAAACCAGATTGCTTGTGGAACAGATCTGTTTTTCTCATTATTTACCATTCCATGATTTTTGTGTCATCTGCAGACTTTGCAAGGCATGGGTGTAGATTTTTTTTCTATTGGATCACAGATAACCGTATTAAATAATGAAAGTGTATCCAAATGTGCCTCCCCACTGTTAAGACATTCTCCATTTAGTTCCTCTGGGGAATCCTTGTTTTTTAGTATGTTTAGTAAGAGCTACACTGTCTTTCTAGAAGATCCATTTAGTGTTATGCTATGCTGTACTGAACTCCGGCATTAGCAGGAGTGCACTAGCCTGAAAGAGTTGTGTAAGACAGTTAACCTTTGTAGCTTCTGTCTAAAAACACCCTACTGTCTTTGGGGATATAAAATATTGAGTTAGAACTGCAATGGTATCCAATATTATCCACCTGGAACAGTGTGTACTGTTCTGGAGCCACCAACACAAGAAGGACATGGAACTGTTGGAGCACGAAGATGATCAGAGGGCTGGAGCACCTCTGTTATGATGACAGGCTACCAGAGTTGGAGCTCTTCAGCCTGGAGAAGTGAAGGTTTTGAGGAGACCTTTTAGTGGCCTTCCAGTATCTGAGGGGGGCCTACAGGAGGGCTGGGGAGGGACTATTCATAAGGTCTTGTTATGACAGGATGAGGGGTAATGAGTTTAAACTGAAAGAGGGGAGATTTAAACAGGATGTTAGGAGGAAGTTCTTTACAGTGAGGGTGGTGAGACACTGGAATGGGTTGCCCAGGGAGGTTGTGGATATTCCCTCCCTGGAGGTGTTCAAGGCCAGGTTGGATGAGACCTTGAGTGACCTGTTCTATTGGGAGGTGTCCCTGCCTATGGCAGGGAGTTGGAACTGGATGATCTTTGAGGTCCCTTCTAACCTAAACAAGTCTATGATTCCATGTAGTGATCAATACATCATTTCCCACCCAACTGCAAACCAGACTTGTTCTTCATCATTGGCACTTGTAATCTTTTCTGGTTACCTTGATTATTGTCATACATTTACAGAGTCTGTTTACAACATCTGATGTGGTTATAATCTTAGTGATACAGAATACATATTTGGTGCTTTGATACTTGGGTGATAAAGACTTTACATTGCTCTTTGCACATATCAAAGCATTTTTCACTGCATTAAAATTTTACTCTGGAAAGTTGATTGCTTTTCATAAGTAGAATCATAGAATCATAGAATGGTTTAGGTTGGAAGAGACCTCAAAGATAACCCTGTTCCAACCCCCCACCACAGTCAGGGACACCTCCCACTAGATCAGGTTGCTCAAGACCTCATCCAGCCTGGCCTTGAACACATCCAGGGAGGGAGCAGACACAACCTCCCTGGGCAACCTGTTCCAGTGCCTCACCACCCTCACTGTGAAGAATTTCTTCCTAACATCCCGTTTAAATCTCCGCTCTGCCAGTTTGAACTCATTCCCCCTCGTCCTGTCATTGCAAGACCTTGTGAACAGTCCCTCCCCAGCCCTCCTGTAGGCCCCCCTCAGATACTGGTAGGCTGCTATAAGGTCTTCTCGAAGCCTTCTCTCCTCCAGGTTGAAAAGCCCCAATTCCCTCAGCTTGTCCTCATAGCAGAGGTGCTCCAGCCCTCTGATCATCTTTGTGGCCCTCCTCTGGACTCTCTCCAGCAGTTCCATGTCCTTCCTGTGCTGGGGGCTCCAGAACTGCACACAGTACTCCAGGTGGGGTCTGACAAGAGCAGAGTAAAGGAGGAGAATCACCTCCCTTGCCCTGCTCGTTATGCTTCTAGTAGGTAGAATAAAAAGGTACAAAAAGAGTTCATAGTGTTTAACAGTAAAAGTAAGTGGATCAGGAACTGTGACTAGTGCATTGCAGTCCTGCAGACTGATACTCTGCTGCAAATCACAGCCAGAAAGAGGACGTGAAATTAGGTCTAGAGTCCAGTCTCTTAACCTTGTAAGGAAGTTTTACCACCATCATCTTCTTTAACTACATGAAGTATCAGAATTTTCCATGACAAGTCTCAACTGTTGACGATTTAAAAATCAGTAAATAAAATTTGTGCTAATGGTTTACACTTGGATGATATGAAGCTGGGAGTTTTCTTTCACCTCTCCAAAAGATGAGGTGGAGCCATCAAGAAATATTTACCAGAGCAGGAGCTGCAGATCACATTATCTCTGCCTGGCGACTCATGGATTCTGATTCTCTCATACTTCCTCAGCATGTGATAGCTGTGATTATGCCCAGGCTTGTAATGCCAGTTTACAGCACATGAGATCAGGGATTGAACAGCACAGCTGGAAAACCACATGGTAATTTCAGTTCAAAATCCACTTGAAGGCAGCAGGTACAGAAAAAGCAAAGTTCAAGGTACGCTGCGTTGGTGTCATTCATCAGCAAAGGCTATGTCTGGTGGCAGCCAATGTGGAGTCTGACTGTGAGGTTTCTGATGGAAGCATGTTTTGGGGTAATTTTCTAGATGACCGTATGGTTCTGAGTATCTTCCACTTGTGGCAGTTTCTCTGGGACCTGTATTCAACTCCTTCTGAGAAGCTATGGAAATCCAGAATCCCAGCATTTACTGTAGAGACCCCTCTTGATCATGGGTATGCATACAGAAAGCACACGAATGTGAAGGCTTCAGATTGGAAGTACAAGAGGTTGGGTTTACTATCCTGCCCCTTCATACCAGTCTTGCAGGCTGTTCCCAAAGGCTATTGATGACGTAGGGAAGTGATCATCCTTGGGTACCCAGAGGGTTTAAGAGAGTGTACATAACATGAGTGATGTACACAACAGACAATATATGCAAGATTTCTCCAAGGAATGGTTCAAAACCAAATGGAGTGGAAGGAATCAGCTCCCAAGTCATTGAAGAGACTTTCTAATTTCAAGAAGAGATTGAGATCTAGCAATGTGGAAGAGAGGAACCTACCTCCAGGGTAGCCTCAGGCTATAGTCAGCTGTGATGGACAGCCTGTAAAAATCAAACTGATGCCATGTGTCTTACACGTGGAATGGACTGCCCGGAAACAACACAGAGTCAGGGATAGAATGCAGAAGTGCTTTTTTTTTTGCACAAAGTTTACACAAAGAGTTTGCCCAACACTTCAAATGCAGTCATTTGCAAATGCAGGGGAAGGAATGAAAGGGAAAATAGTAATTTGGGAGAACAATTTATTAGGATTAATCCTCTGTTTTTAGCCTTTCTTTCCAGTTCTTTGGACTGGAGGGTTGTTAACAATATTTTAGAAGCTGGATACAAAATCTGAGTTCAACTCACAACCTGTGTAGAGGCCCAGTCTTCAGGTTTTTATTACATTAGAGTGCCATGAAAGCCCAGTTTTGAAGATTACCCTGGTGCATGGGCCTGATGATACTCATCGTCTGTGATCTTGTGATGCCTCAGATCACTGCCTGCAAGCTGCTGGTTTCTTACCATGTCCTTATTTGCATAAGAAAAGACTTCCTATTTTAAAACCTTCCCTAACCTACAAATTAGAGCAGATGAATGGCCTCTTCTTGGAACTGGAATGGTTATCCTAGTTCCAACAATAGCACAGCCAATGCCAGATTTTAAACCCTCATAATGCATATAATTGTGCGATATTATACCAGAGGGGAAATTTGTTCTGTAGTCCAGCTGGTGATTAGCTTTACATTGAGGCACTGGGACTGGATACCCCTTGAAACTTTATCCTGGTTAACGTAACTACAGCTGGTATTTTGTGGTATAACAATTTGACCCTTACTCCTGAGAGCAGTCCTACTGGGATAAACCTGGAAGTCCTCACTCAAATTTTACTGAGGCTATACTCGCTATCTTCAGTTAAAGTTTTGACCCAATAAAAGTCTAAATGTGAGCACTAGGAGATGATTCATCAACATTTCTTTCTTTGTTGGGTAATGTTTATTCACTTGACTAAGAATTACAATATCAAACCCAAACCCAAGCACCAATACCTGCTAGAAAGGTAGGAACTGCAAAGCTGTATTTTATTAATAGCTCATCTACACTAATAGCCCAGCATCACTGAGAGCAGCTGCAATACTTCTTGGGAGGTTGGTCATAATTCAGTTTTCTGTGCTTACTTGCTTGTTCTCTAAGACTGTATTAAACCAATAATTAATGGGAGGCTGATAAGCAGAACCATACTTATTTATGGCTCTTCCCTTCTGCGTAACCACTTCTCAATATGCGTGGCCCTATTGTTCTTTCCGTCTCTAATCTCTTTCTGAAACATGATTTAAAGTCAATTCAAAGCATTTACCTTAATAGATATTTCCAGAAGACAAATTTTTAGGAAGAATTCCCTCATGTGCCACTCTTTTTTTGTTGGTTGTATTTTTCTTTTTGTGATTTTTTTTTTAATGAAAGTTTAATTGTGACGTTGTTGATGTTTTTGTGTACAGCTCATTTTGAGAAAATTCTTGTTCCCATAAAAAGAATGGAACAGCCCAATACTGAATAAAGGAGCAGACAAACCCCAATTTCCAGCTGAGAGAAAATAAAATTATCCCTTAACTTTTAACCTGACTGTTAAAATTTGTGGCTTAAAAATGCATTTCAAAAAGCTTGAAAATTTGAAAATATCAAGCATACTATTTTTTTGTTGTTGTTTGTTTTTCTCCCTAAGTGAAAATAGGGCTGAAACTAAGAGCAAAAAGAACAGAAAAAAACTCTTTCCTAACAAAACAGTTAAATATGTTTGCTATAGATGTATTTATATCAAAGATAAGTGGTAGCAGTAATCTTCAAAAGGTATTTGGGAACTGCAAACTAATCTGTCACTTTTACTTGTTGCATTTTGTATCATTTTGAGTCCATTTTTTCTTATATTGGAAAAGCATAGAAACATATTCTTGGACTTCTACACACACTATATTTTATATATCTGTAACATATGTTTTCCTTGGACCATTGTAAAATAAATGATCCTGTTTATAATTTGATTTTTATTTTTTTATATATATATATATATCTCCTGTAGAAATTCCCTTCCACACTATTAAGTCTTTGAATAATTTCCACTGCAGCATTTAGANCCCCCTTCTTAAAATGTCTAGCATCTCTGTGCAATGAGACACCCGAAATAGCACCCTCATGCTGAAAATACAGGACATTTAGGACTGTCAGGCTGCTTGGGTCAGATCAAAAGTCACCATAACCTAATAACTTTTTGAACAGGAGCAAGAAACGGCCGATTGAAAAGAGTACAGAGTAGGGCAGGCTGCAAGGATGCTTCCCCCTCCACCCTTCCCACAGTCTGTCTCAGGTTGCAGCTAAGCCATTATTTTTATAGTCACTAATGGCCTATTCTCCACTAATCTAGGTAATCCCTTTTTGACCACTTTTATAACTTTGCCTTCCACAAACCTCTTTCGCAATCAGTTATAGGACTTGGCTCACACTGCAAGAAAAGCTACATCTTCATTTACCTTGAACTGGTTGCATTATGGTTAGATGGGTTCCTCTCGGACATGGTACTGTGAGAAGCAGTGGTATTGTCCCTTACCTACATCTGTGGTGCCATTTAGAGTTTTATTTTCTTCTCCATCTTTTCCTTTTTATTATTTCCTTAAAGAGATGGAAGGTTCATATACTCCCAGGAGTTGAACATTGAAGTAAGTCTTTAGTGAGGTAAGAGGAAAAAAAGGGAGAGACATAAAACTCTGATTTGCTGAATATGTTACGATAGATATGATTAAATTCTTGAGAAAAAAAAATCTAGTTGGACTTAATTGTGAGTCCAGTTGCTCTAGTAGAAACATATGTAGAATTGATATATTTGGCTGGTATGCTCTGTGCAGGCTATGCTGGCCAGTGGAAGGATATAAAGGAATTTGGCAGTGTAAATAATGCAATTCATTGCCTGGATAAATTGATAGGCATTGTGATTCACGTCTAAGCACAGGACTGAGAGGAAGTCTGGGGAAAGCTCTGGTATTGAAGTGTGTACCAGAAAGGGAAAAGAAAGGCTAAAAAGCTCCTTTAAA
>VWZI01011154.1:742002-766116 GCA_013396835.1 Psilopogon haemacephalus | reverse complement strand
TTTTTTTTTTTAAATGAGAGTTTTATTGCTTAGTTGTGCTGAATGGGAAAGTACCAATTGCTTTATAAATGAGTGGTGTTACCCCCAGCGTCTAAGAATGGTTTTGAATCACAGAATATCTCATTTTCTGGGGAGTCAAACCATGTCAGCATACGTAGAGTTCTCCACTGTGTTGCATTTCTGTGTGCTTTTTGGAACTGATATTAGTGCTGTTTGACTTGTTAAGAATGGTGAGATATATTCAGCAGTTGCACTTGTACACAGTCTTGTCAAGAAATTTTGCATTGAGAGATAGGCATTTATTCATATTAAATGCTTAACTAGCAGCCCTTGAGCTCTCTTCTGTCTCTCTAATACCTGTCCTCCAGTGGTGTATTGTCATTTTGAAGCACTAAATTCTCTCTGCAACCCAAGTTTTGCAGCATTTGCTGAACACTAATTGCAAACCTTTCTGCTAAACGCATGCATTACACATTGAAAAACTATCTAGACAGGGCATATCTCAGGATTTAGCAGGGAGTTGGCTGAAATGTCTCATGATTTCTTTTCAGTCCTCAAGAAAATTATTCAGAAAGAAAGGAAATAAAATATCCTAAAGCAAGAAAGGGAGGATAGGGCTGGTCTGCATTACAATGAGCTCAGCAGACTCTCTGGGGGAAGCTAAGGAAACTGGTACAGTGCATATTTCCCTGATGGACCCTGCCCCTTGAAGTGATGGAGAGGCACACAGCTTTCACCAATGGAGGAGCAAAGCAAAGGTGAGGTTTAAATACTTCTTGGGTCACATGAGAACCACATGTTAACAGCACCAGCGACTGCATTGTTAGGAAAGGGGCAGGTTCATCCAGCTGGATCATAGATCTTGGCCCTGTTGAGACCACAGCTGGAATACTGTGTCAAATTTTGGGCTACTCAGGTCAGGAGAGATAGAGACCTGCTGGGAAGAGTCCAGCGGAGAGCCACAAGGATGATTGGGGCACTTGAGTATCTGCCCTATGAAGAGAGAATGAGAAACCTTGGGCTTTTTAGTCTGGAGAAGCTGAAACTGAGAGCAGATCTCACCAATGTCTGTAAATATCCGAAGGGTGGGTGTCAAGTGGATGGGGCAAATCTCTTTCCTGTGGTCAGCAGCAATAGGACAAGGAGCAATGGCTACAAACTGGAACATAGAAGGTTTTACCTCAACACGAGGAGAAACTTCTTTACAGCAAGGGTGACAGAGCACTGGAACAGGCTGCCTAGAAAGGTTATGGAGTGTTCTTCTCTGGCGACTTTCAAAACCTGCCTGGATGCATTCCTGTGTGAACTACCCTAAGGGATCCTGTCTTAGCAGGGGGGTTGGACTCGATGGTCTTTGGAGGTCCCTTCCAACCTCTAAAGTTCTGTGAGCCTGTGATTCTGTGGAGAGGTGGACAAACTTCTCCATAATGGATACAGGGTAACAGGATGATGTAATGCATCACATATTTAGCTTTGTCCATGCCCTGCACAAGGTGTCTGAGTGACTAATATTGTTATCTTATCAGTATAAAGTCTAGAAGAAATTCAAGACTCAGAGCTCCATGGGGTCCGTGGAGATGGATTTACAATGGCACAGGGCTAGCAGGGAGCATTCTGCAATAAGCATGAAGACTGTCCTCTGATGCTGAGCCCTTGTGGTGCATGGTGGGAACACAGAGTGCAACTGTAGCTCGTAGCGAGAACTCATCAGTTTCCGGGCTCCAGGCATGGAGGCTGACCACTGGCAGGGAGCTGGAGGCAGGAAATTCATGTCCCTGAATGTGAGTACGAGGAGGTGCAGGTGGAGTGCAGGTCTCAGGCACAGGCTTGAGATGCTTGTGCAGAGGATGAAGAATCTCTTGTACTTGAGTAACAGCTCCTCCAGCCCTGTGATCACTTTGGTAGTGCTCAGGTGATTTATCAGCAAGGCACTCATCCACGTTTTCCTCTCCAACAGGAAAAATTATTACCTGTCTAGCTATTGGAAACATTAAAAATGTTCATACTAACGAATTTCTGTCTGTTGCCTTCATTATTGTGTGAACCACAACAATTTTGAAGATACAAGTATTTTCCATCAAGACTATGAATAACACCACTTGGCAAACCATCTATGTAACAAAGAATATGCCTCCAACGTCTTTTAGTGACTTTACATACAATGTGCCTTAATTACTGGCAAGCATGTCAAGAGCCTATTCCCACATGTGTCAACACTTCCTTAATACATCATAATTCATCATGTTAGCATGGCAGAAACAAGGTACTCTACATCTTTACACACATCCTTCTCCAAGATCTGGTCCTGAACTGAGTATTAAATGAACAGAAAGTCTTCATCTAGCAAACAAAGAACAGACTGCAGTATTGAAACAGTAAGGTCCCCGGAGTCAATCAAAGTCATACATCACAGAGCACTTTATCATATTCTTCACAGCACTGTCTAAATCCAAGAAGCACTGCTTTATTGTCAAAAGGACATTCACTTAATAACAGCAGTAAATCCAGAAAGGCAGGCTAATTTTAGACAGAAAACTTGGCTAAGAGAGAACCCTATCGTTTCCCGCTCCTGACATTTTTATTCATTGAGTTCATTTTCATGCTAGTTGTGTGATTAAATGCAGATAGGGATTTATTTCCTTTTAATAAAAAAATACATGTTCCTGAAAAAAGCCAAAATTGCAAATAAGAGACCTGATCCTTTTCCCACAGAAATAAACAATAGTTTTGTTGTTGGCTTCAGCGATGACAGGAATTGAATCCATGAATCTCTGTTGGAAGAAAAGGTTAAAATTCCATTTGAAAATGCTTCTTGGGCTATACATTAACTCTCTGGCAGTTCTGGGGGCAACCAAGAACCAGTATGATTTCTTTCCTAATCTGCCTGCATGCATGTGCAAATGTATGCAGTGGTATAGGGAGCCATTTCATAAAGAAGCAGTGAAAATAAATCTGTCCTCAGTGTGTCAAAGTGAAATGTTTTATTTGCACTCATAAACCAAAGCGCTTGCTGTATTTTTGTGTTGCAGTTTTATTGTCAATAGTGATACAATCTCCCTTCCTTATGCATAGATCCTTGTATGGAGCCAAGAATGTTAGATGAAGGAAAAAGGTACCATACAGTGAAAGTGAATGTGAGAAATGCTGAGGCTTTTGAAGAACTGGATATGAACTCCAGAGGGCATATATCTTCCCCATTAGTCACTCAATCAAAAGTAACTCGGTTTCAGATGTACTCAGAGAAGAATCCAATTCTTTTCTTGGGTAGCAATTGCTTGGGTAGAAATGACTTAAATTCCAATAAGGACCTAATTTTTAATCTTCCTTACACAGTCTTAAAACTGCTAAAACTCTGCAGAATCAGCTGAGCTGTTCTGTAATAACAAGCTTAAGAGGTATTTTAAAAGGTGATACTCAAAGAATTAGGTTTTGTTGGGGTTTTTTTTGGTTTTTTTTGCAAATTATTTGTATCGCTCCACAAGCAAAACGTTAAAGAAAAGAATTAAGTGACACATGTACATTCCTTCAATCGTGTACATTGCCCTGTGCTGGCAGCACAAAAGCAGCTATATTTCTACCATAACTGTCCTGACTGATAAGGCTATGTGGCAGAAGAACAGGACAAGCACTCCTCCATCTACTTTTTCATCTGTTCCACAGATGCTCCTTTACAACTTTTCTGTTACTGTGTGGCAGCAGGCAGAGCTGAACAAATAGTTCCCGATAAGTAACTCAATAAATTTCACCTCCATTTTTCTGTTCGCAAAGTTTCCATCATCTGATCACAATTTTCTTTAATTTGATCATTATTGACATTTATTTGGAGTGATTCATCAGATAATTTCTACGAATAAATCTTGGTCTGTAGCTTGTTTGCAATCAGTTGGTCATGAGTATATTGATACTTGATATTCAGGCTGTTTTGGCTGGATGCAAAGAATGTTCCCTAAACGAGGATGTTTAACATTCAGAATTTTTTTTATTTTTTTTTCTCCCAGTGCAATGTTTCTCTGTTACAAGTCTCCACTTGACTTTGCACAAATATTTTGCAATATTAAATCTAGGTAATTCTTGGTGGACGTTTCTTGCTACAAAAGCATCAGGTTTATGTACTCACAAAAAAAAAGTGAATGCAAGAGGATTTGCAAGTATGGCTCAGGCCAAATTTCTGTCCACACCTGAATGAATACTTTCAGGACTCATGCAGGAGTTACAAGGTTGTGTTGCAGCTTTGGCGTCATTCTGCTCCTAACTGATTTCACCGTAGTTTTACAACTAATGTGAGAGAGTGATAAACTCAGCACAGAGACTTAGATCTTTTTCTGGTTTCTGTGCACATATTCATCTGCAGTCTCATCACAGCATATGCAAGAGGATGCAGTATCACTGCTTCATGTGTAAAACACATCGCAAAAAACACTAATGCATTTAATCCACAGTAATGCATACACATGGAATATGTTGTGGTTTTCATCCAAATATGTTTTCTGCATCTACCAGAACTTGAAATTACAGTAGATCTTTGGAGAGAGTCCAGAGGAGGGCCACAAAGATGATCAGAGAGCTGGAGCACCTCTGCTGTGAGGATAGGCTGAGAGAGTTGGGGCTTTTCAGCCTGGAGAAGAGAAGGCTTTGAGGAGATCTTGTGGTAGCCTTCCAGTAACTGAAGGGGGCCTTACAGGAGGGCTGGGGAGGGACTATTCACAAGGTCTTGTAACAACAGGGTGAGGGGTAATGGGATTAAACTGGTGGAGAGGAGATTTAAATGGGATGTTAGGAGGAAGTTCTTTACAGTGAGGGTGGTGAGACACTGGAATAGGTTGCCCAAGGAGGTTGTGACTGCGCCCTCCTTGGAGGTGTTCAAGGCCAGGTTGGATGAGATCTTGAGTGACCTTTGCTAGTGGGAGGTGTCCCTGCCTATGGCAGGGGGTTGGAACTGGATGATCTTTGAGGTCCCTTCCAACCTAAACCATTCTATGATTCAATGATTCTAAAAGCAATAGTTTGGTTAAACAGGAACATTCAAAGCCTGTCTTACTGTTTCTAAGTGAGTGAATATGAAGTTTGTTGGGATTTTGCTGCAGTTATGTGTTTCAGTGAATACAGCAATGTGGAAAGATGGGCTCGGGAAGCTTTTATTCGTCCCTCCCATACAATACCTTCATGGAAAAAGCTTTCTTAGTTAGGATAGTTAGGTGTTTCTTGCACTGTTGAAAAGGGTTGCCAGATGGAGTTTGTTCCTCAAGGCACTGACTGCAGCCAAGTCCTGGTCTGTTCTGTACATGGTAAAGCTCCGCTGCTTAGCTTTCAAAATATAAAATAACTTATTCATCTCAAATCTCATATAGTACATTTAATCCTGTTATTGTCTATGATAGATCACTACATAACTGTTGAAGCAGAGTTCATGTATCAAACAGGTTTATACTCTCTTGTATGTGACAGAGACAGTATAGAAGAATGATACTTTCAGCTCCCCCTCCTCATCAGGTTTAACAGAAAAATACTGACCACATTTTTCCTCCATGGGATTAATCTTTTTTCATTGTCTGTGCTCATAAATGTTATCTGGCAACTCTGTATGAGTTTACACCAGCAATTGGAAATCCTACACATTAGAAAGCTCTGCTACAGACTAGAGGGTTACAGCTCTTGCCCCCTGATCAGGATTGTCCGGTCGGATGGGTATGAGCTATTTTATTTCTACTATAGTCAAATCATTGCTTGTGATTTTTTTGAGTAATAATAGTTCTTCAAATCAAGTATGGGTGTTTTCTTACATGACCCCTAATGATCTGCAGAACTTACCAGACTTGATTCCCATTTATGCTAAGGTCACTGTAAGTCAACACTTTCACCTAGGTTATAAATTATGCTTTGGGCCTCTTTATGTTGCTAGGGTTTATAAGGTGGCTGTAATGTAACTGAGAGTTGGGCACTACTGAATTTAGGTCTATGAAAATCTTAGTCCCCCTATATCAGCTGCAGAATATCTAGGACAGGAACTCATTGTACTCCTCCACAGTGCTTTGGAGGTGGATGCTAGTCCTCTTCAGCCTTTCTCCAGCTGTGATCTTGAAGACACTCCCCCCAGCCTTCTAGTCACCAGGAAGGAGAGAAACTGCGGTGAGAGGTCCTGCCTTGATGGAGCTGATTTGAGTATCCCACAGTGCATGTGGCCATGCTGAGGGCGTGGGGTTTGTTTCTCCTGCCAAGATGAGCCTCAGGGTGTCAAACAAGTCCTGTAGTCTCCAGGTTAGAAACTTAGAGCTTAAATGAAGAAGAGATGCCTGTCACCTCTCTTGTGATGATGTCATAGACTGAAATATGAGTTCTTACTTTGGAACTAGGCTTCAAATCCTTTCTCTAGAACAAAGCAAGTGACTATATTGAAAAAGAGAGTGCTGTTCCCTGTTTCACTTTTTATCCAGACGCACGTGACATGTGCAAGAAGGGAAACCACCACTTTTTCTTTCTGTGTTACCCCTACCTCTTGGTATAGCCAGGATATACTAGTTAGGCTATTGGGCTTAAGAGAATTTCACTGCCTCCTGGCCTGATCACAGACCAAGTTTCCGAATTCCCTCCAAGGAGGCTTGACCTTCTTAGGAAGAGGATACTGAACCCTGTTTGTTTTAAAGGTGATAAATATGTTTCCATCTGAGCTCATACACAAAGGGGGCAGTGGTGCAGTTGCAATTGCTGCTTCTTCCATCTGTATTTGTGGTGGGATGGATTTATGCAACATGTGTGGAATAGCAGACTTCTCCAGGTACTTCTGGAGAAATAGGCTCTAAACTGACCCTAGAACAATCCAAAACTTCAATGGGATTTTATAGGTTTGAATTTTGGAGTGAGGCACCTGCTAATCACCAATGTGTTTAATCATCCTCTTCTCTCCCCAGTGTTTTCAAGGCTCTAGCCCAGTGACTTTTGTCTGTTCATGAAGATGAGTTCACTAATGTCACAATCAGAAGAACATCACCTCTTTTTATGTCCTGGCATTTCCTTCAGACATAGGAGTTTTTTTAGCCTGGACTTTGACTTCCTATCTCTTCTGTGTAAGATAAGCTATACCAGAGGATACAGGACCCTTCCTCCGTTATGCTGCATGGTCAGGCAGGCCAGCAGAACAGCCAGTTTCACACTGCATGCCACCAGAAACTTAGCAACAGACAGACTGCTGTAATTTGACTTGCATTAGGAAGGCTTTACTTTTTCTACTTATCATACAATTGTTGCGATTATTAATTTTTATTATTGTTAATAGTTGTGATTTTCCGGGAATATTTCCCCAGGGTTCGTTCGGATGTTCGGTCGGCAAGATAGCTACACAAAATCGCTTACAAACACCGAATTAAACAGCTTAAACAGTCAGAACTCAGAAAACAGGGTGCCTAATAAGAAAGAGAAATCCTAACTGCACCTAAAAATACTCACAAAAACGCGATAGGTGAAAGAGCTTGTCCCAAGGAAAGGAGAAAAGAAGGGGGTTTGCCTTTGCCACTGCTGCAAAATGCTGTAATGCCGCAACGCACGCTGCAAACACGTGGCCACTGTGAATGAGGTGCAAGGACGTCTGCTCCCCACGGAGGCAGTGGCAGAGAGAGAGACAATGGCCAATTGCTGTCCTTTAAATACCCGATTTTGGAGGGTGGAACTGGCCAATAGGCAATTAGCATCCATTGTCTGGCCAATACATTCAAAGCCTTGTGCCCAGGGGTGGACCCTAACCCCTTGGGGACAGCAGAGATCACCTGACTTGTTCATGTGGCACGTTCACATGGCCCAGGGCTTCCTGGTTCAAACTGCTACCATTTGCTCACCCTACAAAACTCCTGGATCTCGCTACGGGAGGAGGGAAGAGCAGAAGTTTGAACTGAATCTGGGCAGAATTTGTGCCCTACCAGGACAACAATGACATATTAAACAACTACAGTGCAGTGAGACTTAGCCAGGTGACTGGCTATGTAGCAATGTAATTCGTTGTCCCTGCTTTTCACTATTGTTCTCCGTTTGGTTTAATTTGGTACAATTGGCAATTTGAGATGAGCCTCCAGTTTTTAGTGTCAGATAGGGAGGTTTTACTGTAACATTTGTTAACTTAGTTATAAATAGTAAAAAAACCCTGACTAGTCAAAGTCAGTCACTGATAGGAGTATTGCAGAAACAATCGCCCAGCCTCATTTCATTCCTTGTGCTGAAAGGAAAACAAACATTCATTTGCTCTGTGTGTAAAGCATGTAAGGATTTGCTGTCAAGGGCCAAGAAGAGCTTCAGGGAGGGACTGTTCACAAGGTCTTGTAATGACAAGACAAGGGGGAATGGGTTCAAATTGGTGGAGGGGAGATTTGAACGGGATGTTAGGAAGAAATTCTTCACAGTGAGGGTGGTGAGGCACTGGAACAGGTTGTGCAGGGAGGTTGTGTCTGCTCCCTCCCTGGATGTGTTCAAGGCCAGGCTCGATGAGGTCTTGAGCGTCCTGATCTAGTGGGAGGTGTCCCTGCCTATGGCAGGGGGTTGGAACTGGATGATCTTTGAGGTCTCTTCCAACCTAAACCATTCTATGATTTGGGGGTCCTACTGGATGGAAGGTTGACCAGGAGCCAGCAATGTGCTCTCGTGGCCAGAAGGAGCAATGTCATTACGGGGTGTATTAGAGGGAATATGGCTAGTAGGTTGAGAGAGTTTCTATTCTATGATTCTATGATTCAGCCTTGAGAAGGCTTAAGGGAGACCTCATAACCACGAAGGGTGGCCATCATGAGGAGGGAGACTCCCTTTTTACAAAGAGTCACACGGTAAAGACAAGGGGTAATGGGTGCAAGTTGCTACTGGAGAGATTCAGACTGGATGCCAGAAATTTTTTTTCACTGTTTCAACTATTAGACATTGTAATAAGCACCCAAGGGAGGTGGTGGTTTCCCCTATATTAGATAGTTTCAAGGCTCAGCTTGACAGGGTCCTGGGCCATCTTATTTAAACTATATTTTCACTCTGAAAGATTGAACTAGATGATCATTAGGGTCCCTTCCAACCTGGTATTCTATGAATCTATGAATCTGAATCTGTGAGTCTATGAATCTATAATAAGGCATCCATCACCTTTTCCTCTGCTCTGCCTATTTAACTCTGATATTTGGAAAACACTTCTTTGTTTCACCTCTATCTAAGCCTCAAAGCCTTTGCCTTTCTCAGAGTCGAGCACTTGTTCTTTCACTTCCTTTTTTGATTCAGCTTTTATGAACCCTAAAGGTCACCTCTGTCTCTCTTCTTATGTATGTTCCTAGCTGACAATTCTCTCATTCCTTGTCATACACTTGGTTGACTACTGAAGCTGCAAGTGATGGTACAGGACAAAGCAAAGACTAAGTGTAGGTCTTCCAGTTCTGGAGCATTATGGAGTCTTCAGCAAAACACATGAAAGGGCAACAAGACAAATAAAATGCTCAGGATTAAATATAGAAGAATCCAGGGAGGAGTGAAGATGCCTTCCTAAGGTGATACATGAAGGAACCGATGCATTTCTTAGATGTCCAAGTGACAACCCTTATATGCCATCTCCAGAACAGTGCAATGCTCCACCCAGAACATTGCAATCATAGAATCACAGAATCTGTCAGGGTTGGAACGGACCACAAGGATCATCTAGTTCCAACCCCCCCTGCCATGCCCAGGGACACCCTACCCTAGATCAGGCTGGACAGAGCCTCATCCAGCCTGGCCTTAAACACCTCCAGGGATGTTGCCCCAACCACCCCCCTGGGCAACACGTTCCAGGGTCTCACCACTCTCATGGTGAAGAACTTCCTCCTCATGTCCAGTCTGAATCTCTCCACCTCCAGCTTTGCTCCATTCCCTCTAGTCCTGTCACTACCTGATAGCCTAAAAAGTTCCTCTCCATCTCTTTTGATGGAGATACCTCCTTCAGATACTGGAAGGCCACAATAAAGTCATCCGTGAGCCTCCTCTTCTCCAGACTGAACAGCCCCAACTCCTTCAGTCTGTCCTCACAGCAGAGGTGCTCCAGCCCTCTGAGCATCCTCCTGGCCCTTCTCTGGACATGCTCCAGCATGTCCACATCCCTCTTGTAATAGGGGCTTCAAAACTGGACTCAGTACTCCAGGTGGGGTCTCACCAGAGTGGAGCAGAGCAGGAGAATCCCCTCCCTCGACATGCTGGCCACATTTCTCCTGATGCAGCCCAGGCTCTGGTTGGCTTTCTGGGCTGCAAGTGCACTCTGCTGGCTCGTGTTGAGCTTCTCATCCACCAGCACCCCCAAATCCCTCTCCTCAGGGCTGCTCTTCAGCCAGTTCCTGCCCAACCTGTATTTGTGCTTGGGATTGCCTTGACCCAAATGTAGGACCTTGCACTTGGTCTTGTTGAACCTCATGAGGTTGGCTTGTTCCCACCCCTCCAGCCTGTCCAGGTCTCTCTGGATGACATCCCTACACTCCAGCATGTCTGCTGCACCACACAGCTTGGTGTCACCAGCAAACTTGCTAAAGGTGCACTCAATGCCTCTGTGCATGTCACCCACAAAGATATTGAACAAGACTGGTCCCAGGACTGATCCCTGAGGGACTCCACTTGTCACTGGTCTCCACTTGGACATGGACCCATTGACAGACACTCTTTGGGTGTGGCCATCAAGCCAGTTCTTTATCCACCTGGTGGTCCACCCATCAAACCCATGTTTCACCAGCTTGGAGACCAGGATGTGGTGTGGGACAGTGTCAAAGGCTTTGCTCAGGTCCAGATAAATGACATCAGTTGCTCGTCCCTCATCTATTGGTGTTGTGATGCTCAACCCAGAGCTTCAGGAGTTTTACTCAAAGCTTCAGAAGGCCTTCACTGTTTGGCAGTCTTCGTTCTCTTGCAGATAGAACCCTTTCTCATTTCCAAACTGTGATAATCAGGCTGATTGGCTGCGCCAGTGTTATAACTGTCAGTGCTGTACTCTGCATGTGTGAAGCTGAACAGGTGCTTTCAATACTCTGGGGAGATGGGGTGGGAGCAGCGAAGGCTGCAAGTACCAGGCAAACTTTCAGGTGCAGGATACTGACGCATCTGATGGGGCAGTATTCTCCAAAGAGTGTCTCCTCTGAGAAAGGGCAGCATGTGGCTGCCATGGAAGATACAGGTTATGGCTTGCCCAGGCATGATTCCATCATCCCCTTCCCTCTGCTGGGAGGGGAAGCAGAGCATAGGGAGAAGACAAGACTTGCCTGGACTTGTACTTCCCAAATAAGGGAAAGCAAGCTCCTGACTTCACCTAATATGGTTGAGTTTGGAAAAGTGCCATTCTGATTGGTGAATCTCTGTGGTCAAAAGGGCCATTACATTTGGGCAATCAATAAATAGGCTTTTGCCACATGGCTGTTTTTTAACTTTTGGTTTCATTTCTACTTTGGCTGTTTTGCTCTGCCCTGCCATGTTATGCTCTGCTTTGCCTGCAACGACTCTCAAGACACCGACAGAACTCCCTTCAAGTGTTTTGGGTACCGTCTGATCCTATTTTGTAAGAAAATATTCAAAGCCTCTCTTTAAGAAGTTCTGTAACTAGATTCTATTGTGCCTTCTGCTTTAGGAGCACAAAGAAGCCTCTCAAGTCTCCTGGTGGGCAAGAGTTATAACTGAAACTAAGAACTCCTTTCCAGTTTTGAGTTTAATGTTTGTATTTGCTGGTTGTTTCCTAAGTGTACTAGATTCCCTGTTCCCCGTGTGTATAAATATCCACACCGTGTGTTTTGAACATTGTAAATAAGTTTTCTGGTGAGATTTAATGTTAATAAACAATTTTCATAGTTATTAACAATCTTTGCCCGGATATCAAAATTAATATTGATTATTAATATTGCATAATCTGTAACAGTGGCTGAATAGAAATGTCTTGTGAGTAGCATCAGCCCATATACCTACCGCACAAACCGCGTTGGCAGAGCAAGACATAATGCTGTTGAGTGGGAGAGCCTCGCTTACTACAAAGACAGATTTGTGTACAGCATCAATTAAAAAAACCACCAAACCAACCAACCAACCAACCAAAAAAGTATGAATAACAGCTACAGTGTAAAACAGAATGATTCCACCATGAAGAGCAGTGTCCAGCAGACCTGTATCAGATCAAATCTGTGCTTGAATCGCAGGGGCTCTAATTCTCTTACTATGTCTAGCTACTCTGAGCCCTCTTCCTTGCCATATGATATTTCTAAATTTATTTTTCTTTTCAAAGTCATCATAAAACTTAGCCTCTTGACAAACTTCTAGAGGCTACACCTTTTTCCTCTGCATGACCTCATCTTTTCAATGAATTTGAGATTTGTCCATCAGTCGGAACAGCAGGGTTTCTTTTTTCTGCTAGGAGTTCATCACGTGGCAGTGTGCGGCTAATGCTGCTGAGAGCAGTATCTCCAGCTAAGCAAAATGTCTTTCCTTTTGCCATGTGCAGAGACTGCAAAGCTGCAGATCCACCAGACATGCCAGCACCTTCTGTTTAAAATTTATTTTTCCTTTGGGTTTGAGCCAACAGTTCAAAGCCAATTGCAGTTTTTAGGTCCAGACTGCTATGAAATGGCTTTCTCAGGTAGTGCCTAATACCTTTCCTTGACAGGGGGCTGTACTGGAGCACGTTTCCATGTCCTGGCTTGGGGTTAGACACATTCAGCAGGTTGTACAAAATGGAGACTCAAATGCAAAATGGAATTCACAGTTTGAGACTGCTGTTTCCAGCTGTGTCACAGCATAAATGGTACTCCTCTGGCTGCCTGGAATGGCATGCTCACCACTGGTCCCCCTGCCCTGGAAAGAAAAGAGTAAAACTAGATAGGGAGACGGACAATAAAAAAAAAGATCGGAGGCATGGAATGACTTCCATATGAAGAAAGACTGAAAAAGTTGGGATCATATAGAGAGGAAATTAAAAAGAAAAGTGGATGATAGAGCTATCCAAGCTAGTTAACAGAACAGAGAAGATAAATCAGATGCTCTTCCTTAGCATTCTTCCTTGCGCACACACACATACAAAAAAATCTCAACCAAACAACCCAGGGGAATACTCACTGAAACTGAGACAGTAAATTAAAATTGATAAAATCAATTGCACAACATATATTTAATTTATGAAAGTCATTATTCTGGGATACCACTGAGACAAGGAAGACAGAGCATCAAAGAGGTACAGAAATTTCTGTGCAGTGGAAACACTTGTGGAATCTTACCTGCGAATATGATAAGAAAAAAAAGAAAGCTACTTTCTGCTCAATATGAGACACATAAAACCTTCCTCTTGTTTACTGAACCTGATTCTGGTGCATCTCAAGACCATTTGGTGTCAATGATCACTGGCAAACATACAAAGTGAAAGAAAAGTGTCTTCAGAGGACAGAGAGAGAGGTACTTAATGCCCTGCTTCCCATGCCAGCTCTTTGAGGAGTGCAGCCATCAGCACCTTTCAAAACCATTGGCTACTGCTGGACTTTGGTAGGTTGTTGAGTTTGGCACATGGACCAATGAAACATCACAGACAAACCCATACTGTGTAGTAGCTCCTTGTCAGCAAAAATATCCACAGATCCCAAGACCTCTTGGTCCATGGATATCACTGCCATGGATACATACTTTCAGGGCCCTTAGGGCAAAATCCAAAAGAGGATGTGGACACCTAATGAAGGATGTGGACACCTAATGTACGATTTAGATTGCCACCAGGTGCCAAAATTTCTGCCAGAAACGCTCTTAGGTTCCTACAACTCTGCAGCTGTGTACACTGAGAAGTCCTGCTGGTTTGGCTGTGCTGAACCTAAATCTTTCAGGAGTCCACACTGCTGTGGAAAGTGTCCAGAGCAGAAGACTGCAGAGCCTGCCCTGTCCCTTCTCTGGCTTCATGAATTCTTGTGTTCCTTTAGTCACATGGGCTTATCTTCATCAGAGGTGTGGAGCTACTCCACCTGCCTCCCAGTTTATGTGGTCCATGGTTGGGTGGCTAGGACACCTTCGTGGGAGTGGGTGGTAAGGATTCTGAAGATCATAAGATGAGGAAACTGACCTCCCTCTTGTTCTTGGAGCAAATCACAGGCTAACTGCTGAGCTGTTATGTACAGCAGTGTCACCACCACCCCTGTTAATGAAAGCATCTCAAGCTTTCATGACTGTCAGGGAAGTTTAGGTGTGCTTTGAACGTATTTACTGGATCCAGCCTCCATGAGCTGAGGCACAAGCCATGAATCTCACAGACTTTGGCAAAGATGGAGAAAAAAATACTTGGCTCAGCCAGTATCATGGTTCCATTGGGCATGCTTTGTAGCAGAAATGTTGACGCCAAACTAAGCTTTCCTGTCCAAAGTCAAGCACTTGCAGACTCTCAGACATCTGAAGGATTAAACAAATCCTTTACGGATCACTTATTTGGACATGGGTGACTAAATTCTGCCTAAAATGCTTGAGAAGTTGGTTTGTGCATATTGTAATTTTCCAGTTTCTTCCAACTAACCCTTTGGTGTTATATTGGTGATAATTACCTCTCTCTTTTTGACTGTCTGTCTCAAAGGGATCTCTCTTCTCAGTAGCAGAACTTTTTGCACAACTGGTAGAAATCATCTTCTCTCTTAAATCATCTTGCTGAATAGCATAGTCAAATCCAGAGCAATTGCTCGCATTCCAGATTTAGTTCTAAAGTTTGCTGCCTCCATTTCTGAACAAATGAACAGCTCCTGTATCTTTCTTGGTTTTTTCCTTAACTATTTCAGCTGTTATGATGCAAAATGTTTTGGTTCTAGATTGTTTGGGGTTTTTTTTCCCCTATCAGCTTTACTTGTTTCCATGAGAACATTATGTGGACAGGATCATTACATTTAAGGGAAAGACACATCCAGTGTCACTGAATGCTCTCCACGTGTCAAAGGAAAACCAATCTCTTTGTCTAAATATGTACTTCTTGCACTCAGAAGACAAATATTCTGGCCTGAGAGGGAAAAGAAATAGGTTTTCTGCCATTGACTGAAGAAGTCTTTAGGTAGAGGCAGTTAATACAATCCTGCTGCTCAGGCACTGTGCTCACCACAGGAAAGCTGTGCAGCTATTCTGCTATCTTTCACAAAGACTGACTCCTTTTCTAGCTGGTTGTACACTCAGGAGCTCTCCAGGAGTTTTACCATATAGAGCAAGATATGGGAAGGCTAAGGAAGCGAAGACTTCCTGTTGGAAATAAATATGGAAAACAGGGAAATATCCAGGGTAAGATTCATCCTGGCTAGTATAGAGATGCCCACACCTGCATTAGTCATCTGGCTCCCTTGAGAGCCCATGGAGATCTCTTAAAGATATTCTTCATTAGAGCAAGGTGAAGCATGAAGTCCAAAAGTGACTGTTTCTCCTCTCCACCCCAATGTCAAATGAGCCCTGTGATAATTGGGTCGGACATAGACATCTGCATTCAACTGATTCCATCCTCAGCAGGCATTTGCTGAAGGTGAAGTGGGTGGACACTTTCCTCTTTGCTGAGGCTGTCTGGATGCACAACACTTGCCCTCACTCCACACAATGCACTGCTGCTCTGTCCCCGCATGTTTGCTTTACTCCTTGCTACTTGTGCCAGAAGGGTGGTGGCACATCTGTGTTTCTCCTGGGTCACATCTGGTTGAGATGCGGTAACAAACCCTCCGTACAAGGCACCTCCTGAGGGCTACAAGGGGAATGCTCTGCCACAGTGTTTGAAGTAAGGGTGACCAGTAAGAGATGCATTCATCTTTCTCTCATTTTGTTTTCACCCACATAGCATGTAGATGCTTATAGAATGAAATCCAGCCCTCTAAGATGTACACATGCTTGCATGTGTTGGATGCACACACATAGATGTGTGTCTGTATGTGGTTTATTAAGAATTAAAAATGCTTCTTTTTGCCTCAGACAGTGCTTCCAATGCTCGCCTTTTCAGCTGGGGGGACTGTGTTTTTAATCTCGCTAATACAAAGAAAACAATGGACCTCTTTCTCTGCTAGCTGTAAAGGGTCATAAGTAAAATGAGTTTTGGCAGACTCATTCCAACTAGACATGCAACCACATGCAAAAATGACTCTAAATTTAGCATGTCATTTGTCAGGGTTAACCCTTCCCTTCCTCAAAGAAAAGCAGCTTATTTGCTATCTTCTTGCTGTCTATTTGCAAATGGATCTCCCCAGTATAAAACTCTGAACTGTAGGAATTTATAATGACTTTTTCTTGTGTGAGCCTTTATTTCTCTTCAGAGTTATGATAAATGCAAATTCATCCCTGCTTCTGGAAGCAGGACACAGTGCTTTCATACAAGAATGGGTGTACTTAAAACCAAGGTAAGGATTTTCCTCTTGTGTTTTGCACGGTGGTGGGAAGGTCTTGGCTTTTTTGTATGGTCCTTAAAAACTGTTGGCCTCAACCCTGTGTGTTTCTGCAAGTCTCAGTCGTCAGCATGAAAGTAGTTTAATGGAATAAGGTTACTGCTGTGAGAAATCACTGAACTTGAGTCAGTCCAAAAGTCTTTGAGAAATACTATATTGCACCTGAGACTTTGTGCACACAGTCATTGGTGTAATACCTGTTACAGCAGGAGAAACAGGAACTGACCTTCAGCTGCAGCTATTTCCATCAGGAAAAGAAACACTGAAAATGTCCCCGTCTGTTTTCCAGCCTGTGAGTTTTCTGACATTAGTTAGTGTTGTTTTATATGGTTATCAAAGATAAACAACCGAGGGCTTCAGTGCAAGATTAAATTCAAATAAATCCTTGGTTTAAGCTAAGAAACTGATGTCTGTAGAGCAGTGCCAGTAATTACGCTGGGCAAGGCAAACGGTTTGGACATATGAGAGAAAGTAGAAGCTTACCCACTTGGAATTGCATTTCTTGGAAAAGCTGGCCTGAACTGATCTGATTTTGTGTTTCTCCCTCTTATTCTCTTTTCCATCCCCCAACCAAGAGTACACCGTTCCCAGAAATCCCAGAGGACATTCCTAATTGAAAGCAATGATCATGAGTCATTCTTGTATATTAAGTGAAATACTCTTGCATGACTCCCGAGGGATAAAATGATTAAACCCACTAGAGAAGGGCCCAGGAACTCTTCTTGTCCCTGCAAACCTTGAAATTAAAGCTCAAGAAGATAAGCCAGTGGTTCAGTATTTTCTCTCAAACACATCTCTGAACTACCAGAGCCCCCATACAAAGAGAGAGAAAGAGGATTGCATTTCTGGCAGTTTAATACTCAGATTTTGTCAACTGGGACTGTTTGTTCTTCTGAACAAACTGTATGCTACACTGTCCTGTTGTCTGGGATATAATGGAATATAATGTTAGCCTCGGACAGTGGTTGTTGAGCCAGTGCCAGCCTCACTAATGAGCATGTGGTTTCAATAATAATATGGCTACTTGTAAGATGGCTGGCCTCAAGCCAAGCACTTAATATGGAGGGGGCAACAGATGTAAAAAAAGTACCATCCCTGACATGATTGCATTTCCAAAAATCCTCTGGCAAAAAAGTTAAGACTCAGCAAATTGGGATAATGAAGAATCTCCCTATATCAGGAAAGGATGAAGCTCTGACAAATTAATAGGAGCCCTATGGGCTTTATGCACATATGGTAAAAACCCAAGAAATACAAGAAGAAGGGTGATAAAGGAACAGATAATTCTATATGGAAAAAATTCAGGCTGGTAATGGAAGGTGTTGGATGGTTTGATTTTTTTCTTGTTTTTCCCTGTTCTTTTTCTTTCCCTTACCCTTTGCCCTTTCCCTCTCCCTCTCCTTTTCCCTTTCCCTTTCTCTTTCCCTTTCCCTTTCCCTTTTCCTTTCCCTTTCCCTTTCCCTTTCCCTTTCCCTTTCCCTTCCTTTTAATTTTCCTTTAATTTTCCTTCCTTCCACTCTTTTCCTTAAAGCTTTTGACATTCCAGATTTGGACCTTAGAGTCCAAATGCATCAAGACAGTGAAATGAATTACAGTTTAATAATATTCCCACCACACAGACAAAATGGATTCAATTACATAATGGTAGCATTAAATGTTATTAAGAAGGAGATCCAGAGTCTTGAGGCCAGACTTTCAGAAAATCATGATAAGCTGCTTAAAACAGCTGAAATAGCACATTTATAGGTTTTCCAGCCATAGGTTTACTGAGAGGAGGGAGCGAAGGGAAGGAGTCATTACGTTTGCTCGGAGGCTCTGGTGTGCTAATCTGTTATCGAGGATTTAGTGTGTAGAAAAGCAGTGCCAGAAAGTTTCCAATTTGATTATTGCATCTTAACCTGCATGGCTTAGGGATGCTTTCCAGACTGGCTGCTGTTACAGAAGATTGCACGTGAGATGAGTTTGGGTGGAAATGCCAGCTCTTGGGCTCTAGCAAAAAGACAGACACGCCTGGAAAATGGGAGGCAGAAGCAGCCCTGCCTTGTGTGAAGTCACTTTAAATGCTCTCGGCCTGGTCACCCATGGGCTCTTGGTTGACATGAAGATGTGGAGCTGCATTCATGCAGCGAGATCCCACTGTTCAGGGCTGCTGAGGAAGGGGGTCTCTGGATGGATGGGCCACCACTGAAGCATGAGGCACACTACAAAGGTCTGCCAGGCTGGTGCAGGCATGGGCAAAGCTTTGTTTCCTTCTATAACCCCTCCCAAGTAAATTTTTATTCTTGATATATAGAAGTCATTAAAGGTAACATTTCATAATCCTTTAATCATGGGTTTTTTTGTTTTGTTTTTTTTTTTTCCTGCTTGGAGAAAAGGAACATATGATTCAAAAAGAGGTAGGAAAGAAGCACAATAATACCCCAGGTTTTTTTCATTACGTTTCCATTTTGAAACGTTCCATTTGAAAAATGAGAGACAAGTTCAAAAGAAGAGGAAATCAGAAGAAATAGTGGTCAG
This sequence comes from Psilopogon haemacephalus, assembly GCA_013396835.1. Classification (NCBI taxonomy): domain Eukaryota; kingdom Metazoa; phylum Chordata; class Aves; order Piciformes; family Megalaimidae; genus Psilopogon; species Psilopogon haemacephalus. The sequence continues at coordinate 747,226 of VWZI01011154.1, read as the reverse complement.
AACACAAAGGAACTCAAAACTAAAATAGAAGGATGAACTTTTTTGATCATCAACACACAGATGAGTTTTAATTTTCAGGTAATGGAATTCCTAGTTCACAACAGTGGTAAGACATAAATGTTTTAAAATAATTTTATTAATAATTATATTAACAGGATTTTTAATTAAAAAACCCCACTTTTTATAACTAATATTTTTCTGTGATAATTTTCATATACCATTGAGTTTAAAAAATTCTGGTGTAAATGGTTCCAAATGCACCAAAATCCCTGTTCTCTTCATGATGTCTACCTGAATATTTCCCCCAGTTAGGATGTGCTAGCTGAAACTGGATTATTGTACGCTGTTTGCCAGGGAATATTTCTTTGTGAATGCTGCTTGGACTAGAATAATGTTGTGTGCCAAGGCTGGGAGACATTTCAAGCCCTGTTGAATGGCCAATACTGGTTGCTCGTTCATGGTCTTATGATAAATGGTCTGTGACCAGCGAACATCATATATCTGTTAGTTGTATGCGAGAGAGTGTTTCACTTCTATGCTTCTAATAAATTGCCCACAGGCAGTGGACAATTTGCCAAATATTCATACCCTTCAAGAGGGGTTTGGGAGCTTATCTGAGAAGCACTCTGAGGTTTGTGAGTCCTGAACAGCCCTGAATAATATGATACCTGGGATGAGGCACATACCCTGGAGCTGGCCACTGATACATCAGTTATGTGAGGCTGCCTCCACCCTTGATAGAGAGTGACAGAATGACCTCGACAGGATGTTTCATCTCAGCCTCAGTAGGTTTCTAAGGGAGAGGAGATGAACTGCCCTCTGAAGGTGCTGGTTCTTGGATGTTTTTATCATGGAGGGGGCTAATCATCTAGCTGGCACCTGAGTAGGTTTCTCAGAATAAAGGAGATGTACCTCGGTCGTACCATGGTCTGTTGGCAGTGTTGCATCCTCTGCATCCTGCCAATCTGAAAGTGTTCTGCAACTGTCATGCAGCTTTACTTTCAACGAACTGATATTGCAGATTCTTGTTTTGGCTGCAGTGAATTAACTGTGTAAACAGTCGAGTAAACTGGGCACCACAAGAGCTCACTGGCTGGTTGCTGCATGCCCCCTAGGCAATAAAAACATGTGCAAAGAACAAAGAGCTGCACAAATCGACTGCAGATATGACCACACACGTTAAGATGTAACACGTCATTGAGACAGGAGAAAAAGCTTTTGTAGCAACTAGCACTGGGTGGAACTGGCTAATCCCATTAATGTGCACCAAAACCCATTTAAAAAGGGCCAGCTTTTGTGCTCTCACTTACACTGGGGCAAACCTACTGACCCCAGGGAAAAGGAGCCCAGAGCAGAACCTGGTGCAAGACATGTCTCTGTCCTTGACTGCGGAAATGGCAGCCTGCGTTGGTAAGTGGCAGAGCTGAGATGGAAGTGTGTGTGGCACTGGTTTCTCTGAGCACCCTGCCGTCTGAAAGACAGAAGGCCAGAGGAAGCTTATAAATCTACTCACACCAGGATGTTATGGCATGTGAACGTGTGGATTGCAGAGGAAAGACAATGAGAGCTGCACATATACTGCGGTTCTTGGGAAACCAACGGCTCTGAGCTTTGATCTTCAGAGCCTGAAGGCTCTCTCAGGCATCCCCAGATTTCAGCATGCTGTTAAGCTCTGGTTGGTCTTTGCTTGGATGCCTGGATGGGAATTGGGGGAACACAGAAGGCAAAGTGCTTGCTTGCACAGTCCATGAAGGAGATGCTGACCTTGTTCCTGGTCAAGACAAGCATACAGGGATTCCCAGGGTGTGTGCTGATACCTTGTTTTCTGATTGAAAGAGGGTTGCCACCTCTGCTTTTGTAAGTGATCATACGAAAACATAAAAAGGAGACTAAACCTCTATGAATAGTTCCTGTTGTGCTATTTTATGCTCCTTGGGATCTTTCATCAGTGACAGTTTGTCTCATACAGGCTTGTGTCCTTCGACTGTGAATGCTCTGGCCCCATGGCAACAGCTCTGGCTTACCTCAGCTCTCCTCCAGCTGAGAGGCATTGAGTAGCTAAGCATAAATTTGTAGCCTGCCTGCATGCTCACTTGCCAGCCAGAAAGGCTATTCTGGCTGCCCAAGAGGATCCTGCCAAATATAACAGCTGAATTCGGTGTGTCTTTCCCTCACTGGAGTCACAAACTTGGGTCTATCTTCTCTTCCCTCACTTAATGTTAGTTGAAAATGGAATCAAAATTTCTTAGGGTGTGCATACTGAGAGGAATGGGAGGCTGAAAGACAGGCAAGTAGGCAGCACAGTTGCTGAATTATTTTTTCCTAGCTGAAATCGACCAAAGTTTACACAATCTTCGGTCTGGGTCGAGACTTGTTTTGAGGAGCAAACACTGATGTCAAGCTGTGAGAAACGATCCTGGGGTTGCAACGGGATGAGAGGAGGGATCCCACTCAGGGATGCTTCTCACCAGTTCATTTCTGGTCTGCTTCCTTGGGGCCACCTAAAGAGACATCAGCACTGGAGAAGAGGCTTCCTCTGTTGTGCTTGTCCTGTGGGGCTCAGGCATTGCTCTGGCTTTCTAAACTGGTGTCAGGGTAAGCCTCTAGATGAAGAAACCCAGGGCAAGTGGGCTGCAGAGACCTCCAGCACCCAATTCTGCCTTGGTGAGCCAATGTTAGCCTTGCCCAAGTGCCTGCTGATGCCAAGAACCAGTCTTTCCTGGTCTGTCTCAGATCATGATGTGTTTGTGAGATAGTTTGCATATGTGGAAAGTTCAACAACTGTGTGTCTGTCTAGTTAAAAAAAAAAAACAAACCAACCAAACAAACAAAAAAAACAAACCGAGAAGATGGTTCTTGAGTTCTTATTTCTTTCCACTCTTGCCTGTTCCTATATACAAAATATTTTAAATAAAAGTGGAGAATGCAGCTCTGATTTTGCAATTCTGTTTGGGGGTACTTGCCACATATAGTTACACATACACATATATTATTTAATTTTGTGGGGGCTCTTTGTGGATGTTCATCTATAACTGAAACCATGAGACAGGCTCAGAGCTGGCTCAGTCCAGGGAGGAGAGACCAATCAAACTACAAGTGAATTTTTACAGAGAATATATATTTTTATTAAGAATTTTGAGACTTATGCATGTTTGTGAATCTGGTTGTACATGAAGACTTTTTTTTTTTTTGTTTGTCTCTGAGGGCCACTCCCTCCTTTCCTCCTTCAGTTTGTTTCCTACCTCTCTCTCTCTCTCTCTCTCTCTCCATTCTGCCTCAGTAAATTATCTTTCATTGGGCGTTTATTGCTCCACTTTTAAGTCAGTCAAGATTATTTTCTGGTGCTTAATTTCCTAGTTAACATGTCACGGTGCCATTCAGTGCTGGAAATGATGTAATTTATTGAGTAGCTGGTCAATTGCACAAATAGCTGGAAAAACAAGTTTAGCTTGATATAAATAATAAGACACAACAGTATATACAGTACAACATCTCGCCTCCTGCTGCAAATCTCCTGAATTCTGTTACTCCAGTTTCAGCACGCCTGGCTGCCTCCTTGCATTCACTACTGTGAAATAAGATAATTATAGCATTAAGATAAATGTTGCCCTATCAATCTACTGTTTACAACTGTTAAAACATGCCATCTTATAAATTTTGCTGGCAAAATATTCCTCAACCCAATATACACAGAAGGTAAGTTTCTCTGACCTCGAGATAAATTTCAAGAGCAAGGAGCATTACACGCATAATGAACACCCAGTGGTGAGAGGCAGAGCTGGGATCCAGACCAGTTTCCTCTGACCCTCCTGAAATCTCCCTGAACTCTACAGCAGAAGGATGGTGTATTTGGGGACATAGAATCATAGAATGTCAGGGGCTGGAAGGGACCTCCAAATATCATCTGGTCCAGCCTCCCGACCAGAGCAGGATCACCTAGGGCAGATCACACAAGACCGCATACAGATGGAACTTGAATATCTTCAGAGGGAGACTCCATAACCCCACTGGGCAGCTGGTTCACTCTCACAGTGAAAAAAAATTCTCTTCAGGTTCACATGCAATCTCTTATGCCTCAACTTCCACCCATTTCCCCTTGTCCTGTCACTGGGCATCACTGAGCAGAGCCTGGCTCCATCCTCCTGGCATTCACCCCTTTCATATTTATAAATAATAATGAGGTCACCCCTTAGGCTCCTCCTCTCCAAGCTAAAAAGCCCCAGCTCCCTCAGTCTCTCCTCATAGGAAAGATGTTCAAATTCCTTAATAATTTTGATAGCTCTATGCTGGACTCTCTCAAGCAGTTCCCTGTCCTTCTTGAACTGGGGGGTCCAGAACTGGACACAATACTCCAGATGAGGCAGGGCAGAGTAGAGGAGCAGGAGAACCTCCCTCGACCTACTAACTGCAGCCATTCTAATACACCCTAGAATGGCATTGGCCTTCCTGGCCACAAGAGCACACTGCTGGCTCATGGCCAATCCTTCCATCCACCAGGATTCCTAAATCCTTCTCCCCCTCCCTGCTCTCCAGCAGATCAGTCCTCACCTTATCATTGGAAGTACAGTGAGAATAGGAATAGCTTTCTGAAATGATGGCTTTCCCTTTTTACTTAAGCCCAGTTGCTGGACTCAGGCAAATTAACTCTTCTCTTCCTAGGACAATACTAGACTCCAGTTCTTGTGTGTGTGATGGCCAGTGACAACATCAGCGGTTTGGTGCAAGGAAACTATAAAACTTCTACAGAACACAGAAAATCCTTTCTCTCTCCTAACCAGGACCCTCTAAAAAGGTTTAAAAAAAAATATAGCAGAGATCAGAATAAGTTATTCAGAAGTCAGCTACTCATTTCTGTGCAGAAAGTGATGCATGGGCTTATAATATTGTGTACTACAGAAGACCACTCAAATCAGGGGCAAATGTTTGGAGTAACTATAGCAGCAGGCCTGTTTTGAAAAGCTACTGAATTTAAGTTTTAAATCCAGGCAGCGCTTTGTAGATTTGCCTAACAGACTCACATGGAGAAGACAGTTTCTATTGGAGAGGGGGTAGAAGAGAAAAAGAAGCCAAAATGTCTGATTGTAAAGATTAATGTCTTTGAGAACAAAATAAAGATGTTCTGAATCTGTGTGTGGCAGAGAGGGATCTCGAGGGAGAAGCTAATTATGATATACTGCTTGAATACCATTATGCACTAATTACTGGGGAAAAAAAAAAAAAAAAA